>JALJCO010008564.1:0-164325 GCA_023101725.1 Atherinomorus stipes | reverse complement strand
TTCCAGGCGTTTTCATGGGACTTTGAGAACAGATTTCTCATAAAGTATACAGTAAAAGTACTTGATAGTATCTGTGGTAGTAGTCCATGAAGTACTGAATCCAGCAGTACCATTGTCTTGGGCTACTTATCTAAAATTAGTATTTTATACTTAACAAATGTAGCCAGAAAGACATTTTTCCAAGTGTTTTCGGGGGACTTTGAGAACAGATTACTCAGAAAGTATACAGTAAAAGTACTTGATAGTAGCTGTGGTAGTAGTCCATGAAGTACTGAATCCAGCAGTACCATTGTCTTGGACTACTTATCTAAAATTAGTGTTTTATACTTTACAATTGTAGGCAGAAAGACACATTTCCAGGCGTTTTCATGGGACTTTGAGAACAGATTACTTAGAAAGTATACAGTAAAAGTACTTGATAGTAGCTGTGGTAGTAGTCCATAAAGTACTGGGTCCCTCAGTACCATTGTCTTGGACTACTTATCTAAAATGAGTGTTTTATACTTCTGCAAAGATAACCAGAATGACACATTTCCAGTTGACTTTGAGATGGGTTCAGAATCCCCCCCCCCCCCATCCCCACCCCCGTTGTTTCCACATTTACTGTAGTTTCGCTATGAATTGCGCACTGAAAACGGAGGTGCGGCTGGTTTGACCACGTAAATGCGAGAGGCGGCTGGCTTGACCGCAGTACTTTTTTACGGATTGAAGACAAGTCAAAGTCGTGCCACTAACAGCCAATCAGGACACTGCATTCTGGCAAGCCAAACAGCCAATGATGTGGTGGATTGGTGATGACGTTTATTTTTGGGGACGAAGACGATACCGTTAGCAAAGGCTCTTGGCTGCTAGCAGTCAGAGCGCAGCGGCAGCTACATACTTGTAGCAAGAGGAAGGCTGTTCAATCTGAAGTCGGCCACTGATCTGATTACTAACAGGCCACTGATCTGATTACTAACAGGCCTACTCACCTGCTGGAGAAGGCGGCTACTGGCAGAAGAACTTGGCCGGTTATTTTGGTGTTGATCGCCGCAGCTTATTGAATCGTATATTGTACTGGACGTGTGTTAGCTTTGAAAAGGCTAACGACTAGCACATCTTGGCTGGTCCCACTCGAAGCTGGCAACCATTTAAAGCTGAGTCGTATAATGCTGTGGTTACCGTGTCAAAGCCCCCTTAAAAATAAAAAAGAAAGAAAAGCAAAATCGTGTTTTACTGGCAGGTTGTGCAGTAAGCTGCCACCACAGAGCCTACTGTTTACTAGATTGCTGCAGTCGTAAAAAAAAGAAAGAAAAAGCGACGGCGTTAGTCTTTTATAAAAGGCATGTGCGGTTATCTGGTTAATAAGGAAAGTAATGTAAAATTCTTTGTGTTCCTGTCACTCATGTGAATAGCCAGAGCTACCTAGAACATTTTCAGTTTCAATGGGCTCGACTTCCAGGGAGTCCACATATCTGTGCCAGCCCGTCCAGATCAGACGCGATGTCGGTGTTAAAAACACGTTTGATGCCCAAAGTGGGACGCTGGGCCACATAAAATCAGACACAATAGGCTATAGAAAATCTTAAAGAACCACTTTCTAACTACCAGGCCGATCAGATTCTGATCATCATTGTTGACACATCATTTGTGAACATTCCTACATTATTTTACAGCCTAAATAAAAGGACTAAATTGTATATGATGCACGTTTATTTATTTTGCATATATTTTCAATTAACACGTTTACTCTTTATTTCACATTACTGGTATGCAAGTTAAACGTTTTATTTACATTACCAAACTTCTAATTTCTGATATTCACTCGTGTGTCTCTGGGATTCACTAATGACGCAGGGATCCCCCGACATCGACACAGTCACGGCTTTAAGCATTGTGACTTCCCCAGACACTGGAGGCAGGGGATGGCTTCATCTAGCTATTTGCATGAAGCCCTGGTGCTTCCATAAGAATGACGCACAAGGCTCGGCTGCGTTTCTCTGTTATTAAGGCGCTTTATAGCGCACCTGATGCGGGACAAACTGTTTCATAACAGCACACTTAACTTAACGCCCACAAGCTTTGTGTAGGGATAAAAAAATGCTTGCTACCCAGCCCTCCTCTCTCTCCCGTGTGACAGTGACAGCTCAATGCGTGTCACTGATTACCACCACGTCACCCATGCCAGACGTCACCATGACAACCAAAATTAAAATAATTATCAACCCCTGATCAACACCAAAACGCCATTTATGGCTCCTACAAGCATCACACCTTCAGAATGCAGAGGATTGTTTTACATGAACAATGTTGAAACCCAGAAGCGCGCAGTGGTCTGCTGCTGACGCATCACACAGAAAAACCCTACCGGCATAAGTTGACGGACCACGACGCACGCACGCGCACGTGGTGTCAGTCGGACTTAAAGGCTTTACAGATATCATAAACTTCATAAATAATGAGGACAACGTGTTTTTTAGTGGATGCGTTTCACCACACTGTTCCAGGCTCCTGCAGGTGACGGTTCTCCTGAAGCTGGTGACGTCAGTTTGGAGAAGCAGAGGATTTTTTTTTCTTCAAATAGGCTGTTATTAAAATACAGGAAATTTACAGAGTCCCGAGAGAGAGACAGGGCAGCAGGACTGGTTGGCGGAGGACGTCTGATCCCCCTGGCTGGGGGCTCAGGGGATGGTGGCGGTGGAGAAACATGGCTCGGGAGTCGGAGGACAGTTGTGGACCCCAAGAGGAGGCTCAGTGCGGCCGCCACGGACCGGGATGGATCCACAGCCAGTGAAGGCGCCAGCCATCACAAGCGCCTTTTTGCATTTTAGTTCTTTTATTTTATTACTTTTATTTGAGCATTTATTGAGCCTATTTTTCCACTTATATTAATTTAGTACAATGTTTATTTCTTTAATAAAGTTCTTATTGTTTTTATTCAGTACCACCTGCTGGCGATGGCTTCCATTTCTTGAAATAATGTTGATTTTTGGTTTATGTTAAATCTATCATGAATCGACCTCTTGCTTTTCAAAGTTGAAAAAAGACATTAAAACAACATTGTATTATAGTAACATTTATCATTGAATAAAAAAAATCTGTTTAATGAACAAAGTAAACTAAAAATTAGATAACCTATCTGAGATTCCAGCTGACATGTTAGACGCTGGATAATTGATCAGTTGTTTATGTTTACTGATCAGTTGTGAATGAATGAGACACAGACAATCATGTGAACTCCAGCTTTATCAATGTTTGGAAAAAAAAAATAAAAACAACCTTAGTTGCATTTCAATGACAAAGAAATGGATAAAGAAAATATCTGTGGCTAAAACTGAACATACCTGACAAACTGCTTTTCTCAAACAGTGAAGTTATCCATACAAGGCAGTTTACCTGTCAACTTGGCATTTACACGTCCTCCTTTACCAGTTAAAATAATAATAAATGGGCAAATAAAAGCCCCTTGTTGAACGCCTGGTAAGAGGTATCATGCCCGTTTAAGCACTTACACGGCTTAGCCTCAGTCTTTCATCACAACACAACTCATCCCCCAACATTCATGTACATGCACAATCCAGTGGGACTATCCGAGATGTGCTAGTCGTTAGCCTCTCCAAAGCTAACGCACGTTCAGCAAGACGGATGATCCAATAAGCTGCGGCGATCAACACCAAAATAACCGGCCAAGTTCTTCTGCCAGTAGCCGCCTTCTCCAGCAGGCCTGTTAGTAATCAGATCAGTGGCCTGTTAGTAATCAGATCAGTGGCCGACTTCGGATTGAACAGCCTCCCTCTTGCTACAAGTATGTAGCTCCCGCTGCGCTCTGACTGCTAGCAGCCAAGAGCCTTTGCTAACGGTATCGTCTTCGTCCCCAAAAATAAACGTCATCACCAATCCACCACATCATTGGCTGTTTGGCTTCCCAGAATGCAGTGTCCTGATTGGCTGTTAGTGGCACGACTTTGACTTGTCTTCAATCCGTAAAAAAGTTTTGTGGTTGTAAGTTTCTGTTTTGTGAGCTCGTAGGTGCAGTGTCGCACACGAGCCCTAGATGTCGCACTCGTACAGATATTTTTGTGTGGCGAAACTTTTACAGGTACAAATGCAATTTTCACACACACAGAAAAATAAAACACAACCACGAAACTGATCTACATGTTTGCAAATAATATTTCTGCACACAAAGGTTTCTCACACAACCACAAAATGATTCTGTGGGTTCATAACTTTTTTTTACAAGCACGACTTGTTTTATACAACTTCAAAACATTATTTTACATGAAAAATCTTTTTTACACACAAATTGTCTCTGGCATGATTTTGATCCCATACAGAATGAGCAGGCAGAACCCCACAGCGAGAAAGATCCTTGAGGAAATAAAAGGAGTTTACCAGAATTTCAATTAGGCTACAAAATCATCGGAACTATTAACAACAGCATGGATAAAAACACGAAAAAAAACTTTATGAAATAATGGGCTAAAAATGGTAGATTATAGCATGTTAAGTTTAATGAAATAAAGTTTCCATCTCCATCTGTCCACAGCAGCAAAACACAGGGGCGGGGTGTGTTGTTGGGAAAAGGCAGACCACTGAGAAAACGGCAAGTGCCGCTGCCGAAACGGCATTTGCCGTTTCTAGAAAAGGCAACTGCCGTTTGCCGTTTTTGGATCTCGGCCTCTCTCCTAGTTTCCCTCTCTGGATGGGCTGGAGGAGATTTCAACTGGTTTCCAGCAGCTTGCTGGGTCTGCGGCGTTCAGGAAGGTGGTGCCCAACAAACAGTGACCTTCAGGCAACGTTGTCTGAAGGTTCCCTAATGGTTACACAACTGTGACCTCTAAGGAACGTTCCTCAAACGTTACCTAAACGTCCCCTAAAGGTTACATTATATAACCTTAAGGGGACGTTACCTAAACGTCCCCTAAAGGTTACATTATATAACCTTAAGGGGACGTTCAGAGAACGTTCCGTGAAGGTTTGTTAAAAGTTGCTGGAAGGTTGCAGCGCGACCTTCAGTGAATGTTGCCTGGACGTTCGGAGAACGTTCCCCGAACATTCCTTAAAAGTTGCACAGCGACCTTCGGCAAACGTTGCCTGGACGTTCGGAGAGCAATCTGCGAACGTGCGTTAAAAGTTGCTGGGATGTTGCAGCGTGACCCTCAGCAAACGTTGCCTGGACGTTTGGAGAACGTTCCCCAAACATTCCTTAAAGGTTGCACCGCAACCTTCAGCAAACGTTGCCTGGACGTTTGGAGAGCGTTCTCCAAACATTCCTTAAAGGTTGCACCGCAACCTTCAGCAAACGTTGCCTGGACGTTTGGAGAGCGTTCTCCAAACATTCCTTAAAGGTTGCACCGCTACCTTCAGCAAACGTTGCCGGGACGTTCGGAGAATGTTCCGCGAGCGTTACATAAAAGTTGCTGGGAGGTTGCAGCGTGACCTTCAGCTGACGTTCCCTGGACGTTCGGAGAACGTTCCCTAAACGTTTCTTAATGGTTGAAGAGCGAACTTCAGCGAATGTTCTCCAAAGTTAGCTGAGGTTCTTGGGCTAACCTTCGGACAACCTTCCCAGAACCAGTTTCCCTTCTCCTCGGAACATCACAGCCTCTGCTGCCAACAAAAAATAATTTCTCGGGCTGTATCACATTTTCTGGCCTTCTGGAAGTTTCCCTCGCTTGTTAGGAGAATTATCCAGGAGGAGAAAAGTATTAACTACTGGGTCATTATTAAAATGGACTAATCAACACGTTGTCATTGTCCAGTAGCGGGGGTGAGAGCATGAAAGCACTGATTTTTTTCCCGGACACTTATTAACTTATTAGGAGCATCATTCCCTCAGTTTTATTTGTCTCATCACTCTGCAGCAATACCATCCACCCATAACAATATATTCGCTTTATTTAATGGCGTTAAAGTAAAATTACTTGTTTCACAATCATATAACAGCGCCCTCATCCCATCCCCGTGCCTGGTGACGTGGACATCTAAGTGCACGAGCGCCGTAATTCGTCAACGGCTGCTGCAGCAACGGGAGCTCTCGGTGTACACGGCTTCGACACGGTGGAATAAATCTATTGGAAGGTAGTTATTAAAATTCCCAGTTTCTTCAGATGTTTTCTTTACAGCGTTTATGTTGTCGGTATTATGGTTTGGTGTTTTTTTGTTTTGTTTTTTCCTCCAAATGTTTGCCAAGAATTCTTGTTTGGTATGCTAGGCTAATCGTCTTGCTAAATTCAGTTAGCTAATCATTCAATAATAACGTACGTCTGTCATTTGAGGTTACAAACGTGCTTTAATACCGCGACTATAACTACTTGTGATGTCTTAAGGGGCGTAGTCAGTGAACTCTGTCAAATAAAGCCAAAGTTGTTTTTCTGGTTGTTTTGTCAACAACAAGCCAACTATTTACTTCAGTTTAATTTAAGCTAGCTCATTTGAAATGTTCCAACAAGTATCCGAAATTACAGATGTCAGTGACGTCTTGAGAAGGGGAGCTGCGCTGTGGTTCTAACGACTCTCTAGTATTATTAAACCATGTTTGGAGAGTAAAGCGTTTGATATTGGTACTAAACATGTTTGTGAACCTTATGCTCTAGTCCCATATGTCCGTTCATGAGCACCAGCACAGACCAACACGATGAGACGCTGCAACTGTCTGTTCATGTTCAAGGTAAACGTCACTTTATTATCATTGTGGTGATATAGAAAATGAATTATTCTGAGCTGTCTGTCCTCTGTGTAGATTGTTAGAACTCCCAAAAGATGACAACCAGCAGGACCTCAGCCAAAGTTTTTCATCATGAACTAGAGACAGACGGATCATAAACAAGGTATGATCGAGTATGAGTGGAACATCTGTAAGAGTCTACATGAAATTATGAAAAAGCAAACACTGACAAAATGTTGGCTTTCTTTTCATTATCATTTTAGTTGTTTTAGGTTATTGCAGTGACTTGTTATTGTATGTATTTCTGTCAGTAACAGAAAGGTACAGACATGTTTGTCCGTGTCTGTATGAGAACTAAAAGACTAACACAGGTGTAATGATGATTGTTAAGCTACATTAAGGCCTCCTTTCTTGCTGGCAGACTTGCACATGGACAGCTGCAGACACATACAATCGTCCTCAAAATTTTCATACCCTCCAATTAAGAAGGAAAAAAATCAGCCTTTCAGTGAAATATGATTAAATCAGCAAGAGTAATAATAGATAAAAATTCTGTGAAAATCATAACACTGATTTTGAATTGTGGTTTGAAATAAATATTTTTTAAAAAACACACAAAAAATAAAACAAGCAAACAAGCAGAGGGGCTCTAAGCTAAAATTTTATTTACCGTAGCAACATTCTGAGACAATCACTGCAATCAGGTGTTTTCTCTAGTGTTCAAAAAGACTTGGACACCTGTTGACAGGTATTTTGGTCCATTATTCATGGGAAAGGTGCTCTAATATGTTTTGGACAGTTTGGTTTGTTTGATTGTGTTTTTAATTATCGTTTTCAACCACAATTCAAAAGCAATATATTATTTCACTAAATTATAATTTCGTTTTTATTTATTTATTTATTTAGTATTGGTTAAAATATTTGTCATTTGAATTGCTATTGTGAATTCAGCCTTTTCTTCAATTAGAGGGTATGAATAATTTTTGAGGACGATTGTATGTCTTATTTTTTTGTCAACCTACCAGGGAGTACAGCGGGTCACAACAACCTTTTTGGGTAGTTTTGTTTAGGTTATTTTTTAAGCTATTATTATTATCATTATTATTTTCAATAGTGTTTTTATTTTGATTCTCCAGTGCATGGAGAGTTAGTGCAGTTATTAGTATAGAGGGAAAACAATCTTTACAGTTGGAAGATAAACACACCATCTCACAAACTCTTGTGTACTGGGATTAAACTAATTTGGACCTGAGGAGACCCATACCCGATGGATGTGGAAAATAAGACATTAGATTGCAAAAAAAAAACCTCCATTTGGCGATGACAGCACCAAAGCAGCACTTCCTTTCAGTTGAATACATTTACAATTAATCCACTTGTGTTCTCTCTACTCTGGATTTATTGCTTTAACAAAGACAGCACTATAACACAATTAACATAAAATTATACATTCATAAAATATAATTAAAATACTTAATTGATCCCAGGGAGAAACTGCAGTGTTGTACTGTAAGAGGACTCCCTGCTTATCCTGTCTTTGCTTGTTTTTGTTTCGATCACAAAGCAGTGGCGTAATGTGAAATGATGTTCTTTTTTTTTCCTGATTTAAGCTATTTGTATTTGTATTGTACTGTATCATCTCAGTAGTCTGCTTTTGTGTCTTTTTTTTTTAACCATTAACAAGCACATTGATTTTATCTGTGAAGGTATGTAGACAAGTTACTTTGTGTTAAAGGAGGCCTCTAACATAAACAGACTATCACCTATCATTTGAGTTCCCGTTACAACAGAACATTAATTTCAGAGACGTGACACAAACAAAAATCCAAAACTGTTTGGAAAAAAAAAGTTGCACATTATAGCCCTTATATTTAAAGAAGTTCGAACTAGCATTAAAAGGCATTTGAGCTAATAAACACAAGGATTTAAAAAATTAAAAAAAAATATTTTTTTCAAAAAAATTTTTAGGACATATTTTATATCGAAAAAAAACACCAAAAAACATATTTTCCTCCGATGGAAAGTACATCCAAACAATAACTTAATTTATCTTTTACCTAAGAGGACATTTGACACTAGACTAGCCTCTCACTTATGAGACAACAACTAATGCTTCCCCCGAATCTGCGTGATGACTATGACATGGAGGCTCATTGACACGGACATCAAACCATATTACTAGTACACTTTCAAAAATGTTGCGACACCTCCATGCTTACATGATGATCATGAGATGGACAAAACAAGCCAAGACAGTATTTCTGTTATGTTGGAAATAAATTGAATATTTATATGAAGATTGGAGCTGCTATGACTCCAACTGACCACCAGGGTCACTGGCATGGCCACTATATAGGCTTAGGTTTCGAATCTTTTTTCCAATACAGTCAAGCAGAAGCCTCAAAAGATTCACAAGTCTTCGTTGGCCCATCTCTAGTGTCGATATACTTTGGGACTCACCTTGAAGTTAGTTTTCTATTCAGTTTATGGAGATCTCGACTAAACCATGTCACAGTGTCAGAGTGATTATGTATGTTGATACTGTACTTTTTCAAAACAGTTTCAGCGTTTAGGGTTCTGATTCCTGAAAGCCTCAACTTGGGTTGTTTTGTTAATAAAATATTTAAATATAGAATTTTATCTCTTTTTCTCTGTCTACATACTTAATAAGGTTTTTGTTTAGCCTGCTTACATTTTCATCTGAAATAAATGTCAACATCTTGTAGTGTTTTTTGATTATTTATTTATTTAGTATTAGTATTTTAGTATTATTGGATTTTGTTATAACATGAATAATGACTTGAAAATTGTCTCATTAGCTTCCGGATAATAACTTCATAAATTCTAAAGACGGATTTCTTCTTTGATTCACTTTTACTTTTACTGTCATTTCAACTATGACTATATAAATTAATTTAATTTAATTTGATATGATTCAACACTGGTGCACAAAGTGTTACAAGACAAGTTTACTTGTCTTAGTTAAATGAGTAATTCATCACTGAATAGTTAAATATAAGATTAATTCTGCATTTATTATCCTTTTCTCTATACCAGAATTACATTATGTTCCTTGTTAAAGGGACTTGAGGCAAGATTAAGAAACGAAACTCGCGACTGCCGCGATTGGCGCTTCAGGTAACTGCAGCCACGAGCCGTCACGGGAGCACAAACTGAAGCTATGATGCTGTTACTCACCTTTCTCTCCGTAGTTATACTTTGTAGTGGTCTTTCAGTTGATCTGGATCGTTTGCTGACGGCAGAATAATCCATAACAATCGCTTGCAGTGTTTGAATTTACCGCGACCGGCTTCGTCCGATATCAAAACAGCGGATGTAGCGTCATGTGACGTCACGTCCGCATGACAGAGCTGGAAAACTATAATGTTGTTTACTAAGCTTTTTCTTCGTAGTTACAATTTTTAATGGTCTTTCAGTTGATCTAGATCGTATTCTGACGGCAGAATAATCCATAACTATCGCTTACGGTGTTTTTATTTAACGTGACCGTCTTTTCCTGCATCAAAACTACGGATGTAGCGTCATTTGACGTCACGTCCGCAGGGCAGCGCGGGAAATTCGGACACCGAATTGCAGCGCATTTTGCAGCACACAGCCTGTTCAAGGCAACGGAGAGAAACATGGGTGGAAACGTTATTTTTGGTATTTAGCGCTTCATCACCCATTAGTATGAAAAAAAGGGACATTCATGTTTGGTTTTTTTAAAATTCCTGCCTCAAGTCCCTTTAAGTTTAGATGCTGAAATAACCCATAGTTAATTTATTCAATCTCAAATGTATAATTTATTTGTGCTTGCAATTATAATTAATTATAGTTAATAATTATAATTTAATTAATGAGCCCTCAGCGGCCCTAAATTAGATGAAGCAAGTAGTAAAGATGGATGGATTTGTAGTTGGTGCAGTGTTGTGATTTTGAAGTAGTCTGGACATCAGTGAGGTGACAACACTACAAACTGTCAGGAGAAAGTCGCACGATGGAAGCTGGAAGAAGCTGCCCGGAGAGAGGCGCTTTTTTTCAGTCAGTCGTCTAACCGACGGTACTTGACAGTGGCGGATGTGTTGGCCAGGAAAAATTTCTGCCACGTGACGGAAATCACGACAGTTTTCCCGTATTTTCCATTAAAAGTGGGGATAACTTGTTCTGTTAAGTAAGGCTAGAAAATGTGGAAGGTACTACCCGAGATGAGAGAGCGTTTGCCGGCAGCAGAAGCTATGGTGGTCCGTGGAGAGGAGGACCTCAGGTAAGGAGACAAAGTGCCGGATAATTTTGATGTGGTACTCCTGGAAGCTAACAAAGGAATGTTCCGCGGACGTTGCCCGAACGTTGCATTAAGCAGCCAATGTTCTCTGAACGTCGAAATGGAAAGTTTTCTAAAGGTTCCGGGAACGTTCGCAGCTGACGTTCCGCAAACGTTGCCGGAACGTTGCAGAAACATTCACTGAGCGACCTTCACCTAACGTTGTCGTACCGTTCGAGTAACGTTCGCCGAAGGTCCGGTGCGAACGTTCCTTCAACGTTCGGGCAACGTTCGCGGAAGGTCAGCCGCTAACGTTCCCGGAACCTTTAGAAAACTTTCCATAATGACGTTCAGTGGACGTTGGTTGCAGGTTAGGGCGAACGTTCCCGCGACCTTAATGCAACGGCTGGGTGGGAAGCATCGATGGTTGCCACGTCAGGATCAAGCCTCCTGGAGAAAATGCTGTGTTGCTGTTTTATTCCACTCAGTTTCAGGCAGTGTGCGACCACAGAGGCAGATTTCTGGATATTTTTGTTGGCTATCCGGGTTCAGTACATGATTCCCGTGTACTGAAAAATAGTTCTTTGTACACACATCTGTACCCACCAAATGGCTTCATCCTCGTCGGCGATGGAGTATGGGACGAAAAATGACAAAAAAACAACAAAAAAAAGTGAATATATAATTACACGTATAAATAAATAAATGCACATATAAATGTATAAATAAATGAATAAATACAAAAATAAATTAATACACAAATAAATGAAGAAATGCATAAATCAATCAAAAATAAATAAATATATATATTTTGGTCATAAAAAAATGCCAATTTTTTTTTTTTTTTATCTTGTACTTGTATTTATTTATGTATTTATTCATGCATTTTCTCCATTGTGTGCATTTATACATTTATGTATTTATTCATTTATTTATTTTTTACATTCATTTATTTCTACAATTATTTATTTACACATTTATTTATTTATACTTTTATTTATATGCTAATGAGGTGGGTGGTTCTAACATTTGTCTTCAGCATGATTGGTTAGAGTGGTGCATATGATCCTATCTACTGCTACTGCCTTGACCTAAGGTCTAGACTTGAGTACGTGAGTTGTTATGGTACATCATTTGCCCGATGGAAAGTTCTTGGACAGCCATCGCCAACGAGCCTCGTTTCCTCTGACTCCGAGCGGATGGCAAGTTGGCGAGCAACTTCCTCCAGACTGTCCAATACAGCCGAGTCAACCTCCACATCCATCTCAGCGTGGAGCTGAATCCTCCGTGACCCGTGCCAAACGAAACTGGAGGTAGTCATTGGGTTCGTTTCTGTCGACATAATTCGCCAATGACCTTAAATCATTGGCGATGATTAGAAATAAATAAATGTAAATTATTAGAAATAAATAAATGTAAAAAATATATAAATGAATAAATAAATACATAAATGTATAAATGCACAAAAAGGAGAAAATGCATGAATAAACACATAAATAAATAGCCAAATACAAGTAAAAAAATAAAACTGGCATTTTTTATGACCAAAATATATTTATTTATTTTTTGATTGATTTATGCATTTCAACATTTATTTGTGTGTTTATTTATTTTCATATTTTTTCATTTATTTATTTATACATTTGTATGTGCATTTATTTATTTATATGTGTATTTACATATTTATTTTTTGTTTTGTCATTTTTCGTCCCTCATAATGGAGGATATCTGTGTCTGTCACAGCCAATCACCCTCCCGTTGAAGCGCGGTACAACCGACACCACTCCGGGGCACGGGCTGTAATTGAGAGGGCATCTGGGGTCATGAAAACGAGGTGGAGGGCCACATTCTTTAAAGCATTGGAGGTTAAACCTACCTTTGCTGTCAAAGTTACAGCCTGCTGCACCATCCTGCAAAACATCTGTCTGCACCACGGAGACATCCTGGAACCGGCTGATGTCCAAGACCACGAAGAAGATGCTGTCCGCCCGCAGGAGGACCAGCAGGAGGACCAGCAGGAGGACCGGGATCAACGGAGCGGTGAGGGCAGCAATGGCAGCTGTGTTGTCCCCCCCCCAGGATCACAGCTCAGGCCCTTTTAGATCATGATTATTAAACTTTTTTTTTTCCTTTGACTTGTTTTGTTCTACAGTCAAACATCAAATAAAATATGGAAATAAATATTCAAATAAGACATTGTGTAAATAGTTTTCGTAAAATTGTGTCGTCCCTGTAAATATGCATAAACTGGTGTAAAAATGTAACTTAACCATCATTGAAAAATCAGCCCTTGTTCTAAATTGTTGCAATTTGTTTGTTTATTGTTTGTTTGAACTAAACATTCTGAACTTGATTAAAATTAATTCAGTCTCTCCTCCTCCTTCTTCTTGTCTCTTTTCTCTCTCTTCCTCCCTTTTCTCTGCCTTCTCCAGGAACTGGAGGAGGCCGCTTGGCAGGCGTGCTGCCCTCATCCTCATCCTCATCCTCCTCATCCTGTGGCACTGAGGCAGAGGAGGATGCCACAGATGTGGAAGGACTCTCCTCCCAGGATGAGGCGACACGGCAGGGAGGCTGCACAGATGGTTTGCTCCCCATCGCCTCATCCATGAGCGAGAACCACTTCCACGAGGCAGCAGTGGGCGCCTCCGTCTCAGTGGGTGGTTTCTTGAGCTCCTTCAAACATGAAATGATCTGTAAGACAGCGTTTAAAGTGTACTTTATATACTACTGAAAGACATTTTTAATCTATTTTTGTTTCATTTTATCATCACTATAAGTTATCATTGTTTTAAAAACATTTCTTTCCAGTACTTCTGTTCTCAGGTTTTACTTATATCTAATACTGTCCTTGCATTCAAGACATCAATGCAAAATGTTCAATCATTTGATTTTCTTTTAAAGGACAAAAAGTATCAGTATCGATATCGGTATCGCTGAAAAAGTGCCACAAACTATTGGTATCGTATCGACATGAAAAATTTCAGCATCGCCCATCCCTGGTTTGCCTTTTTAACATGGGAGTGTGACGTAACGCTACAGGTTTGGAGACGTCATATGCAAAACCACAGCAGGAGGACGCTAAGATGGCGTCTTGGGTTGACATCTCAGATTGTTATTGATATTGCAGTATGTGACTATTTTGAAATGAAACTCGCAATTCCCAAAACCCGTTTCGTTTTATTAAGTGAAGTTTACACAGAAAGTGTCCTGTAGGTGTTATTTTTTCTCTCTTTGATGGGAAAAAAGGGTCGTAAAAGAAGAAACAGGGCAGAGCTAGCTTCGGTTCTCAACAAGATGGCTGAATCCATGGATGATGACTCTTCAGTTGACGTTGCGACCAATAGCCCTCCTTCCAAATGAGCGACGACTCAGCAAACTCGCGTCATTCTTGAAATACTTTCCTCCATTGAAAAATCTTCTCAAGCTGCTGCTAAAGCCATGGATGCCCTCACTGCTACTGTGCAGTCTCTGCTAAATCAGGTAACCTCCCACAGCGAGAAAGTTCAGAAGATTGATTTGGAGACAGAGAAGCTGCAGAAAGAAAACCTCCAGCTAAAAATGAAACTCAGTGATATGCAACGTCACAGGAGACTGTGGAATTTGAAATTACACGGAGTGAAGACAGAAAACGGAGAGAACACAAGACAAATCACCGAGGACATTCTTTCAGAAGTGGCACCGCAACATCGCCGTGTCTCCTGATGACCTGGAGCCAGTTAAAACCCTTTTAAACAGTAATTTAGATATAAAGTCATGGATGGCAGAGAACTTCTTACAGCTCAACCAGGACAAGACTGAAGTTTTAATCATCGGTCCTGAAGACAAGAGAGAGAACATTTTAACAAAATTACAGAATTTTAATCCTTCTCAGTGTGTGAGAAACTTGGGTGTTCTTTTTGACTCTGAGCTGAATTTATTCCACATATCAGAAATGTAACAAAGACAGGATTTTATCATCTTAAAAACATCGGCAGATGTTTCTCTCTCCTGCCAGAACGGAGGTGCTGATGCTTTTATTTCCAGTAGAATAGATTACCGTAATGTCCTGCTCTCTGGTCTTAAAAAAAGTCTGTTTCCAGCTTACAGTTACTGCAGAACTCAGTAGCACGATTTCTGACGAGGACCAGAGGGCGGAAACACATTACACCAGTTTTAAAATCGCTGCATTGGCTCCCCGTGTGTTTCAGGATCGACTTTAAAGGCCTCCTTCCACTGAAAACCCGTTTAACTTGCTCCTTCTGAAATACGGAGGGTTTCCCCTTGTTTACTTACACATGCTGACTTGCTAGCGTTGCGTTCCCCCCAGTCGGCTGTGCTTTCTCATCAGAGAAACAATACGAAGAAAAGAGCGAATCGGGAACAGCCTCGCACTTCTACGTCACATTGCAAATAGCGTATCCCACGTGGGGTTTCTATCTGTCCATTGGAAGGCAGGTAACCCTCCACTACACACTAGAAGTAAAGACGGCACGACTGTAGCTTCGGAGTTGAGAAGCTAATTAGCTAACTGTTTGTTAGCATGGCGGAACAAACTTGTTTGTCGGCTCTATTTCCTGTCTGTAACAAAATAAGAGCGGAGGGCGGAGCTTCCTTCATACACTGATGGGAGGCAGCCAATCAGACGGAAATTCATGAGAAGGACCCGGAAAAGCTGCCGTTGGACCACAAGCCTCTCTTCTAGTATACAAATACAGCTGGATACAAAGATACCAGAAGGTTTTTTTAAACAGAAACGATGCAGAATGCATTCAATAATAATGGAGAACACAGAAATATTAATGAAATGACCATGGAAGTACAACTTTAAGGTTCTTTTAATGGTTTATAAATGTTCCTAATGGTCTTGGTCCTTCTTATTTATCGGACCTGCTTTTAAACTATGAACCCTCGCGGACCCTGAGGTCCTCTGGTACCGGCCTTTTAGTTGTTCCCAAAGTTCACACCTAAAGCTCACGGCGAAGCCTCATTCCACTATTATGGTCCTCGTCTGTGGAGCTGCCTGTCGGAGAACCTCAGGGCTGCAGAGACTGTTGATGTTTTTAAGAAGAGGATCAAGACCTTTTTAACTTTACTTTTAATTGAATTTTATCTCATTTTTATATAATCCTTTTTTAAAATTTGGTTTTGTAATATTTAAATTTATTTTATATGGATTTTATTATGCTGCCAATCTCTATAGAGCATTAAGCCTGCCGCACACGAGAGCTTCCTGCTGAGCTAAAAGTCTGTCGAGGCCGTTTGCTCAGCAGATAGCTCATCGTGTGCGCCTGATTTTTGGTGAGTTTTCTGCCTCACGAGGCCTTGAGGTGAAAACCAAACACGTTTGGTATTTTTTACCTCGCGAGGTGAAAAACACTCTGTGTGCGCTCAACTTGAGCTGTCTGCTGAGGGCAGAAGATCTAGCGACCAATCAAAATGCGTCTGCAGATCACATGATTTCAAGATGGCAGCTCGCGGCAACGTAGTCCTTTGCATTATATAGGATGAATTCGTGGAAATGCGGCAAGACTCTACCTGCTTATATGATGTTTTGTCGGACTTCAAAAACATCCATCCAAATATCATCTCTAAGTTTCATTCATTTTTCTTACATGACTTCTTCTTCTTTCGAGTTTAATGGCGGCTGGCGAACTCAAAGGCGAACACTGCACTACCGCCACCAACTGGTATGATTATACTATAACACAGTATGCCACATACGATTTACTTCATAAAACGACTAAATGAATATAAATTAAATACAATAACACAATTCAGTATCTAACGAAAAGGTCCTCAAAACTTTTCTATCTTCAGTCTTTGGATCTTTTTGCAAAATATCAATCAAGTCTTCTAACGTGATGACAGAGGGCTGCCATCTTGAAATCATGTGATCTGCGGGCCATTTTGATTGGTCGCTAGATCTTCTGCCCTCAGCAGACAGCTTAAGTTGAGCACACACGGAGAGTTTTTCACCTCGCGAGGTAAAAAATATCAAACGTGTTTGATTTTCACCTCAAGGCCTCGTCAGGCAGAAAACTCACCAAAAATCAGGCGCACACGATGAGCTATCTGCTGAGGAAACGGCCTCGAGAGACTTTTAGCTCAGCAGGAAGCTCTCGTGTGCTGCAGTCTTTAGCAACATATTACTATTGTACCGCGTTTATTTCGTGTTATTATTAAACTTCTTCCTCAGTTTCAGCCCTGTTTTTTGACGGCCTACTCATCCTAGGGCTTTGCTAGCACCTCCACAAAAGTTATATCAAAATGTGCGTATCGGCTGGAATGGTGTGCTTGTTATTTGTCTGCGCAAAACTCAAACAGTGTTCACACAATTCGCAAAAAACTGCGATTTTTCGGTCCCATAGAAATGAATGGGATTTGGGCGAAATCAGCCAGGAAAAAAACCCAAAACCCAGGTCACTTTGGAGCTCCATAGCTCAGCCATACTATAACATAGAAACATCATTCAAAGTTTAAACGGGTCACAAAAGATCCAGCTATTCAAGGGTCTTTTTTCAACTTTATACCTTTAACCATTTTTGAATTATGGCAGTTTAAGAAACATTAAAATCTTAAAAATTCAGAATTCCCACTTTACATCTAACTTCAGAAACTTCCCCTCCTTTCAACCTCCATATCTTCAGCATACCTTCAGCTAGAAATACCATTCAAGGTTTAAAATACTCATAAGAACACTCACAACTAGAATATTCATTTTCACTTTAATATCTCGAACCATTTTTGAGTTATGTCTTTCCCAAAACCATGAAAAATGTAACTTTTCAGCCCAAGGTTTCTCAACATTTTCTTAGGTTAAACAAATGTCCATAACTTTAACAGTTTTTATCGCACAGAAACAGAATTTTCATTATTTTGTAGATTGAATCCTCGTCTTCATTTCAGCTCCCGCAAAAAAATCTGTCAGATGCACCGTTTTCGAACTACGGCTCTCTAAAGCTCAGAAAGTCGCCATTTTGCTCCTATTAAACTCCATTGTAATCTGGACAACGGATCCTAAAATGTCATGTGGATTTAACTCACCAGCGTTTAAATTCTGTTTACAGTAGGATAAAACAAAATACATTCCTGAGTTCCTCAAAGCCTCGTGGCGCTCACGGTGAAAAAAATATTTTGATATCTGTTACGGTTTTCTCTCAGTGGACAGTTGTTCGGGGAGTGGTCCCAAGCTGGTTTTCAATAGAAATCTCAAGCATAAAGTCTGTGTAACTGTAATTAACTGTCACCCCGTTCCACGCGCAGGTGGCTCCGTTGTCATGACAACCTGATCAGTTCTCCCAGCACTGCTAATTAGGTTCACCTTTGACCTAATTCCTTATCTATAAACCAATGTATGATCAAACTGGAGCTTCAAATCCACTGAAGTCATCATCACTGTCCCTCTGTCCACTTATTTGGTCTCCTACAATGTCCTCAACAGCAGAACTGTCTCTCTTTATATTTAAACATGTATGTGCTTCCTTTCTCAGTCTTCCTCTCCTCTTGAACCCTCTGCTCGTCAGTCTTATCCTCCTGTCAGTCCTGTGGTCTATCTATCTATCTATCTATCTGTCTGTCTCTGTCTATCTAAAAGTCTCTGTCTGTCTTTCTTTCTTGGTCTCTGTCTGTCTGTCTCTCTCTCAGTTCCTATCGCAGTCTCTCTATCACACCATACACATTTACCTGAATGTGCATGTATCTGTCAACACAGGTGTTCCATCTTTGTAACATGGCTGCCGCTCTCTTGGACGTGGGTAGCACATTGGCAGCATTCAAAATTTCTTCAGAAATTTTCTAGTTTGTATTAATTCCTTTTATGTGTATTTTATTATCTAGCTTTTATTAGATTTATTTTTATTTACTTATTTTGGTTTAACCCTAAAACTTTTAATTAGACAGAAGGTGGGGGGTTGTATAGGGGATTATCACGCTTACCGGAAGTTCCCGGTATTTGGACACTTCCTCTTCCGGGCCATGTTAACAACTGCCGTTCCTGCTCTGCTATACTGTTTAAATCGGATAAACTCCAAACATACTTAAGTTTTCATTCCAGACCGAAGTGATACTGGATCAAAAGCTGGATCAAAAGCTGGATCAAAGCGATCGAGTCGCCGCGGGGAAGGGCCGAACTTTATAATAAAACACACGTTTGTTTGTCGCCGGTGGGGCACAACACCAGCACTTCACAGCATGCTAGCATTAGCCAGCTAGCGTTTACTGACGTGCTTAACATTGTGCGTCTTAAAACACACAAACATCCGAAAATCGGGTCTTTGACACTGTGGAGCATAAATTTCTTTTTGCCTCCTTGGACCCGTTTGGCTTTGGATATAATTTAATTTCTGCAATCAAAACGTTCCATTGTTATTAACCATAACACCTCCAAAAGATTTTGTATAGAGGCGTTGGACAGGGATGTCCCATTTCTCCCCTTCTTTTTATTCTGGTTGTGGAGCTACTGTTCATTAGCATCATGAACAATACAGTTGTGCAAGGCATCTCCATGTTTAATAAGGAAATCAGAGTCTCTCAGTTCGCTGATGACACTGCTCTGTTTCTAAAAGATAAAACTTAAATTTGCTGAGCTCTTAAATCCATAGAACGTTTTTCCCAAGCCTCTGGTCTACATCCAAACTCGAATATGTGAAATCATCTGTCTTCATGAATCAAATGATCAAGAAATCTGTGGTTTACCAGTTAGACACGTTGTCAAATATGTAGGTATTCATATCTGCAAAAACTTTCTTCCCAGATTAAATTTAACAAAGACAATTCTCAATAACTGGCTTCAAAGAGATCTTTCTATCATTGGCGGAGTTCTTCTTTCCAAAGCGGAGGGCCTCTCCCGTTTTGTATATCCAGCGTTATCTTTGTTCTCTTCAGACGCCACTTGTAAAGATATTAATAACATCTTCTTAAACTTTATTTCGCGTAACAAACAGCATAGATTAAAAAAAAAACTGTTCTTAAACCAGGGGTCTGCAACCTGCGGCTACAGAGCCACAAGAGGCTCTTTGGACCTTCTGCAATAGCTCTCAATAATATTTACTACACTGTAAAAAAAATCTGTATAATTTACAGTGAAAATCTGGCAGTTGTGGTTGCCATTTTTTAAGGGTAATGTAGAGGATATAACAATATGCTATTTTTGCAACTGTAAATTTAGCAGTACACAACTGCCATTTCTTTATGGTATTTTCTTGCAATAACAGTTAAAATAGTATAAAAAATATTGTTTTGCAAAAAATATTAATACATTTACAGTGAAAGACTGACCACTTCTCACACTGTAAATTACTGTGGCAATGTATATATTATTATGCCGTTTTGGTTACCGTAACTTTAGCAGTACACAACTATTATTTATTCATGGTAGTTTACTGCAAAAATACTAAAAACTTGCAGCTGTAGTTGACTCTTATTTTACTATAATTTTTTTACAGTGAAAAGCTGGCAACCACAGCTGCCAGCTTTTCACTGTCAAAATTACAGTGTAAAAACAAAGAACTGAGTAATATTAAAAAATATATACATGATTAAAAAAAATGTAGGTTTTAGACGTTTTCATTGGAATAATTGCGCAAAATTTTTACAAGTAAAAATACCAGTAATTTCTATTTGACTACATCTGTTTCTTTTCTCATTAGCTTGGAAAGGAACTTGGAACTTCCTTTTATTTATTCTTTTTCTTTGCAAAAATTTTATGTTTTTGTTTGTTTTCCAAAACCTAAAACTCAAAATTAAACTGTGGTTCTTTAAAACAAATTTCTTTAAGTAAGTATTTATCAAAAAATATAAGTTGTCTTTTTAAATAAGGCTGTGAAATATGTGTGGCTCTGAACGACTTTTATTTATTTATTTACTTTTCTTTTATTTAAACAGTAGGTCTGACGGGGGTCTTGAAGTTATTGACTTCATTGACATTAATTACGCCTTTAAAGTTAATTGGTTGAGAAGATATTTGCTTAATGGTGCAGATTCCTTGTGATATTTCATTCCCTGCAATGTTGTTTAAAAATGTGGTGGTTCAGAGTTTCTTAAATGTAATTATCGCCCATCTAAACTTCCTGTCAAACTGTCTAACCATCACAGACAAGCTCTCTTGGCATGGAAACTTCTTTATGTTCACAACTTTTCCCCTCATAAAACACTTCTATGGAATAACAAAGATATCACAGTAAATAACAAATCTATTTTTCTTCCTTCTGTAGAATATTATCCTCCATGTTTTCATGCAAAATGACTTATACATCAGATGAAGATTGTAGAGTTCATGCTGAGGGTTAGAACCAGGACCCCCCTCTCCTGTGTTTTTGTGGCAGCTGTAGAAACACACCAGAGGTGGTTCACTGGGCTATTTAGCATTTATTACCTAGTGTAGCAAATCATTTAGGCAGTTTATGACCTGTAGACCCTGAGAACATCTTGCAGGAGGAAAGGGTTGTTTATACTTGGCTTGCCATGTGAAACCGGACACAGGACACGCGCAAAGTATTAGGGGTTTTGTTGTTTGTTGTCCTCCCCCTCCTTTTCTCTGTATTTTTCCATCTTTCAAGCTCTCAGGAACAAGAGCCAGGAGATGCCAGGACGTGCGCTCAGCTGTCCTGTAGGGGGGAGGAGCCGCTGACTCTCCAAGAATCTACCGACATCATATAAAAAGGGTTTTGAGGGACTGTTAGGGTGTCAGAATTTGCCAGCACCTTTGTGAGGCCGATACAGCCTAATATGCATTCTATATTAACTTTTATTCTTTGTTTATTTTTAAGCCAAGGAAACGTAGAAGGATAAAATTCTAATATTTATTATTTAACTCTCTAATAATGCCACACGCAATTCAGGGGACAACTAATTTGCTTAACATAAAACAAAACCAAAAATAACAAATCCATGTAAAACCTGCTTGGAACATTTTCCTGATTTAATGGCAGTGAAGCCCACTTAAATAAGAGAATTTTCTTCTCCTTTTTTTGTGCTTTCGTTATTGGTCGGGTTAGGACCCCCAGGGCGCAGCTTAATAAAACTAGAAGCTCCACACCAGTTTTCACACGGCATCCCATCAACTAAATCACACTTTTATTCATACTAGTACATTAATTTTGGGAAGAGAAATTATTAAACAAATGACATTAAAAGAACGCAATTAACAAAAATATTGATGAGCTCAAAACACATTTTGAAACAACATTTTTCTCAAATGCAACAGAATTTCAAGAACAAAAAGACACAACACACCACACCAACAGAAAGTTTTATGAGCCAGGGTCATAAAATAGACAAGACCCCCCCCCCCAGAAACCAAAAAAAACGGAAGAAGCACAAAGGAAACGGCCACCACTAACCAATTCAGCCAACACAGACCAACGCCTTAATTTTAAAAAAGAAAGCTACTTTTTTTCAGCTCCCCCTTGGGCAAAAAAACAATGTACAAGTAAAACACTATATCTAAAAACAACACTCTTTCCTCCCCCCCTCCCCCCCACCCACTTTTTTAACACCTCAAGAGACAGGAAGGAGCAGAGGGGAGAGGAGTAGGCCACCATACACAACCTCCTTTTCATGGCAAAACACTATCAAACCTCCCCACAAACCACAAAAGCCTCAATCCACTCCACAAACCACACCCCTCACATCACACACAAACCACAGTCATTTTTGGGACTCAATTCTCAATTACTCCCACACCCAAATCTTCAAGTCCACAAGACACTATCTTCACAAAAGGACTAAAGTGTGCTCCCAAGACTATATTAATGTAACTCTATTTTCCCATGCTCTCCACATTTATTTCTCCTAACACTTCATCCCACCTACACGCAGAGATTTTTTACACCTAAACAACACAAAAGCAATTATACCAATTTTCTTGCTTTTTTTAGTTTCCCTCCTAACCTCTCCATTAACTTTAATCCCCTATATCGCTCTATCAGCTATCCACATGCTAAGAGAATATCCACCAAACAAAAAGGAGACCTACAGCCCACTCTCCTTACACCTCAACAAAAGCTAACAAAGACACCATAAATTATTATGACGTCATCCCTTAATTTCAAACATATCTTAACACAAATCTTCTTCACTCCCCAAATATTTTTTTCCTTTATCTCTTTCCCAACCCACTATGTTTAACTTCCCATAACATTTATTTTAAACTATTTCACTGACCCAATTAACTATAGTGAAAACTCATTTTCCCAATTATTTATAACTAACCTACAAATTTATATATTATTTTTAACTTTTGTTTTTACCTTCTCCATAACTTATATTTTACAGTACCACCTCATAATTTTTCCATATTGATTTGACAAAACTCTTTCTTTTATCTCTGAGGAAGAACTAGTATTTTTCATTATTTTTTTTTATATTATTATATATTTGCTTTGTCTCCTTTTTTTAATTATTTTAAACTTCTTTTCGTTTTTGTCCTTCCAACAGAGGCTATATGGGCCAGCATGTGATGATATTCATACTTTGGTTTAAGATTAGTGGTTCTAAGCTGCAGTGTGAAAGGAGAAGGCAGGTCTGTGAAACTAGGGAGACTTAAAGAGTACTCGACACCCAAAGATGGTCGGAGGCAGGGATGCTTGTGAAAAGGGGGAAATGGTATGTGTCAGGTTGTAAAGACAGGAAGAGCCTCTGCTTAAGGGCTAAGTGGATGTGAAGGTAAGTATGAAAGTTGAGAAGGACAAGGTAGGTATTTTGATTCAGAATGGTGCTAAATCCCAGATTACAGGTTGTGTAATAAAACTAACTGCACTGTAGCTTCTTTGTCTTCACAGTCAACAGCATCACACTTATCAAGAGTCCAATTCAGGAAAGGGTGTAAGACCCTCTATTGGGTGTGCCTCAAGGTAATTAAACAGAAGTGGACTGAGCGCGCTGACGGGCCCTTTCAAGGTGGAAGCTGCAACATCACATGCCGTCCAGCTGAAACACAGGGTCTTTCCCTTACTCTTCTCTAAGGAGATGGGCCATGGGGAAACAGGTTGTTTAGCCATTTTGAGTCACGTAGGAAACCTACGTAAAAGGGATTTGTAGAATATTATCCTCCATGTTTTCATGCAAAATGACTTATACATCAATAAGATTGTAGAGTTCATGCTAGGTTAGAACCAGACCCCCCTCTTTTTTTTGCAGCTGGAAACACACCAAGGTGGTCACTGGCTATTTAGCATTTATTACCTAGTGTAGCAAATCATTTAGGCAGTTTATACCTGTAACCCTAACATCTTGCAGAGGAAAGGTTGTTTATACTTGGCTTCCATGTGAAACCACACAGACACACGCAAAGTATTAGGGGTTTTGTTGTTTGTTGTCCTCCCCCCTTTTCTTATTTTTCCATCTTTTAACTCTCAAAACCAAGATCCAGAGTCGCTCAGCTGTCTGTGGGGAGGAGCCGCTACTCTCCAAAATCTACCACATCATATAAAAGGTTTTAGGACTGTTAGGGTGTCAGATTCCCTGGCCCAGCACTCTGTTGTACGGGCAAGATCTAACCCAGAGCTCTTAATTTTGCCTCTATTCTGTAATAAATTGTTAACTTTTATTCCCCTTGTTTGTTTTCATTCTATCAAAAGGCCCCTAAAATGGGAAAGAAGGTACAGGAGGTAATGTTTAGAGGTATCTTAAACACCCATTTTTCTTACACTCCTGGCATACAAAGGGCATATTTTTTATTATTAACTTATTTGATAAGCGTGGCAATCTCCTTTCTTATAATGAGTTTCTCAGGACCGATGAATTCCCCATTAGACTTAAGGAATTTAGTCTTGTATGTCAGGCGATTCCTTCTGGTATCACACAGTTGATGAAGTATCACCTTTCACAGCTAAATTACAGAATTAACTCTAAACTAATTATTGATGGGCGCCCTCTCCTGGATAATAAGAATGTAATAAATTCATACGTAATGCTATCCATGCCAAAAAGAAATGTTCTCCTACTGTAAGGGAAATTTTTCTGGGATGAGTTAATTCATGATATTAAATGGAAAAAGCATGGTTACCGCTTTTTAAGTTTTGCATCTCTAATAAGATTAAATACATACATTTTAAAATCTTACACAAAATGACCCCTGCAATGCGTTTTTATGGATGTGAACGGCAAATGTGTCCTCTGTGATGCAGAGGAATCTATTGCTCGTGTATTTTATGAATGTTGTGTTGTACATGATTTTCAGGTTGACCTGAGACATAGTTTTGCTAACCGTCTCAGTGTCTCATACATTTTCATGAAAAAAGATGTCCTTTGTTATTTGCTGAATTTGTTTCTAATTACTTGATTCTTTCCAGTAAATTCTTTATACACAAACATAGTTTTCACAAAACTAAACCAAAGTTTAAGTTGTTTCCACTTGAATTTAATTTTCACCTTAAGTCTCTCAGAATTGTGAAGGACAAAAAAAAATTCTCTTTTTGCAATATTACAACAGCCTGAATGTTTAACTTTAATATTTTTTTTAATTACTGTGTATTTTCTGTCAATGAATAATTAGTCTTAGTGTACTCTGTACTCTATGCATGACCTTTGTATGTATCCCCTCTCTTTTGTACTTTTTTGTGTGTGTAGATATATTTTTTTAATACATTCCCACCTGATTGTTTCCTGTTTTTATCTCCATTTATGTCTTTACTCTGTACTACGCTTACTTGTCAATAAAGTCTTAAAAAAGCAAAACCACAGCTTTTTCTTTTTCAGTTATCTTTTTTTTTTTTAAATTATTATTAATTTTCTAAACATAACTCCTGATTGTCAGCTGTATAATGTAATGTTTGATCTACTGTTTTTTTTTTTTTTTTTTACTCCCCTTTTTTGGTTGGGAATTTTTTTTTGTTTTTTTTTTTTTTTTTTTTTTTTTTCCCCTTTTTTTTTTTTTTTTTTTTTTTTTAAGGGGGGGGTTTTTTTACACTATCACCCCCCGCAAGGGAAAGATTCCGATTCTCCTTTTTTTTTTTTTTTTTTTTTTTTTTTTTTTTTTTTTTTTTTTTTTTTTTCTTTCTCTTTTTTTTTGATTTTTTAAATTTTTTTTTTTTTAAGTCAATTTTCCCTTGTGTGTGAGAGGTATATGTATCCTCCCACACACCCATCCTTTATTTTTTGTCTTATTTTTTTTTTTTTCTCCCCCTCTTCCCCCCCCCCTTTTTTTTTTTTTTAACTAATTTATTCTCCTTTTTTTTTTCTTTTAAATTTTCCTTTTTTTTTTTCTTTTCTTTTTAAAAATTTTTAAAATCCTTAATTCTGTTGTTGTACAAATGAAAATATAGTTTGTCGGACTAAAACAAGAATATTCCCCACACCAAACAATAAGCTATGAGAACTTGATCTTATAAGTTGAAGAAACGCAATTGCATGTTGACTTTACCTTAAATATTTTGTTGGCTTTACTCAAAGTTTTAAGGCAGCAAGGTTACAAATTATTTTAGGTTGAGTCAATTTGGATTTTTTTTTTACAGTGTATGAATTTGATTTTCATACTTTTTGGTGAAATTAATATCTTTTTATCTATATTAAAATCCTAGGAAATATTAACAGAGGTATTTACCTCGTGGGTCGTTATGGCCTCGCGGCTTCATGTCATTTCTAATTTCTGTTATGAAACGAACCAGCACAAGTTCTCAAACAGCACCTGGTTTCTTAGCGGAATATTTGTTCTTCATGTTTGTGAAATAATTACGGATATTCATGAAAAGGGAGCGTGGGGTCGCGTCTCTCTCCTTGCAGAGGGGAGCTTCTGTTCCCTTATGCGTGGAACACGGTGATAAAGCATCTTTCTCTTGCAATAAATCCAAGTTGACAAAACGTACCTTTCGCGTGGAACACGAGGGGACAGGCTTTTCCTCTTGCGTGGAACACGAGGGGACAGGCTTCTCCTCTTGCGTGGAAAACGTGCAAAACGTGGAACACGTGGAACATGTGGAACACGTGGAACACGTGGAACACGTGGAACATGTGGAACATGTGGAACACGTGGAACACGTGGAACATGTGGAACACGAGGAAACAGAATATTCATCCTGCGCTGAACACAATGGGACAGGATCTTCCTTTTGCGTGGAACACGAGGGGACAGGATCTTCCTTTTGCGTGGAACACGGTGATAAAGCATCTTCCTTTTGCAATAAATACAAGTTGACAAAACGTACCTTTCGCGTGGAACACGAGGGGACAGGCTTTTCCTCTTGCGTGGAACACGAGGGGACAGGCTTTTCCTCTTGCGTGGAACACGAGGGGACAGGATCTTCCTCTTGCGTGGAACACGGTGATAAAGCATCTTTCTCTTGCAATATATCCAAGTTGACAAAACGTACCTTTCGCGTGGAACACGAGGGGACAGGCTTTTCCTTTGCGTGGAACACGATGGGACAGGATCTTCCTTATGCGTGGAACACGATGGGACAGGATCTTCCTCTTGCGTGGAACACGGTGATAAAGCATCTTTCTCTTGCAATAAATCCAAGTTGACAAAACGTACCTTTCGCGTGGAACACGAGGGGACAGGCTTTTCCTCTTGCGTGGAACACGAGGGGACAGGCTTTTCCTCTTGCGTGGAACACGAGGGGACAGGCTTTTCCTCTTGCATGGAACACGAGGGGACAGGCTTTTCCTCTTGCGTGGAACACGAGGGGACAGGCTTCTCCTCTTGTGTGGAACACGAGGGGACAGGATCTTCCTTTTGCGTGGAACACGATGGGACACGATCTTCCTTTTGCGTGGAAGACGAGGGGACAGGATCTTCCTTTTGCGTGGAACACGAGGGGACGGGATCTTCCTGTTGCGTGGAACATAATGGGACACGATCTTCCTTTTGCGTGGAACACGAGGGGACAGGCTTTTCCTCTTGCGTGGAACAAGAGGGGACAGGCTTTTCCTCTTGCGTGGAACACGAGGGGACAGGCTTTTCCTCTTGCGTGGAACACGAGGGGACAGGCTTCTCCTCTTGCGTGGAACACGTGCAAGACGTGGAACATGTGGAACACGTGGAACATGTGGAACACGTGGAACACGTGGAACATGTGGAACACGTGGAACACGAGTAAACAGAATATTCTTCCTGCGCTGAACACAATGGGACAGGTTCTTCCTTTTGCGTGGAACACGATGGGACAGGATCTTCCTTATGCGTGGAACACGATGGGACAGGATCTTCCTTTTGCGTGGAACACGATGGGACAGGATCTTCCTTTTGCAATACATACAAGTTGACAAAACATACCTTTCGCGTGGAACATGAGGGGACAGGATCTTCCTTTTGCATGGAACATAATGGGACAGGATCTTCCTTTTGCGTGGAACACGATGGGACAGGATCTTCCTTATGCGTGGAACACGATGGGACAGGATCTTCCTTTTGCGTGGAACACGATGGGACAGGATCTTCCTTTTGCAATACATACAAGTTGACAAAACATACCTTTCGCGTGGAACATGAGGGGACAGGATCTTCCTCTTGCGTGGAACATGAGGGGACAAGATCTTCCTTTTGCGTGGAACACGATGGGACAGGATCTTCCTTATGCGTGGAACACGATGGGACAGGATCTTCCTTATGCGTGGAACATGGTGATAAAGCATCTTTCTCTTGCAATAAATCCAAGTTGACAAAACGTACCTTTCGCGTGGAACACGAGGGGACAGGCTTTTCCTCTTGCGTGGAACACGAGGGGACAGGCTTCTCCTCTTGCGTGGAACACGATGGGACAGGATCGTTCTTTTGCGTGGGACACGAGGGGACAGGCTTCTCCTCTTGCGTGGAACACGATGGGACAGGATCGTTCTTTTGCGTGGGACACGAGGGGACAGGATCTTCCTTTTGCGTGGGACACGAGGGGACAGGCTTCTCCTCTTGCGTGGAACACGAGGGGACAGGATCTTCCTTTTGCGTGGGACACGAGGGGACAGGATCTTCCTGTTGCGTGGAACACGATGGGACAGGATCTTCCTTTTGCGTGGGACACGAGGGGACAGGATCTTCCTTTTGCGTGGAACACGATGGGACAGGATCTTCCTTTTGCGTGGAACACGGTGATAGAGCATCTTTCTTTTGCAATAAATACAAGTTGACAAAACGTACCTTTCGCGTGGAACATGAGGGGACAGGCTTTTCCTCTTGCGTGGAACACGATGGGACAGGATCTTCCTTTTGCGTGGAACACGATGGGACAGGATCTTCCTTTTGCGTGGAACACGAGGGGACAGGATCTTCCTTTTGCGTGGAACACGATGGGACACGATCTTCCTTTTGCGTGGAACACGATGGGACAGGATCTTCCTTTTGCGTGGAACATGAGGGGACAGGATCTTCCTTTTGCGTGGAACACGAGGGGACAGGATCTTCCCTCTGCGTGGAACATGAGGGGACAGGATCTTCCTTTTGCGTGGAACATAATGGGACAGGATCTTCCTCTTGCGTGGAACATGAGGGGACAGGATCTTCCTTTTGCGTGGAACATAATGGGACAGGATCTTCCTCTTGCGTGGAACATGAGGGGACAGGATCTTCCTCTTGCGTGGAACATGAGGGGACAGGATCTTCCTTTTGCGTGGAACATAATGGGACAGGATCTTCCTCTTGCGTGGAACATGAGGGGACAGGATCTTCCTCTTGCGTGGAACATGAGGGGACAGGATCTTCCTCTTGCGTGGAACATAATGGGACAGGATCTTCCTCTTGCGTGGAACATAATGGGACAGGATCTTCCTCTTGCGTGGAACATGAGGGGACAGGATCTTCCTCTTGCGTGGAACATAATGGGACAGGATCTTCCTTTTGCGTGGAACACGAGGGGACAGGATCTTCCTCTTGCGTGGAACATAATGGGACAGGATTTTCCTGTTGCGTGGAACATGAGGGGACAGGATCTTCCTCTAGCTCCACGCAAGCTCCTTCTGTATTTTTACGTTTTCGTGTAAACCTGGTCACGAGCACAGAAACCAGATCCGCATTTTGTCCTTCTAGCTCACATATCCTTCCTCTTAACGTGGAAATAACCGTCTCATTTTCCAATAAACGTCTTTTCCTCTCAGATAATTCTTTCCTCAGTGAGGAGTTGATTATCTGTTTGCGATATTTCTCTCGATTTAACTCGGCAATTTCTTTCTTTAGGGCGTCGTTTTCCTTTATTAATCGCAGGTCAGACTTCACAGCTTTAGCCCTACCTTTACAGCGCAATTCTTTCCTCTGTATGTGATCTTTCTCTTGCTCTAACTGTGAGATCCTGTCACATTCTTTCTTTAATATGTAGTTTTCCATTTTTTTAAATTGCTTTTCAGCCTTCACAGCTCTATCCGTATATTTTAAATCTTCCGTTTTTGTCTTGTGTGAGCTTTCATTTAATTGCGATGTCAGAACTTCAACTGTTTTTTCATAATAATCAAATCTTTCCTGCAGGTCAGCGTCCATATTGTCAAGAAAGACCTTCGTCTTTACAAGCTTCTCCTTCATCTGATGTCCGTGTTTTTGGAGACTGTCGTTCTGATTTCGCAGCTTGATGTGATCAAGAATGAATACAATAAATAGATAAATCGGCAGGGCCGACACAGCTAAAGTTAACGCGTCCATCTTGTCTGGTTCTCTAGATTATAAATGGCTGATAAGTTACTTCGTTCCTAAATACTAACGCTCATGCGTCATGAATGACGCAACAATGTGGGTGCCTTTGATGACGGTCAAAGAAGCTGGTTGCTATGGTGACTCCTATGTGACGGCTATGGTGAATTCGCGAATCAAAGGTTGGTAGGGGAAGGCGTAAATATCTATATATAATGAATAGATCAAAGATTGTAAATCATAGAGATCGATAACTCACCCGCGCTGTTGGTCAATGGAGCCGAACGTCCGCACACGGCGGCCATCTTACCACAGGCAGCTCGCTCACTTACAGCGTTGGTGTGGTGTATTTACCCCTACAGACTGATGAGTTGGTACAGTCCAGTTAGTTGCGCTGTTGCGCATGCGCCAGGCCCTTGCGCTGCTGTAAAGTGAACAGGGTAAAAAAATAGTTTCCTGTTTAACAGGTTCCAAAGCCCTCGATCTTTATGACTTATTTGAGTACTACCGACTACTCTAATTAGCCCCTCTTTTTTTTATTTTATTTTCGTATGTATGTATGTTCTTTTGTTCTGTATTTGAATTCACTGTCACCTCAAATTCTTTCTTCTAAACTAAGCCAATCCAAACTTGTACATAAATTCAATGTGCCTGTCTTTGTATTTGCTGTCAACTTTGAATAAAGAAAAAAAAAAAAAAAGTTTCCTGAGAATGCCTTCTGTGTCTTGCTATATATACGTATATATATATATACACTGCCCGGCCAAAAAAAAAAAATCGCCACCTGGATTTAACCTAGCAAATAGGTCGGAGCCTCCTATTGGATAATTACATGATGGGCGATTATCTTTCAGCTGCAACAAGTTATTTAACCCCAACTGGTGCAATGAGTTGCTTCTCATTTCCTAAACAACCATGTGGAAAGACACATCCGTGGTCGTGGAAAAGATGTTAGTCTGTCTGAGAAGGGTCAGATCATTGGCATCAAGAGGTGAAAACATCTAAGGAGATGCAGAAACTACTAAAACTGGGTTCAGAACAGTCCAACGCATTCTGAAAAACTGGAAGGATAGTGGACCATCGTCTTCCAGGAAGAAATGTGGCCGGAAAGGCAGATGAAGTGATGCAGCATCATGCCTAGTGCTACTGTATGAGCCTGTGGGGGCAGTGTGATGATCTGGGGTTGCTGCAGTTGCTCAGGTCCAGGTTCAGCAACAGTATGAGCTCAGATAATGAGGTCAGCTGATACCTGAATATACTGAATGAGCAGCTTATTCCATCAATGGATGTTTCTTTCCTGATGGCACGGCCATATTCCAAGATGACCGTGCCAGAATTTATGGGGCTCAGATTGTGAAAGATGGTTCAGGGATCATCAGACATCATTTTCACACATGGATTGGCCCCCACAGAGTCCAGACCTGAACCCCAGAACACTTCAATCGTTCTCTACCAACATAAATCTCATGACAAAGACAAGTGAAGGCAAGCAGGACGTTTGGAAAAAAAGAGGATACAGGCAACGTGTCATTTATAATATATGTTTTATAAGGCTTTTACTGCTACCATGTTTGATATGTAGCTACTGTAGGTCACAGTTCTCACACAGCACACGTAATCACAGTCACAGAGAGATCATGTAAGAACACGAAGGCCTTGTTGGATACGCGGTCACACAGTATGATCAGAGCAGGGAAGGCCGATACTTTCTAACTGCTACACCAGAATAACTCTAGAAACTCGTTTCTGAGCTCAGCTTCCCCCTCGTGCGTGATGAGGAGTTTTAAAATTACTGTACAAGAACACTGAGTGTAAATGTGTCCAACACACGCTCGGTCCTGTTGGGGGGGGGGGGGGACTCGAGACCAGATCTGCTTTTTCTGATCCTCAGTTTTCACCATTCACAGTCTGAAGACGTAATAAAAGGGAAAATCCACCCTCATATGACCAGCATGTCCCCAAAATCAGGGATGCACCATATCATCGGCTCCCTAATATCGGACATCGGCCACCCCACCGATATTTAACCGATCAGCCCGCTGTTTCTAAAGTAAAAAAAAAACAACCCAAAACTTCTTCTTCTTCACAAACTTCTTTTTTTAACAGACTTTAAAACTTCTTAAGACTAAGGTGGGGAAAATTACCGAAGCACTGAAATATCGCAATATTTTATACTGATATATTGACATTAAAAAACATGGTAAATTATTGCAATATTTTCAAATGCCGATATCAAACTAATATTTAAAAAACGCTGTATCGATCTATTTTACAAACGAAATCTCGCGATATTTCAGCGTTCTGTTACAAAATCTTGCGAGAAATCACAAAATATCGTGAAAGTTTGTAACAGAACGTCAAAATCTTGCAAGATTTTGTAAGTAAAATAGATCGATACAGCGTTTTTTAAATATTAGTTTGATATCGGCATTTGAAAATATTGCAATAATTTAGTGAATTGATATTTTTTTCCCACCCTTATTTTTTAAATTGTGGGAAACAGATAACAAAACTGCTATTTGCAACGACTGCTTATTTTTTTCAGCTTTAGTATTGATATCGGTTAAGTTTTGAAATATCGGCATATCGGCCAAAATTGCAGTATCGTGCATCCCTATCAAAAATCCCCGACATTTCTGTCAGTAAAGCTTTTAAAGGTGGATTTTTCCTTCGGCTCACAGTTGCCTTTATCGCTGAAGGTCGTTGTAGATCCTCACGATGAAATCAGAGCAGCTTCTTTGATCCGGCACTTTCACAGTCGCCTCGTCTCCCGACGCCACGCTTCACACAAACAAACAAAAACTAGAAAAACCGTCTTTAAAAAAAGGCTCAGAGATTCGTGTTAAAAATGATAATAAAATAAAAATAATGGTAAAAAACAAAAGCACAGTAGAATTTGGCCTCATTGCTTTTTTTCTTTGATTGTCTCGTGTTTGGTGGTGGTGGGGGGGGGGTTACGAGAAGTCCCACACAGTCTCTGCAGCCTCGGTGGCTGAGGATGGAGCGTGGCAGGAGGGGGTGGGGGGGCTGGACACTGGGGGGTCCTCTGGGCTGGTGAGGGGGGCTGCCGGGTACATGAGGCTGAGGAAGGAGTCTCTGGTGTGCCTCTTCACCTGAAACAAAGCAGAAGGATATTTATCAAAAACTGGTTTATACACGTTAACTCTTTATTGTCTGAAGTTCTTCATAATTATAGAAAAACACAAAATATGCAGAAAAAAATCCTGAGATAAAATAAACCAGTTAGAGTTTATGAAGATAAATGATGAACACGAGTGAATAAAAGTAAATACATGAAGGATTCAGTGAAAACTTTATTTCCATAATCTGGTTTATTAAAGTCAGAATTCTGAGGCCTAAATGATTCCCTGCCGAGTTGCCGTGGTAACCAATGCCACAGAACCAGTGTGCTCTGGACCAGGACGACTGTGCAGCCGAGTTACCACGGCAACTGATGCTGGAGAAGCAGTCTGTCCAGTAGTTACCCGAGTTACCGTGGCAACTGATGCTGGAGAAGCAGTCTGCTCTGGACCAGGACGACTGTCCAGCCGAGTTACCGTGGCAACTGATGCTGGAGAAGCAGTCCGCTCTGGACCAGGATAACTGTCCAGCCGAGTTACCGTGGCAACGGGGGCTGAAAAACCAGTCTGCTCCAGACTAGTTACCGTGGTAACTAGTGCTGTAGAACCAGTCTGCTCCAAACCAGGATAACTGCCCAGGATAGTCACCATGGTAACTGACCTGCATCCTTTAGTTCACTGCTAGCAGTCTTTTAACTTCATACATCCACTTTTCAGTCTTTCATTTTCTCCAAACATTTATTAATGTGATAAAAACGTATCCTGCTCTCTCTTTCTGTGCTAACAAATAGTTCAGTTACATATTTATACTTATTACAAGCAAAAAAAAAAATTTTTTTTTTTTAAAGAATGGCCAAGATCTTTTTTGCTTGTAATATGACAAAAAAAAATTCTGCCAATAGAACAAGCAAAATTTTCTTGATAACATCTTTTGAAATAAGATGCATTGCCTTAAAACAAGATCTTATATGTCACTGAAATGTTTGTCTTTAGGTAATTTTGTCTTATTTTGAGTGTGATGAGATATTTTGACTAGAAATTAGAAAATTTACTCGCTAAGATTTGAGTTTTTGCAGTGAAAACTTTGGGTTTTTGGCGCACGTTCACTTTTAGTAAAGATCTTACGCACAGTTTTATAAATGAGGCCCCAGTCCTTGCAGAAATCAACTGAGCCCCCCTGGCTGACTGACACCCACCTGCTTGAAGAAGGCGTGGCTCAACAGCTCTGACGCTGACGGTCTGTGGAAAGAAAGCGAAGATTTCCAGCATGAACGTGTGCTAGCGTGACGTTATCCGGCGTGCCGCGGCGGCTCCTACCTGCGCTCAGCCTGCTGCTGCAGACACAGCTGGACCAGGTTGTGCAGGGTGGCGGAGTGGTTCTTGGGTCCGGGGCTCTGAGGTCGCTCGGTGGGGGGGGCGGTGGCGCTGTGCGTCAGGCTCCCGGTGGCCACGCTCTCCCCGATGCCGGAGTCCACGCCAGACCGCGACACCTTCAGCCCCCCCAGCTCCCCCAGTGGGAAGGGAGCCACGTCCAGCAGGCAGCAGTGAGAGCCGCGCAGCTTCTGCAGCAGCATCTGAACAGGAACGCCCACAAACTCAGGCACGCTGGACACCTCCAGGAACCTCCAGCTTCTACAACAGGGTTCCTCCATGTTCTAACAAGCTCAATTTAAGACTTTTTAAGACCACCTGGGACAGAATTTGAAACCCATTTCACAGCCACTCCTGCAAAAACACAGATCCCTCTACATTTACAAAGATATTGTCCACAAAGATAGTTGAAGAACAATTGGCCATCATTACCTACGTCATTATTAGGGCTGCCATGATTAGTCAATTAATCGACTAATCTTAGACTATTTAAATAGTCGGTGACTGATGTCATAATCGACTTATAGTTTTTTTAAGCTTTGTTTTTCCTCTCAGAATCACCTCTGTACTTTCCACTGCCTTCTCTGCTTTCTGTCTGCTCAGCTGTAAATTAACACAAACACTACCAGTCAAAAGTTTGGACACATTTTTCCATTAGATTCAATGAGAAAGTGTCCAAACTTTTGACTGGTTCTGTAAATATGCTACTATTTTTGTATGATCAGATTAGTCGACTAATCGCGAAACTAATCGATGACTATTCGATTATCAGAATAATCGTTTGTGGCAGTTCTGGTCATTATTGGTACACGGTTTGAAATATTCTTCCGAAGAGTAAACAAGATGTTTATGCAAACATCATGCTGACAGGTGATGGCTGCACTAAGACCCGCCCTGATCCCTTCCTGATTGGCTAATATAAAGGCTCTGTTAAGATTTATTGGTTGGGAAAAACAAGTGGATCTTTTTTTTCTCCAGTCATTTTTCTAAGTGGCGTAAATCTGTCGGAGCATAAGATTAAGACCTCCCATATGAAATTTAAGACCACAACTGTCAGCAGGCTTCCCACCCTTTTCTTGAAGTTATTTTCCAGAACGTTTCCAGGACATTTCCAGGACTTTTCCAGCTGCTACAGTACGAGTCAAGCTATCACAACATAGAATAATAAATTCCACCCCAAGATTTTGGAAAAGTGTTATTTTCTACAATTGTAGGAAGATGAAGCAGCAACGAAGCAGCAATGAAGCAGAGACGAAGCAGAGACAGAGCAGAGACAGAGCAGAGACGGAGCAGCAATGAAGCAGAGACGAAGCAGAGACAGAGCAGAGACGGAGCAGAGACGGAGCAGAGACGAAGTAGCAGATGGAGCAGAGACGAAGCAGAGACGAAGCAGAGACGGAGCAGAGACGAAGTAGCAATGAAGCAGAGACGAAGCAGAGACAGAGCAGAGACGGAGCAGCAATGAAGCAGAGACGAAGCAGAGACGGAGCAGAGACGAAGTAGCAATGAAGCAGAGACGAAGCAGAGACGGAGCAGAGACTAAGCAGAGACGGAGCAGAGACGAAGTAGCAATAAAGCAGAGACGGAGCAGAGACGAAGTAGCAATGAAGCAGAGACAAAGCAGAGACGAAGCAGAGACGGAGCAGAGACGGAGCAGAGACGAAGTAGCAATGAAGCAGAGACAAAGCAGAGACGAAGCAGAGACGATGGAGAGACGAAGCAGAGACGGAGCAGAGACGAAGTAGCAATAAAGCAGAGACAAAGCAGAGACGAAGCAGAGACGAAACAGAGACGAAGCAGAGACGGAGCAGAGACGAAGTAGCAATGAAGCAGAGACAAGAGAGCAGAGACGAAGCAGCAATGAAGAAGAGACGAAGCAGAGACGGAGCAGAGACGAAGCAGCAATGAAGCAGAGACGAAGCAGAGACGGAGCGAAGACGAAGGCAATGAAGCAGAGACGGAGCAGAGACGAAGTAGCAATGAAGCAGAGACAAAGCAGAGACGAAGCAGAGACGGAGCAGAGACGAAGCAGAGACGAAGCAGAGACGAAGCAGAGACGAAGTAGCAATGAAGCAGAGACAAAGCAGAGAAGAAGCAGAGACGAAGGAGAGACGAAGCAGAGACGAAGTAGCAATGAAGCAGAGACGGAGCAGAGACGAAGCAGCAATGAAGCAGAGACAAAGCAGAGACGGAGCAGAGACAAAGCAGCAATGAAGCAGAGACGGAGCAGCAATGAAGCAGAGACGAAACAGAGACGAAGCAGAGACGGAGCAGAGACGAAGTAGCAATGAAGCAGAGACAGAGCAGAGACGAAGCAGCAATGAAGAAGAGACGAAGCAGAGACGGAGCAGAGACGAAGCAGCAATGAAGCAGAGACGAAGCAGAGACAAAGCAGAGACGGAGCAGAGACGAAGTAGCAATGAAGCAGAGACGGAGCAGAGACGAAGCAGCAATGAAGCAGAGACAAAGCAGAGAAGCAGAAGCAGAGACGGAGACAGAGACGGGAGCAGAGACAAAGCAGCAATGAAGCAGAGACAGAGAAGAGAGAGCAGAGAAAGACAAGCAAGACGGAGCAGAGACGAAGCAGCAATGAAGCAGAGACGAAGCAGCAATGAAGCAGAGACGAAACAGAGACGAAGCAGAGACGGAGCAGAGACGAAGTAGCAATGAAGCAGAGACAGAGCAGAGACGAAGCAGCAATGAAGAAGAGACGAAGCAGAGACGGAGCAGAGACGAAGCAGCAATGAAGCAGAGAACGAAGCAGAGACAAAGCAGAGACGGAGCAGAGACGAAGTAGCAATGAAGCAGAGACGGAGCAGAGACGAAGCAGCAATGAAGCAGAGACAAAGCAGAGACGGAGCAGAGACGAAGCAGCAATGAAGCAGAGACAAAGCAGAGACGAAGCAGAGACGGAGCAGAGACGGAGCAGAGACAAAGCAGCAATGAAGCAGAGACAAAGCAGAGACGGAGCAGAGACGAAGTAGCAATGAAGCAGCTTTGTAAATTTAAGACTTTTAAGACTTTTTAAGACCCCGCTGGAACCCTGTAGAAAGTTCCCCTCATGAAATATATTTTCAGCGAAGTACCCTTTCGCATTTTTTTGTTGGAAAAATAAAATTTAAAAAAATGACTGCACTTTGTCATGTGTGTCTGGTTTATTAAACTATAACGTGTAAAACGGGTAATTTTGCCTTCTATGGCCCTTTGCCCTCTTTCTTTTCAGTCAGACGTCTAAAATGCTTCAACCATGACTTCATTGTTCGTGTTGTCAAGGTGACAGTTTGACGTGTGATGTCATTTGGCTCGTAGCAGGTTGGATAAACCCATGTCAGCTTTTTAATGAAATAGTGTGAAACGAAGTTTAAACATAACATTTACTGAAATCTTAGAGATACATTTTATTGAAGGATATTTTTTTCATATATACATATAAAAAAAACAGATTAAAAAAATTTCACGAACCACCTGGAACGCATTCCCATCTGAGAGCACTCCTTACCTGGGTGGGCGGCATGTCCTGGAAAGGCACCCTGCCGCTGACCAGCTCGCAGGCTACGATACCCAAACTGTAGATGTCGGACTTCACGCCGTAGCCGTGCAGGTCCTACTGAGGACAACACCACCATGACATGAGAGACAAGCCCGTCTCATACGGAAAGATTCGTGTGAGTCCCGACCTGTCGCAGCAGTTCTGGGCTGAGCCACGGCAGCAGCGCCGGGCTGTGGTGGGGCATGTCGAACACCACCCGCATCCTCTTCCCGTCCCGCATCATACTGTAAACGCTGTGGAGTCCTGAGAGGTAGACACGGCCCTCCCCGGACAGCAGGATGTGACTGGCCTTCACTCCCCTGTCCGGGGGGGGGGAACAGAAAGACTTATTTAGAGTATTTATTGAAGGAAAATGCAGGTATGTGTGTCTCCCACTGACCGGTGGACGTAGCCCATCCGATGCAGGTATTCCAGGGCTTTCAGCACACCGTACAGCAGATAAGCTATCAGGGATTCACTCATGCCATCTGGGAAGTACGTTCTCAGTAAGGTGTCTGCAGAGCCTGCAGGAAAAAGGACAGAATGATTTACAGGTTTATTATATCCCAAAATCCAGATTGCTGGTTTTCTTCAGCAAATTTGCAACTGAAGGGTTCATATGGAAAAAAAAGCAGAAGCTCATGTAGTGGCACAAATAAAAAGATAAATATTAATGAGCAGAGCATTGAGGTCAGCATCTAAGGGAAACTGCAATGTTCCTAAAAAAAGCTCTGCTTTCTCTCAATCAAGGTTAAAGTTAACTAAAACTAACGAAAAAACTCAAACTAAAATTGAAAAAACCTTTTCGGTAACTGAAATAAAAGTAAAAATGACAGTTTTCCACAAAATGATAACTGAAACTGTATTGTGTCTTTACAAAACTAACTAAAACTAACTGAAATTGTTGCAGAAACATCCTCAGTTTTAGTCTTTGTAAATTAATATAATACATTAGTCTTTTGGGTTGATATGAAATCTATTTCTATTTAATCTATTTATATCGCCCTACTGGTTTTACTCCAAGTGACTTTCTGATGATTTTAAATGTCACACGAAACAAACACCTATAATTTACGGAACCACCCCCCCAAAAAAACTAAAACTAATACTGAAACTAATAAAAACTAAACTAAAACTAGACATTTTCCGAAAATAGAAACTAATAAAAACTAGCAAATCTGCTCAAAAAACTACCTAAAACTAACTGAATTGAAATTCAAAAAGTCAAAACTAAATAAAAACTGAAACTAATAAAAAATCCAAAACTATTCTAACTCTGCGCTCAGTCTTCTCCTATAAAGCCACCAAAGAAGTTCACCCACAGAATGATGGTCCTTCATCTTCTCCTCATCCTCATGCTGAGCACGACTCTGAAGCACTTTTTAATATCTGACATGCAGCCGGAGATCGGACAGGTCTTCTATTTCCCCCCAACTTTCATATAATGGAGGTGACCGGTGCTCGAAACATAAAGGTCCATAAAAGTCCACAAAAACGTGTCCATATTCAGCTGCATGTTCTCCTGTTTAAGGGGAATATTGTAGGTATTTGTCTGGTGTAACACTCAAAATCATCAGTAAGTCGTAAATAGATTAAGAAATAGATTTCATATCAACCCAATAAGGTTAGGTGTTAAACAAATTTACAAAAAATAAAACTAAGGATGTTTTTGCAATTTAATTTTGTAACGATATAATGCAGTTTCACTTAGTTATCGTTCTTTAAAAAACTGTCATTTTTATTTATATTTCAGTTAATGAAAATGTTTTTTCAATTTTAGTTTTCATTAGTTTCAGTTAACTACAATAACTTTGCTCAGGAATGAATAAAAAAAAAAAAAAAAAAAAGACTTGTCTAGATCAAATTTAAAGGGGAAGTTCAGGATTTTTGACATAGGGCCTCATTTTCCAATGAGCCAGAATGCTACTTATCACTGAAGACGGTTTCAACATATTTCATTCATTATTCTAGTTCCAGTGGGTCGCCGATGCTAATGCTAGTGCAAGTCAATAGGAATCTGCTAGCCTGTCATTAATAACAATCTTATCCACTCCACAGAAGATCTGAGGAAAATCATTTCTAACTTCAGACTATCTGTGTAAATGCCGTGTTAACAAAATAATGTTACAAATAAAACTAACCTGCATTTCGTTGCATTTTGATTGTTGCTGCAGAAACACTTTACAAAGTTTTACTTCCTGTATTTGCCAGCAGAGTGATGTCATCTGCTGCTACGTGCATGAAGGAATTTGATTACAAAAATATAAAGTCTAAACTACGACCAAGTCTGAAAGGCTTGAGGATATGTCGGGTTTTGAAGATGATTTCCTACTTTTTTCATCAAACTAACTGTCACCTTGTCTTTATGAACAAGAATAAACTGACAGATTAGTAAGATGGGAAGAAACTAGTTCCTCAATATGTAATGCTAAATTACAAGGCTAGTTTTACTTTTTTAACACACAAGTTTACTAGTTTAACACAACATTTATACAGATAATCTTGCTGATTTGCCTCGGATGTTCTGTGGAGTGGATAAGATTGGTTTTAATGACAGGCTAGCAGATTCCTATTGACTCACACTAGCATTAGCATCAGCAACCTCCTGGAACTAGAATAACGGGATGAAATATGTTGAAATCGTCTTCAGTAATAAGTAGTATTCTGGCTCACTTGTAAATGAGGCTCTATGTCAAAAATTCTAAACTTCCCCTTTAAGGCCTTAAATTCTAAGTTCAGAGTTTTAGACATTTTTAGACCGTGCAGGAGCCCCGTATACAAACGTCTGGACAGATAGAAGTGCAGAGGAGCGGTTGTGGCTAACCGTAGGCCATGAGAGGCGTCAGGACCCACAGCTGGCAGCAGGAGCTGAAGACGAGGCGAGAGGTCAGCAGGTTTGAGTGACGAAAGAGTCGGGACAGCAGAACCTCGTTCTGGGAGATGGAGACACAATAAATGAAGATAAAACTGACTGACAGATGAATCACATCTCGCTCAGATGCACGTTTATGCCACAGCTCACCATGAGCTGCAGCAGCTCCTCCTCGGTGCACTCGTCCAGGTTGGTTTGTTTGACGGCCACCAGCTGACCGGTGGGAATGTAGCGCGCCATGCTCACCTGGCTGAGGTTGTTGAAGCCCCTCCCTGAGACCAGATGCAAACATGTGGGTCAAACATAAGGCGCTAACTTTGCTTTTAAGTCTCGTTGTCTATGCTGCCGTTACGGTCTCACCCAGCTCGGACAGTAGCTGGTAGTGGGCCGGCTCAGCTGACAGCCCCGTGATGTCATCGCCACCGGCTGGTCCTTGCAGAGTGTATTCAGAACCGTCACAACTCTGCAACGATGCACACACACACACATACAGTCGTCCTAGAAGTGAAAGTACTGGCTACTGGTGCAGTTTTAAGGGTTAAGATTAGGGATGCACGATGTTGGAATTTTGGTCGATATCCGATATTTTAGAACTTATGTGGCCAATAACCGATATCGATACCAATACTAAAACTGAAAAAAATAAGCAGCCATTGCAAATAGCAGTTTTGTTGTCCGTTTTACGACAGTTTGAAAAATAGGGGTGGGAAAAAATATCGATACACTGAAATATCGTGATATTTTCTATATCTAAAAACGCGGCAATCTATTTTACTTACAAAATCTTGTGAGATTTCATCGTTCTATTTCAAAATCTCATGATATTTTGTGAATTATTGTGAGATTTTGTGAGTAAAATAGATGGATACCGCGTTTTTAAATGTCAGTATGATATCAGCATATGAAAATATTGCGAAACTTGTGAATTCTCGCGAGATTTTGTTAGTAAAATGGATGGATACCGCGCTTTTAAATGTCAGTATGATATCAGCATATGAAAATATTACGAAACTTGTAAATTCTTGCAAGATTTTGTTAGTAAAATAGATGGATACCGTGTTTTTAAATGTCAGTATGATATCAGCATATGAAAATATTGCGAAACTTGTGAATTCTCATGAGATTTTGTAACAGAACGATGAAATATTGCGAGATTTCATTAGTAAAGTAGATCAACACTGCGTTTTTAAATGTCAATATGATATCAGCATATGAAAGTATCGTGATATTTCAGTTTGTCGATATTCTTTCCCACTCCTAGTCTTTAGAAGTTTTAAAGTCTGTAAAAAGGAAGGTTTTTTTTAGGATTTAGAAACAGCGGGCTGATCGGTTAAATATCTGTTTAATATCAGTGGGGTGGCCGATGTCCGATACTCAGTTTTAAGGCCGATATATATATACGATAAAGGGGCCGATTATATCGTGCATCCCTGGTTAAGATCTCTAAAACAGAAGCAACAGAAACCACTGATCCTGATTTAGTCAAGAGTACCTAACTGCAGTTACAATAGCCGATAAGGACGCCGCCATATATCCATCCATGCAGGAAGTCTCCAGCTGAAGTTAGTTAAACACCACTAAGAGTATCTATCTGCGGCTTGCAAACTGATGCGTTTGGTGTAGTCGGGTGTTTAGGGTTAGGAGGGGTCAGGGGTAGGGTTAAATTTCAGTAAGTTACATGAAGAACAAACTTCCGGCGTGGATTGGATATATGGCGACGTCTCGTGACTGCAGTTGGGTCCTTCTCGATTCAGTTAGATTCAGATTCAGGCACTGATGTAAACTTAAATCACTATTTTCAAAAAGATAGCACAAACAAAAATTGTACTGCAGTCTAATCATTTCCTCTGGATTACTGTAAAGATCAGAATTATTGTCCCTATTTTCAGTTTCTTTCCACAGCCCATCTTCATTTTAATCGTATATTTTTGTAGCAACCTCTGAGTTGCCTCAACGTGGCTTTACAGATGCATAAGAACTGGTGGTGATGAAAACAGCCCAGCTGCTGCCCTGCTGGCCAGCAGGTGGCGCTGAGGCACACAGCAGACAGGGAGGGAGGGCCCCCCCCATATCTGAAGCACTCAGAGAATGTTTCAGTGATTTTAAGAGTTGACATTCTTTGTGTTTCAGCACTTTGTCTGCATCACTGGGGGGATGTGACCTGAGAAGAGCTGGGGTGTCAAACATACGGCCCAGGGGCCAAAACCGGCTCACCATATATATATACATATACATACGTGGACTTTAGGTAGTGGAGGGTGGTGTATAAATTGATAATTAATATGAAGCAGTATAGAAAACTAAATATGTAAAAAAATTATGTTAATTTGAGGAAAAATACTGTTGAAACTTATTTTTTCAACAAATTGCAGGTTTATAATGTTTTCAGAAAGGATTAGTTTAAAAAATGTGAACATCTTGACAGTATATTTGTCCTTTTTGACAAAATAAAGGGAATAATTTTAATTTTTCATTATTTATCAGTTATCACGCTGGTATTTTACTGATCTGGGCCACCGGAGCTCAAATTTCCCTGTATGCGTTCCCTGAACTAAATTAATTTCGACACCCCTGATTTAGAGGAAAATAATCAGTTTAATTAAAAAATGTTGGGTGCTTTAAATACTTTATCAGCAGCAGATAAATTGTCCTTCACAATTTGCTGTAGTCGATGATAAATGGACAGTAATGGCATGATGAAGGAGTGTAAGAGAGATGACTGTCTCCATGCTGACAGGGCTACTGACCAGGAACTGGTGGCTGGTGTCCTCATAGCGCTCTTCTATGTCCATGGGCTGGACCTGAGCGTGGGATATGCAGGAACAGTCCTGGTGAAGGGGGGGGGGGGGAGGAGCACAGGTGAGACATGCCCTGACAGGACAGGTAGGGGTGGAGAGGAAACCTTAGGTGGACCTTAGGAAGTGGAGGGTGGCGTGCTGCCTCGTGGAGGGTTGGAAGGGTCGGAGATGAAGCAGGGGAGCAAGCATGGGGGGTGTCGGGTGTGTGAGGGCACTCACCGGACATTTTATCACAAGTGGAGAGAGAATTAGAGCGATGAAAGGAAACAGAGATGCAGCTGACTGACACGATGTGTCAGAGCAACGTAAAGGCTGATATGGGATCAGATGAGCTCCTCACATGTGAGGATAAACACCAGGGCTGGGAAAAAAGATCGATACACTGAAATATCGCGATATTTTCATATGCTGATATCATATTGATATGTAAAAATGTGGTATAGATCTATTTTACTAATGAAATCTCGCGAGATTTCGTTGTTCAGTCATGAAATCTCACAGGTTTTCATGAAATCTCGCAAGATTTTACCGTTATCTTACGAAAACTCGCAAGATTTCGTTGGTAAAATGGATCAATATTGCATTTTTGAATCTATATGAAATCTGCATATGAAAATATCGCAATATTTTCATATGCTAATATCATATTGATATGTAAAAATGTGGTATAGATCTATTTTACTAATGAAATCTCGCGAGATTTCATTGTTCAGTCATAAAATCTCGCGAGATTTCACCGATTATCTTACGAAATCTCGCAAGATTTCGTTGGTAAAATGGATCAAAATTGCATTTTTGAATCTCTATATGAAATCTGCAAATGAAAATATCGCGATTTTTCAGTGTATCGATTTTTTCCCCCAGCCCTAATAAACAAAAAGATGAATTCAGGCTCACCACTCCTGCACAGTCATTTTTAAAGCACACTTTTTCAGTTCTGGTCCTAACTAGGTCTTAAAATGAGGTAAACACAACCTTATATGAGCAACACGTGACATATTACACATATTAACACAATGCCAAGGAAGAAAGACATCAGCAATAATCGTATAGAAGCAGCTGCTGCGATCAGTCTGGAAAGGCTTTTCAGGTCATCTTCAAACTATTTGGAGTCCATCCTTCTACAGCCAGGAGGAAAATGTTCAAGACAGCTGTGAATGTTCCCAGCAAGTTCAGGCCAAGGTCAGGCCCTGCAGCGCTCAGAGAAACTGTGAAAAAGCCCACGATCTACATCTCAGACGGCCCACAGCTCAGTCAGCATGCTAACGCTCGTAACAGTCCGGTCCAAGGTTATTATAGTTAACTAAAACTAACGAAAAAACGAAAACTAAAATTAAAAAAAACATTTTAGTTAACTGAAATAAAAATAAAAACGACAGTTTTTAACAAAACGATAACTAACTGAAACTGTATCATGTCTTTACAAAACTAACCAAAACTAACTAAAATTATTGCAGAAACATCCTTAGTTTTAGTTTTTGTAAATTAATATAATACATCAGCCTTTTGGGTTGATTTGAAATCTATTTCTATTTAATCATTTTACTTTGCTCTACTGGTTTTACTCCAAGTGACTTTCTGATGATTTTGAATGTCACACCAGACAAACACCTATAATTTACTGAAAAGAAAACCCCCCAAAACTAAAACTTACACTGAAACTAATAAAAACTAAACTAAAACTAAACATTATCCAAAAATAGAAACGAATGAAAAACTAGCAAATCTGCTCAAAAAAACTAACTAAAACTAACTGAATTGAAAAACAAAAAGTCAAAATGAAATAAAAACTGAAACTAATTAAAAATCCCAAACTATTATAACCTTGGTCCAGTCCAGTCGGACACTGGCATTAAAATGTGATATCAGAAAATATCAGTTTACTTTTTTTTAAGGCCGATATTTTCAAAAAATGAAATTTTGCGCGAGTTTGTTCGTAAAATGAAGTTCTTCCAGGATAACAGGGACTTTTCTACATGCTGGACCGCTGCTAATGCAACAAGATCTCACAAGATTTCGTTACGGACCAACGAAATCTCGCGAGATCTTGTTCCATCAGTGTTTGTTTGGGTTGCGGGAGAATAAGTTTTCTCTCTAAAAAGAACATCAAGCCTGACTTAAGTTGGCAAAGATGCATCTGAACAAACCGCCAGACTTCTGGAACAACGTTAGACAGACCAGACCAAAGTGGACATGCTCAGTAAGAACGTCCCAAAAACAAAAGCACAAACACCTCATGAACTGGTTAGCACGGTGGTGGAAGGCTGATGATTTGGGCTTGTTTTGCAGCTACGGGACCTGAAAAACTTGCAGTCATTGAGTGGACTATAACTCCTCTGGATACCAAAGTGTTCATCTGTCTGACTGCTAAAATTTGGCTTAAACTGGCTCATGCAACAGGACAATGATCCCAAACACAGCAGCAGATCTACAACAGAACAACTAAAAAAGAAAATGATAAAGTCCAGACCTCAACCTGAGTTAAAGGAATATTCCACCCACAGAATGATGTAACTTTATCTTCCACTTCCCCTCATGGTGAGCAAGTCTCTGGGGCACTTTTTTAATTTCTCAAATGCAGACGGCGATCAGGAAGGCTTCTCGTTTCCCCCCAACTTTCATATAATGGAGTTCACCGGGGTCCGAGCCAAAAAGGTCCATAAAAGTCCACAAAAACGTGTCAATATTCCTCCATACTGCTCGTCCAATGTAATCCAAGTGTCCTGAGTGGGTAGCGTCCAGAATTTACTGGAAATTACGTCATTTAGTATATTTTTAGAGTCTAAACAGTACTACATCTTACTTCCATGAAGTGCGCATATGCGCGTTCAGGAAACTACGGAAGCCTCAGCGTTCAGAGCCTACTCTGCCGATAATACAAGCGTAGAAGAAGAAATTCGCTGTTTACATTGTGCTAAGAGCGACAGAGCTGCAGACAAACCAGGACAAACACAAGAGGGTCCAAGAGGGGTTGATGTTGATTTAAAACACAGAAAGAAAGAAAAAGAGAACGCGCTCTCTCGTCTGCCGCGGCTTCTGTAGTTTCCTGAACGCGCATATGCGTGCTTCGTGAAAGTAAGATGTAGTACTGTTTAGGCTATAAAAATCTACTTAATGATGGATTCCAGTAAATTCTGGACGCTACCCACTCAGGACACTTGGATTACATTGGACGAGCAGTATGGAGGAATATTGACACGTTTTTGTGGACTTTTATGGACCTTTTTGGCTCGGACCCCGGCGAACTCCATTATATAAAAGTTGGGTGGTAATGAGAAGCCTTCCTGATCTCCGGCTGCATTTGAGATATTAAAAAAGTGCTCCAGAGTCTTGCTCACCATGAGGGGAAGTGGAAGATAAAGTTACATCATTCTGTCGGTGAACTATTCCTTTAAATGCTGCGACTGCATTTACTAAGGAGTTAAACGGTTATTTCCAAATCATTCATGACAACTGCCAATCCCCTAAGGGATGGACATCCCAACAAGTTAAGCTCAAGGTCAGGGGATGAGTGCTCAGAGAAACAACCAAAAAACTCAAAATCTACATCTCAGGCCCTTTTCACGTGCTCGGGCCTCTCTCCAGGCCTCACTTAGTGTGCTAAATGTTGAAGTTCCTCACAACACAAATGAAAAAAAAAAGACTCAATAAGATTAAACAATCCATAAACAGAAAACTGAAAAGGAAAAGAATCTAGCTGTTGCACTGACCCAAAGTCCAGACCTCAACCTGATAATGCTGCAAACATCAATGAACTGAAGCAACATCGTAAAGAGTGGACTGAAATTCCTCCACAGAGATATGAGAGACTGAAAACAGAGAAAATGATTAGTTTGTTGCTTTATTGTTGTAAAATAAATAAAGACACAGCTTAATGTGTCATAAATTGTTCATCTGGGGTTGTATTCACCTCTTTTTAAGACCGAGTTAGGGGAAACTTTGAACAGATGCACAAAAATATGAGTTGGAAGAGGGTGTGTTTTCTCTGCAGTCACAAAAATGAAAAATATCAGCTATAAAAAAACAATGTAACAGACTGCTTTGAAATAATCTAACAATTTAAGCATCCTTATCTAGAGATGCACCGACCCGATACCCGGATCGGATATCGGCTTTGATATTGACAAAGTAGTTGGATCGAATATCGGATGTAATAAATTTACACTTTATTTGTTAACAGATAAAATTAAGTAAATTATATCTGTGTTAATTTGTTACCTTTCTTTAAACAAGGCTAAATGTTGATGTCAAGCCTGATGCCTTCACTCACATGGCAACATATACATTCATTCATTCAAAAGTAGTATCGGATTGGTATCGGCTTGGATTGGATTGGAAAAAACTGGATCGGTACATCTCTATAAGGCATTATCTGCCACAAACTCATCCCTGCAGGACTGATTGAATTTATCACATCCCACCACCAGCATGTGCCGAATCGTGACTACACCTCCACTAAGTCACAGTTTAGCAATTTAAAGCATGAAAAAAACAAAACAAACAATGCACACAGTAGGATATTCTTACCAAGAAAGACATGGAGTCCTTTTATCGACGTTAATATCACAGACTTTTGCATTCATCCGCTCACAGGCTGCAGGAAACCGACCACGATGGAGGAGGGAGACAGCAGGATGAAGCGCAGCGGTGAAATATGAGACACACCGAGAATCTCCCACTTGACAAGTAAGCAGCCAGCATCCATCCAGCCCCAGCCATGCATCCATCCGCCTGCAGCTTACCTGGCCGCTCTCAGCTCAGGAAGGAGAGGAAATTTACCCGCGGAGGTCCCCCCCGTGCAGGCGCGTCGCCGGCGGTGACATCAGGGTGAAAAATGACGCTAAAAAATTCCTGGAAAACAGAAAACACCCCCCCAAAAAACAAATAGATTCAACGGGATGGTTTCAGGATGCGCAGAAATAATCATAATAATACAATTTATCTACGCACCAAGGTTGGATTAACAACGGCCATTTCTATTAAGCCATTGGGCTAATACAGTCATGGAAAAAATTCAGAAATCACCATTGTTTTCTCGTATTAATTACTCATTTTGATGCCTGGTACTACTAAAAGTACATTTGTCTGGACAAATATCATGATAACAACGAAAATAGCTCATAAGAGTTTAATTTAAAAGCTGATTTCCATGCTTTTCTTTATAAGCTTACAGCTATGGCATTGTACTGCCAAAAACAGCTACATGATTCACACCACAGTTGGTACTCGATTGCATAACCATTATTTTTTAATGACAAGGGTGGTCTCTTAATTTTTTCCATGGCTGCATTTAAAGAGACGTTAATTTCTACCTATAATAAACACTGTGAGGTCTCGCTTAACGAAGGCTATCAAAATACGCAGTAAACACCACCGTTTGGCCGTTAGTTGCATTTAAAAATATATCTGACAAGCTAATAAGTAAGCTACCGTTAGCTAAAGTAAAAACATTTATTTATTGGAGCGTTGTAAAGTTTCCAACATAGAAAAAGAAGCTGTTTACCTTCTTCTTTCGACGGCGCTTCGACATAAACAAGTCAACAACACAGACGGCCCAGCGTGCAAACGGCTTATATTCTGTTATTCCTTTGCGAATTTATAACATTTGTGTTAAAAATAAGCGGCATTAACGAACCGTCAATCGTTTCGGGACCTCTGCTGAGAGGACTTTTAATTTGACACAAATAAACTGGCGCTGAGTGTCGACGTCATAGCGCGTGCCGTCGTTTCTTGATGGCGTCAGTGAGCGCCCTCCTCTTCCCCTCCATTGTTTAGGCTTTGGTGAAAGACGCTGCGAGCACCGTTGGAATTTGCTATGCTGTGGAATGATACTGACATAGGGTAAGCTTTGTGATAATTAATCTTTTTGTGTTACTATTTTTTTTAAAAAAGTACTGTTAGGCTGTAATCCTTCGCCGCACGAGGGACGTTGTCAGTTAGAGCGCGCGAGGGGATTGTTAGCCAACCAACGCAGTGTTAGACAACAGGAGCTGTCCGCGAGCTCACCAACGGAAACGTCAAACCATCGACTTTCATTTTTTCCCCCTTAAAAAAAAGGGGTTAAAAAACTGTAATACTTTATTATACACGAGTATTTGTTTTTAAATAATTAACATTAGGCTTAGATATTTATTTTCTGTATAATGTTAGATATCCCAATAAATATTTCTGAAAAGCTAAGCAAACCTAATCTTTGTTTATAACCAGCCGCGACAAAATGCATCTAACTGCGTACATACCTGAAGGAAACGCAAACCATCTATGCAGGTCTAATGATTTAACAGTAAGGCTTTATATTTAGAAGTAAAGTCAGGTTTAACTCATTCCAACAAATTAGATTTTAAAAAAAAAATCTTGCGGTCTTTTGACAGTTTCAGCTAATTTACCTTTCAGTTATTTCATCAACTAATTTATCCCCCCAGAAACTAAAAGTTGTCTCACTGCTAGAAGCTGTTCTTGTGAAAATGGTCTCATTGCATTTGAATGGCTGATTATTTATGTACAGTAGACATGCTGAATTGTAGAATAACTCGTGAATTATTATTATTATTTTAAATGGATGTGGTAAAATCCAGGCATTGTTTGTTTCGGGAAAGCCTCAGTTGTCAGATTATGAAGCTAAAGTATATAAAATCAATGTATGAATGGATTTATCACCATATGGGCCAACCAGAACCCAGAGTTTATTACTAACCATACTTTAAAAACACACAGATCAACAGTGACCAAGCCTTTTCTTATCTGCATATCATTCTCGAAAGTCTTGACTTGAAGGATACAAAATATTGGCATTAAAAACAAACACATTAGGAAAAAATGTTCCTCATTTCCAGCTTGTTATGCTAGTATTTACCTACTATCCTCACAAAAACAAGTCCAACTCAGCTGTTTTTTGGTGCCATCGTGCATCAAAAAGGTCTTCTTGGCTTAAATCCAGCCATAGGGGACCATTAATGTTCTTTTCAGACAAACAAGGAACTTTCTTCTCACTTGTTGATCTTTGGCTGCTCCTGATTGGAAATTACTGTCAGTTTAAGTAGGGATGCACGATATAATCAGCCCCCTATCGGTATTGGCCTATATCAGCCTTAAACCTGAATATCGGACATCGACTACCGCGCTGTTATTTAACCGATCAGCCTGCTGTTTCTAAAGTAGAAAAACAAAAGAAAAAAAACTTCTTCAAAAACTTTTTTTTTTTTACAGACTTTAACACTTCTAAAGACTAGGGGTGGGAAAAAATATCCATACACTGAAATATTGTGATATTTTCATATGCTAATATCATATTGCCATTTAAAAACACACCATCAATCTATTTTACTAACGAAATCTCATATTTCATCGTTTTGTTATGAAATCTTGCAAGAATTCATAAAAATTTCCAGATATTTTCATATGCTGATATCATATTAACATTTAAAAATGCAGTATTGATCTATTTTACTCACAAAATCTCGCAATATTTCATCATTCTGTAACGAAATCTCACAAGAATTCACAAAATATTGTGAGATTTTATAACAGAATGGTAATCTCGTGAGATCTTGTCCGTAAAATAAATCAATACTGTGTTTTTAAATATCAATTTGATATTGGCATATGAAAATATCGCAATATTCCAGTGTATCAATATTTTTTTCCCACCCGTATTTGTCAAAGTGTCGGAAACAAATAACAAAACTGCTATTTGCAATGACTGCTTATTTTTTGATATGCTTTGATATCGGTTATTGGCCACATGACTTTTAAAATATCGGCATATTGGATATCAGCCAAAATTTCAGTATTGTGCATCCCTAAATTTAAGCTCTCTGATTGGTCCAATGTTTGACAGGAAGTGTCTTCATTGTAATTTCTGGGTCAAAATAGAGGTGTCTTTACAAGTGATGGTAGTGATATTTTTAGAGTACGAAAATATGATAAAGTAATCATGTTATCGTGGATCAGTCGTAGATTTATGCTGAAGAACCTCTGAATAAACACTTTATTTTGTGGCTGGTTTGTAAGCCTTCTGGATGGGATATAAATGCCTGGAAAACTTTCTTAGATCAGCTGAAGGGTAAAGTATCCACCACAATCATCCTACACACTGATATCATAAGAGAGAGTGTTCAGAGCGCCTCTGATCTAGCAGGATTTTAAGGGTTAAGGTCATGTGTTGTGGTTGGGGATGTACGATATAATCGGCCCCCTATCTGTATCGGCCTATATCGGCCTTAAAACTGAGTATCAGACATTGACCACCCCACCGATATTTAACCGATCAGCCTGCTTTTTTTAAAGTCTGAAAAAACAAACTACTTTTTCAAAAACTTCTTTTTTGCAGACTTAAAAACTTCTAAAGACTAGGGCTGGGAAAAATATCAATACACTGAAATATCGCGATATTTTCATATGCTGATATCATATTAACATTTAAAAACATGGTAACGATCTATTTTACTAACGAAATGTTGCAATATTTCATTGTTCTGTTACGAAATCTCGCAAGAATTGACAAAAATTTTGCGATATTTTCATATGCTGATATCATAATGATTTTCAAAAATGTGGTATAGATCTATTTTACTAACAAAATTTTGTGATATTTTATTTTGTTGCGAAATTTCGCGAGAATTCTTGAAAATTTCACAATATTTTTATGTGCTGATATCACAGACATTTAAAATTGCAGTATCAATCTATTTTACGAATGAAATCTTGCGATATTTCATTGTTCTGTTACGAAATCTCTCGAGAATTTATGAAATATTGTGATTTTTTTAACAGAATAATGAATATGCGCTAGATTGTGTAAGTAAAGTAGATCGACACTGTGATTTTAAATGTTGATTTGATATTGGCATATGAAAATATCGCGATTTTCCAGTGCATCGATATTTTTCCCAACCCATATTTTTCAAAGCGTTGGAAACGGATAACAAAAATGTCATTTGCAATGACTGCTTATTTTTCAGCTTTAATATCAGAATCGATATCGGCCATCGGCCACATGAGTTTTAGAATATCGGCATATTGGATATCGGCCAAAATTCCAGTATCGTGCATCCCTAGTTGTGGTGTGTATTTTTACTGATCAGCAAAGCGTCTTGAATATGAAAGTTATGCTCCATTACTCGGGGAGTCCGGTCTCATATGGAAGAAATCAGCTGATTTCACTCGGGTTACGCAGTTTTAGCCTCTGATGCAGTCAGTGTCACATGGTGCTTCGCTCCCCATGCCAGCGTGGATGGGAATCAGCTCTATTGTTGTGTTAAAGAAGCAAGGCACATGACCGGAAAAGAGACGTCATCCCAGGCTGATTGAATTGGAGTTTCAGGTTATTGTTTGTGCTCGAGTTTACTGATGAATCATTGACTTTTGCTACCGCTGTGATGGTTGTAGGTGACTTTCTGTTAGAGAATCAGCTGAATGTTGATTAAACATGATGAGATGTGAAGTCCTTGAAAGGCTGATGTAAGCAGACAGTCCTGTGGGGACAGCTGCGACAGACTGGAGCTGAGGCTTGTTCTCTTGCTGTTGTGGATTTCACATCTTTGTAATTCTGCCACCTATTAAGCTGTGGTTTCTAGAGGGAGATCATGTTTTCTTTCTTTCAAGTGGTTAGTAAAACAAACCACAATTTGTCATTGAATTTTCTTGATTTTATTTAACTCTGTCGACAGTAGCGATGGGCGATATGGACTAAAAAATGTATCACAATAATTAGGGATGCACAATATTGGATATCAATACTGATATTAAAGCTGAAAAATGAATTATGTAATATTCATTCCTTGTTGAAAATTAGAAAAATACCTCAACATGTGATATGTAGAACAAGTCAAACTTAATGACAGTTGTTCAACCAAACTAACAGGATATGTGCGTTATATCCTCGAACCACCTGGATTTTCTTCTCCCTGAGGAAAAAAAACAATACCAAAAAACAGGGGATATTTGTTTTTTTACACAAATGACCGTGTAAAAACTGTTCACACAGAACATCCTAAAAGAAACTGTTTTTAGAAGTTTTAAAGTCTGTAAAAAAAAGAAGTTTTTAAAGAAGGAGAATAAGCTTTTTTGTTTTTTTTTTTTTTACTTTAGAAACAGCGGCCTGATCGGTTAAATATCAGTAGGGTGGCCAATGTCTGACACTATTTTAAGGCCGATATAGGCAGATACCGATAGGGGGCCGATTATATTGTGCATCCCTAATGATAATTTCTGGTTTCATTATGGTAACAATAATTCACAATAGAAAATATCAGCCTTGTTGTTTGTATTGTAAATCTATCACTACATTTTGTCTTGAGAGCCCTAAAATAATACTAGAAGCCACTAAACTACATCAGTAAGTTCAAGTAGTACACCTGTACACCAACCAAAGAAGTCTGAAATATGAGAACAAATTTGACATTTATTCAAACACTGCAAATAGAAAAAAATCGGTCACCCCACCGATATTTAACCGATCAGTCCGCTGTTTCTGAAGTAAAAAAAAAAAAACCCAAAAAACTGCTTCCTCAATAACTTCTTTTTTACAGACTTTAAAACTTCTAAAGACTAGGGGTGGGAAAAAATATTGATACACTGAACTATTATGATATTTTCATATTCTGATATATTGACATGTAAAAATGCGGTATCGATCTATTTTACTAATGAAATCTCGCAATATTTCATTGTTCTATTACAAAAGTTGCGGGAATTTACAAAACTTTTGCGATATTTCCATATGCTGATATCATATTGACATTTAAAAACGCGGTATCAAACTATTTTACTAACAAAATCTGCGATATTTCATCGTTCTGTTACAAAACCTTGCAAGAATTTGTGAGATTTCATGAGGTTTGGTAACAGAACAATGAAATATCGCGAGATTTCGTTAGTAAAATAGTTCGATACCGTGTTTTTAAATATCTATTGATATTTTCATATGAAAATATCGCGATATTTCAGTGTATCAATATTTCTACCACCCCTGTTTTTGAAAGTGTTGGAAATGGATGACAAAACTGCTATTTGCAATGACTGCTTATTTTTTTTCAGCTTTAGTATTGGTATCGATATCGGCCACAAGTTTTTAAATATCGGCATATCAGATATCGGCCGAAATTCCAATATAGTGTATCCCTAGAATTTATCGTTTTTATCGCGAGATGACAAATTGTAACCACGGGGAATTTCTTTGACGATATAAAGCACACGATGATATATCGCCCATCCTGAGTCGTCAGGCCGATGTGGTCCTCTCAGTCTTCGTCTTTCTCTTAAGATGACTCGCAGGCATTTGGAGGAGTTTTTAAAGATCAGCTCAGGCGTTTGAAATCAGAAAACAGAAGCAGCATGCAAGCATGAAAGATGTTGGTACAGTAAAAGAAATAAAACTGATGCAGAATCTACACTAATGGTTAATACGTGGTACATGTGGGGCATGAAACTACCCCACAATCAACCAGTACTGGTGTCATCTCATATATCTGCAGCATGTTTAGACTGTAGGGTTGCACGCATAGCATCTCCCTTAATCTCCTTTATAAGGCAAACTGTTTCAGCTTCACTGTTATATAAGCAGATGGATGTTGCCCAAGGACTCTGCCTTTGCAGTGGCATGCCTCCTACCACTCATAAACTCACACGGATATGCACGTGTGATCACTAGAGCCAGATGATTCTTTTCTATTCTTAGTCATTTTTGGAAAAATTAGTCGGTTGCTTGGTTGGTACCATCCACTTCCAGGATACTCCACTGCTGTTTAACTTGTGAAAAGTTGTATAATATCCTCTGTGGTCACATAGGAAGCTCACGTCTGTATGAAAAACCCAGATGTTATTTGTGTGTGTCTCAGTTGTGTTATCACCGGACAGATGATCCCACTTTTCCTCAGTAATGTTGAGGTCTGGGTTCTGGGGAAGAATCCATCTATCCATCAGACCAGCTGCCACTGGTCTTCAGTCCAGTTTTTGTGTCATGTAATATCCTTTAGCTTTTCCTTAAAGGGGAATTTTGCTTTTATTTTCAACCTGGGGTGTGTTTTCATCAGTGATGGAAAAAGGAATTTTCCAACTCGATCATGCAAACGATTATTTTTTAGTTACACAATGCATTTATTTAGCATTTCTCTCTTTTTCAAAAACCACTTTTGATAATTTAAGCAAAATGTTCAAATTAGAAATAAATATAGGCTACAAATATATATGTTATAGCTGTTTTGCCATATATAAAACATTGAATGAATAGAGGAAATATACTTTATTAGGGCTGCATGGTGGCGTGGTGATTAGCACTGCAGCCTCACAGTAAGAAGGTCGCTAGTTTGATTCCCGGCTGGGGAGGGGGTTCGAACAACTCCAACAGCGGCCTTCCTGTGTGGAGTTTGCATGTTCTCCCCGTGTATGCGTGGGTTCTGTCCGGGTACTCCGGCTTCCTCCCACCATCCAAAGACAGAGAAAGAGGTTAATAATTAAATGCGAAAAACATAAATGTATCCAAAATAAACTATCCAGCTTTTTTACAATTTCTCTGTATTTGAAGAATAAAATAAATATATTTATTTATATATAAAAAAAACATCCCAAAACAAGCTTTGTTAAGCTTTAGTGCAATGCTAAAATATTCCAAATCTAACATTTTTGTTAATAACACCCAGCAAATCGCATGAGTGGAAGCAACTGAAATGATCTTTAACTTATTAATAACTTCCAGAAACTGCATAAAGAAAAATGGCAAATAAATTATTTCAACTCGATTATATGAGTTTGGAGATCATTTGACATCAAATTTCGATTAATTGCACAGCCCTAAGATTTATTGCTTTGTTATTTTTGTTATTTTTATTTGTTTTAGACCTGGCATTTCTTCTTCTGTCCTCACTTCCTCAGTGAAGGACACACAGCTCACCATGATGCTGATAAACCAGGTTTTCAGCACGCAACTCTTTAAGAACGTTAAATCTGAGCCTCTAAAATGTTGGCACACCTGAAGCAGATGTATGACTCTTAAAGTTTCTTCCTCTTCTCCAGTTTTCTGTGGGAGCTCATCCCTTTAAGACGGCACATCCTGTCTCATTCCTCCAGTTATCCCTTTAAGGCCTGAAAGAATTCCCACAGCGACTGGGAAACAGGATGTAGGACGGCCCGTCTCGCCCCTCGGACCTCCCTAAAAACATCACTTACATCAGCAGTTTGTTGCTTGTTGTTGTGGCACTTTTTCCTCTTGTAAATTGTCGTTGATCGACATTTTAATTTTAATAAAAACTTGGCATTGTTAGGTGAAAATGAACTGGCAGAAAGGTTTAGCTGATAATGGTTAAGTTGGTCAAACACTTACAAAAATGTCAGATAATTAAACATGAAGGACACTGACATGCTGGGACACTGGGGAGCTAAATGATCTGCTGTCTGGAGTCAGAGGTGTTCCAGTTTAGAGATTAACGGCACGTTTACTGACTAATCTGGATTATAAGCATGAACTGCAGCCTCCGTGGAGTTTTCCTGTTCATCCCCGGGAGTAATGTCTCTCTAACGGCTCCTTCTTCTGCAGGTAAAGGTGTGCCTGGGCACCACCTGTCAGCGCCAGACCAGGATGTGACGTCTCGACAATAACTGCTTCCTTACTCTGTCCACCTTCGTGTTTTTGCGAGTGGGGGGGCCCCTCCCCCCACTCCAAGGACGGGACATGTTTGAAATGAAACCCCGGGCAGTGGAGAAGAAAGAGTCGAGCACAGAGACAGGTGAGGTGTTCGCTGATGTCAGTAAGGTAATAAAAACAAGGCTGCTGTATGATGTTGCCTTTTAAAAATGCTTTTCTGTCACTGCCGTGCCCCCCCCCCCTGTGGTACAGTATGCTGTGTCTGTAGGCCTGATGCTATAGTTAGCCCCATCTGTCCCAGTAAACCACATATTCACTCAAGTGGAAGGGCATTGGCTTGTACAGTGACTCACGCTCATTCACAGATCTTGTCATCCCACGCCTGCTCTCCTCTCTCCCTGAAGCTGCTCCATGTTGTCCAAATGAAAGGATTAACGTTCATTAACAGTAGACGTAAACATGCTAGCACCTTCATGTTAACCGTATGGATAACAAGGCATTTGTTTACCTTTTTAAGCCGCTCATAAGGAATGACTGAAGATTTAGGGCTGAAAATATACTTGCTTGTAACTACATGCATATTTATCGTGGCTGTTTATTGTGTATTTGTTTGTTTGAAGTGTCATTTATGCATGCTATTATTATTTGTGCTACGTGTTTCTAAGCTATTATTCTATAGGAGTTATCAGTATGAGAAATATAAGGACCAGTTTGACCAGAAAGTAGGTCAACAGCTGTAAAAATGACAAGTGTTTTCTAAAAATTATCTAAAAATGAACCAAACATCCATCATCCATGTCTATGCTTTTGTTTTTACACTACAAATTCTTCAACTCTTTGGATTTAAGCTACTGTACGTACACAATCTAGTCAAAAGCAGCTCAAATCTGACCTTTTTGCCCACGTGACTTTGGCCGATATCCGAAATGCCGATATTTTAAAACACGTGGCCAATAACCGATATTGATACCGTTATTAAAGCTGAAAAAAATAAGCAGTCATTGCAAATGGCATTTTTGTATCCATTTCCGACACTTTAAAAATATATTTTCAAATGCCAGTATCAAATCGATGTTTTAAAATGTGGTATCGATCTATTTTACTCACAAATCTCGCGAGATTTCATCGTTCTGTCACAAAATCTCATGATATTTCTTGAATTCTTACAAGATTTTGTAACAGAACGATGAAATATCGCAAGATTTCATTGTAAAATAGATCGATACTGCGTTGTTAAATGTCAGTATATCAGCATATGAATATATTGCAAAATTTTTACCAATTCTCGCGAGATTTTATAACAGAACGGTGAAATATTGTGAGATTTCGTTAGTAAAATAGATCAATACTGCATTTTTAAATGTCAATATCATATCAGGATATGAAAATATTGTGATATTTCAGTGTATTTATATCTCTTCCCAACTCTAGTCTTGAGAAGTTTTAAAGTCTGTAAAAAATAATTTTTTGAAGAAGAAATTTGTTTTTTTTTAGACTTTAGAAACAGCGGGCTGATTGTTTAAATATTATCGGAAGGGTGGCCGATATCCGATACTCAGTTTTAAGGCCAATATAGGCCGATTTAATCGTGCATCCCCAATATTAAGGATTGGTGATATGTTATTGTGTGTGATATATTGTCAAAGATATTCCCCATGGTAATAATTTGTCATCTTAGGAAAAAAGTGACAAATTCATTTGATCAGGTTTTTATATACGGTTATTTATATATAGTTGCTTTTTATATATATATAATTTTGCTGTTTGCATCGTGATAAATCTTAAATTTGTTCTCATATTTCAAACATGTTTGTTTGGTGTCACTACAGTTTTACAGTACAGGTGTACTACTTGAACGTAGTTGATGTAGTTTAGTGCCTTTTATTATTATTTCAGGGCTCTCAAGACAGAATGAAGAGACAGAATTGAAGAAAATTCAATCTAGTTTTTGTCCTTTTTTTCTTATAACAGAGTTTTAGGCATTTTTAATTTCATAAGAATGGTAAATACTTAACAGACTTTGAAAGTTCTACTTCTCCTGGATAAAGGGTGTAGATTATTTACACATAAATAAATTTTTTGACACAATTCTTGACAAAAATATACAAAAAAGATTAGGCATTTTGATAAATATATCTATTATTATGGTGCTAAAAGGGTTAATAACAGTCTGATGAGCTGAAATCCAAATTTCAAATGTAACCCAGACCACTTTCATGTGTGGTGCTGAATCAGCTGCATGCCTGATGTTTTTCAAAGTGGCCTCAGTCTGAGCTGTCATGTCACATTTATTCTGACTTCTGTGTCACTGAAAGGAGACGTCACAGTTCTGCACCCGAGCAGGCAGAATGCTGCAAAATCAAATTTAAACAGTAAACAAAACAAGATAATTTTTTCAGCTCTGTTTACACAACAACTTTGAAATTGATGCAGACGCGCTGGCATGTGTTGGATCCATATCTAGCTCCATAAACAGCATGCTACGTGTGATGTCATATCTTCTGTGCATGTGAGTCACTTCAGGGCTGCAGACCCTTCACACTGGAGTCTGATGGTTTTCATAAGCAAATAATCGGAACTGAGCATTAAAACCTGCAGTGTGAACGCAGCTTTAGGCCAGTTGCATACATAAAGCTGAGGTTAAAAAGCAACTATAAGAATCATTAAGATTTCTCATCTATTTTCTGCTTGTTTGGGATTGCTGTCCAGGTGCATCCTTAGAAATAATTGGTGGTTACTGTTAGGAATGTTTAGGGTTAAAGTGTCAGCTGTTGTTAAAAATATTAAAAGTTAAAATGAAAAGCTTGCAGACTAAATCTATAGTTGCCCACATCTTTACAACGTGTCATTGCTGCTGCAGTTATAAATAGTCATGGCATGCCTGGTTTAGCAGCTTGGCATACCATCCATGATGCTTTTGCTTCCACCATCACCTTTAGATCAACTAAATAATAACCTTCTATATTGTCACCATCTTACTTGTTTGCATCACATAAATGCAGCAGTTCTGTGGCGGTCCCCCCTCCCCTTGGAAATTTTACAGTTATTTATTACTGTAGAATTATAATGCACAGGAATAGTATTAATAATAGTAATGATAATAATTACAATGAGATAAAATATACTTTATTAATCCCAATTAATGAGCCAATTTGGAAATTCATTTTCTGATTTAACCCATCTCAGGTTAAACTTAAAGCGCCCGGGGAGCAGTTAGTTAAGGACTCAAAATGAATTAAAATGAAAAATAAATAAATAAGAATAAAAAAATAACTCCCAGGGTGCCAACCCATTTAATTTCAGGGCCGAATTCAGCATAATTTGATCTCATGGGGGCTGGACCGGCAAAATAATAAAGTAGGGCTGGGAAAAAATATCGATACACCGAAGTATCGTGATATTTTCATACATAGATTTCATATTGATATTTAAAAACACGATATTGATCTGTTTTACCAATGAAATCTCACGAGACTTTATCGTCCTCTTAGGAAATCTCACAAGAATTCTTGAAAATCTGCAAGATTTCGTAACAGAATGACAAAATCTTGTGAGATTTCGTTAATAAAATAGAATTAAAATAGAATTGATAAATTTTTAGATTTTGATATATCTGCATATGAAAATATCACGACATTTTCATATGCACATTTCATATTATTTAAAAACACGATACTGATCTATTTTATAGGGATGTAACGATATCCACATCTTACGATACGATATCATCTCGATATGAACCTCACGATACGATATTTATCTTGATATTGTGGGGAGGCTCGCGATAACAATAATGATGGTATAAAATGCTTTGACCATCATTGTTACAGCATTTATTGTCATATTTAAGGTTGTGACATTTTGATCTGCTTAAAAAACATTTGCTGAAGCTGAAATTCAAGTAAAAATCCAACAATTTACTGAGGAAAGACAGCTTAGGAACTAGATTAAATAAACTTAACCAGCATTAAAACAGCCTATTTAATAAGTAAAAAGAGCCAGGCACAAAGAAACTGCCTCGTCTTTAGTCGTCAATAAATAAAAATAAATAAGTCCACCTATTGTGTGCTTCCATTGGCTCAAAAGAGCGCACTGGCAGCAAAGGATCATGGTCTATGTAATTCAGTATATCACGCTACACAGAGCGCACTGAAAACTATTAGTTTTGTTTAGAGACCATGTTTAACACCATGACAAGACCACGACAATTTCAAGGCAGTTTCCCTACCGCGATATCGTGATATCGACATTATCGTTACATCCATACTATTTTACCAACGAAATATTGGGAGATGTCATTGTTCTCTTTCGAAATCTTGCAAGATTTCATTTGTAAAATACAATGAAAATAGAATTAATAAATTTTTGAATTTCCATATGATATTAGCATATGAAAACATCACAATATTTCAGTGTATCGATATTTTCTTCCAGTCGTAATAATAACCTATAAATGATGAAAACTTGACTCTTTTCCTTTGTTTTTTTTGCAAAGAAACACAATTGCATTATCAAAATGTTAACATTTAACTGTTTTAGGTTTATTATAACACTGGTGTGATCAGACCCCTGAAATAAAAAACTCAGTAACCTACAACGCTAAATGGTAAATGGACTGTACTTATATAGCGCTTTTCCAGTCATACTAATCGCTCAATACTGCATTTACACTACATATCACATTCTTGACGCTGCTGTTTAGCTTCAATTTGAAAGTACATTTAAACTTCTTCTATGTGTTTTATGTCACTAGACCATGTAGAATCAGTGTAATGATTGATATTTATATTTAGAAGGGATACACGATATTGGAATTTTGGCCGATATCAGATATGCCAATATTTTTAAACTCCGATTACCAATACTGATATTAAAGCTGAAAAAAATAAGCAGTCATTGCAAATGGCAGTTTTGTTATCCGTTTCCCACACTTTGAAAAATAAGGGTGGGAGAAAATATTAATTCACTGAAATATCCCGATATTTTCATATGCGGATATCAAATTAATATTTAAAAACGCAGTATCTATCTTTTTACTTACAAAATCTCGCAAGATTTCATCGTTTTGTTACAAACTCTTAGAATAATTCGTGAATTCTTGCGAGATTTCGTTCGTAAAATAGATCGCTACCACGTTTTAAAATGTCAAAATGATATCAGCATATAAAAATATAGTGAAATTTTCTTCAATTCTCGCGAAATATCGCGAGATTTTATCAGTAAAATAGATCGGTACTGCGTTTTTTAATTGTCAATATCGCTATATTTCAGTGTATCGATATTTTTTCCCACCCCTAGTCTTTAGAAGTATTAAAGTCTGTAAAAAGGAAGTTTTTGGAGAAGTAGTAGTAGTTTTGGGGGTTTTTTTTTAGACTTTAGAGGCAGTTGGTTAGATATCGGTTAAATATCGGTGGGGTGGCAGATGTCCGATATTCAGTTTTAAGGCTGACATAGGCTGACACCAATAGGGGGCCGATTATATGGTGCATCTTTAATATTTAGATGCTGTCAAACTTGTACATTTACACGATCTGCGACAGCGTTCTATTCTGCTCTATTCTATTTAAAAGTGGAGTTACTTTTACATCAGGATTTGTTAGAAAAAAAGGAATGATGTCACAGACTGAGTCATGTGAGAGTGAACTATGAGATGAAATGATGGCTGAATATGTTTAACTCCCAGATGAGGGGCTGGGCAGCAGCGGGAAGCAGTACGGCTCCGGCTCGCTGGGCTCCGGTTCGGCAGGCTCTGGTTCCATGTACCTCTCAGACAGTCAGGACTGGGTCGTCTCCCCCAGCTGCTCCCCAGACGAAGGTCCTGGCCATCACAGCGCCATCTCCCCCATGCTGGCTGAAGAAACCCTCCGCTACATGAGTAAGTTCATATTTCTGCCTACCTTCCCCTGACTGGTTAAGCCTGTGCTGACATGAGCTGGTAGATGTAGGGCTGTGCCATATACTGATATCATATCACGATAAGATACTTAAATGAGAGAGATATGATATTTACACATATCGTTATATCGCGGTATTAGTTGTGCAAATTTTTTTTGCTTCATTTTTTTTTAATAACCCAGCTGCACCTTAACTGACTGATTATTCAATAAGGGTGGGAAAAGATATCGACACACTGAAATATCGCGATATTCTCATATGCCAATACCATATCTATATTTAAAAATGTGGTATCGATCTATTTTACTAATGAAATCTCATGAGATTTCACAACATTATGCAAGATTTTGTTACAGACTGATGATAGGCCAAGATTTCATTAGTAAAATAGACCGATACCGCGTTTTAAAATATAAATATGGTATCGGCACATGAAAACATTGCAATATTTCAGTGTATCGATATTTTTTTCCCACCCCTATTATCTAAACTGTTTGGAAGACAATCCTCCCCAAGACTTTTACAAAGAAATCATAAAAACCAGCCAAATATCTTTAATTACTTTGATCTAACAAACATTTCTAACCCTGTTTTGTCAGTTTAATCACTGCAGTGGAGCGATACCTTTATGATAAACATGTTTCAATACCAAAAAACAGCTGTTTGATATGAAACTTTCAGACAAAATACCGGGATATATCATATCGTCATCTAAAATAAATATATTGTGATATGATACTTGGTCCATATCGGCCAGCTCTAGGCAGATGGTGCGCCTGTAAGTGCATTTGGCACACGAGAGGTTCATTTTATTCAGTGTACATCCAGTTCATTTAAAATCTCCGGGATTTACTGTGGATAATATTCCCAGGGTTCATTTTTCATTCATTTTTGTTTTTGTGTGATTCACTGACAGTGTGTGTGTGTGTGTGTGAGAGAGAGAGAGAGAGAGAGAGAGAGAGAGAGAGATAAAGAAAGGAATTTAGTCATCCTGCCAGAGTTAAGTGCAGCCGAGTTCAAAGCCAGAGTCACGAGACGAGGGTGAGGGTGGGAGGGGTTGCTGGGTGGACAGACGGAGGATGAAGGCAGGACAGTGGAGGGAAGACACGGACCATGCCGGTTCTAAACATCCACAATGACGAGGCGTATGAAAACTTTGCAGTGGAAGGTGAGCGATGCAGGAACAGTGTTTCCCATCACTGATCTATGCGACCATTTCCAGCCCTGCTGTCATTCGTTTTCTGGATTTGTCATTCTCTTACTACTTATTGCATTTTTTAAGTATTTTATAGAAAAAATAAAACCTGAAAAAGGGAAATAAAGGGATAAAGCAGAAGTTTTATGTATGCGTTGCTCGTGAGGAAAGAAGTCTCAGTGTTATATTACTGCTTGCTCTACTTGTGCAGTGTAAAACCAAACACAGCCTATTAATAGCCAGTGGTTTGGCATGTTAATGAGCAAATGAAAAGATGTGTGAGAAGAACACTGAAGTGGGATTCTGGCTGCTTGTACTTTATGCAATGCTGACATTTTTTAAATACTAAATGTTAAAATTCTTTAAAGAAGAAAAAAGCCCATACAAACATCTGAAGTTTCAAGCATCACATTGTTTGTCAGTGTTGTGAAACGGGATCAGGAAGCGGACTTGTAGGTTAAATCAGCCGTAGTGGATGATCGCGGCTGCAGAAGGACGTAAGAGAAGCTGCAGGATCTAATTCTTGTATGAGAATAAGCTCTCAGCACAAAGGAACTACGATAGTGCATGTCTTCTTTCATGCTTTAGTTTTATTTTCCTGTGAATCTTTGACGAGTATGGAGACATATTGCATTCGCTTGGAAAGAAAAGGGGGAGCAAAATCATATTTACAGTCATTTAAGAGAAAAAACCAATTGTTTTCTCTCCAGTTTTTACCCAAAGAAAAAAGTAAGAGATCTGTTAGATTTTTATTAATAAGATAATTTTACTCAAACATAAAGAAAAATCTTTTTTTTCTGAATATTTACACCTCCTGATAAGAAATGCTGAACTTTTTTCTGAAATAATGAGGTCATTTAACCCAAAAGAAATAAAAAAAATTTTTAAAATAAAGCGTAAATTTAAATCCATCTGTTGTTTTTATTATTGAGATCTAGAGCTGCCACAAACAATAATTATGATAATCAAGTAGTTTATTTACAATAACAGTCAAAGTTTGGACACTTTCTTTTTAAATCTAATGAAAAACGTGTCCAAATGTTTGACTGGTAATGTGTGTGTTTGCTATCAGTGTACAATTCAAGAAAAGCTGAACATGAACATTTTTCCAGTCATGGAAAACACGTGGAAAATGAGAAAAAGAGTAAAATGTCCTGGAAAATTATTCTTCCTCCCTCTGCTTCATCTCTGCTTCATCTCTGCTTCATCTCTGCTTCGTCTCCACTTTGTCTTCCCTTCGTCTCCGCTTTGTCTCCGCTTCGTCTCCGCTTCGTCTCTGCTTCGTCTCCGCTTTGTCTCTGCTTCATCTCTGCTTCATCTCCACTTTGTCTTCGCTTCGTCTCCGCTTTGTCTTTGCTTCATCTCTGCTTCGTCTCTGCTTCTTCTCCACTTTGTCTTCGCTTCGTCTCTGCTTCGTCTCCGTTTTGTCTCCGTTTTGTCTCTGTTTCCTCTTTATTTCGTCTTTATTTCGTCTCCACTTCATCTTCGCTTTGTCTTCACTTGGTCTCTGCTTCGTTTCGGCTTCATCTCTACTTTGTCTTCGCTTCTTCTCCGCTTCATCGCTTGGTCTTCGCTTCATCTCTACTTCGTATCCGCTTCATCTTTACTTTGTCTCCGCTTTGTCTCTGCGTCGTCTCCGCGTCGTCTCCGCGTCGTCTCCGCTTTGTCTCCGCGTCGTCTCCGCGTCGTCTCCGCGTCGTCTCCGCGTCGTCTCTGCGTCGTCTCTGCGTCGTCTCTTCATCTCTGCTTCGTCGCAGTAAAAAATATAAGCTACAATTGTAGAACACTTCTCCCAAACTGACTCGTACCAAAGCACCTGTATAAAGCACCTGATAAAGCCCTGAAAATGTCCTGGAAAAGTCCTGGAAAACAACTTCAAGAAAAGTCATGAAAGTCATGACATTGATTTTGAATCGTGGTTCAACAGAAATATTAAAAACAAACAAAAAAAGCAAATGAGCATGATGGGGCTCCTGAACTAAAATTTTATTGAGCAACACTTTGAGCCAATCACTGCAATCAGGTGTTTTCTGTAACGTCCAATCAGACGTCTGCACCTGTTGACAGGTATGTTGGTCCATGTTCATCAGTAAGGTGATCAAATTTGTCTGGGACAATTTTGTTTGTTTGATTGTTTATTTTTTAAATAATTTTTAAAAATCGCAAATTAAAACCAATATTTTATTTTACTAAATTATAATTTAGTACATTTTTATTCATTATAACGTTTTTTTTTTTTAGATTCTTGTTATTTAAGTTACTATTGTGAATTTAGCATTTTCTTTAATGGTAGGGGGTGTAAACTTTCAAGCTCAGCTGTAAATCTACTGTCCTAATATTTCTGATGGACATTGTCTATAAATCCTTAGAATATGACTTTGGTGATTAGCTATGAGGCTAACTATATAATTGTTAAAGTGAGCACAAAAATCTTCCAGCAAACCAGTTATTTCCTGCAGTCTTTTGTTTCATGCTTCCCCTCCTGCTGATTGTGTCTTCTTATTGGCTTCAAAGGTCAATCATGTGACCTATTGAACACAGTTATGTGTGTCGTCAGGATTAAAATGAAAGGACTACTTTTGTGAGATGTTGGACTTGCAGTTGTGTAATTTACTCTGATCAGAGTTCAGCCAACTTTCTTCTAAGTTACTTTGTAAATGAATGTCACTGTGTGACTGCATGTGGAGTAAAAATGGCCAAATCACACCATGGATATACATGACCTACACAAAGTCATGCTCCACAGAGGTACAGTAAACTTCATTAGATTAAGAACTGAAATCTGAAAAGAGAAAAATCTGGCTTTCTTTCCTTTTCTTTAAACGTTTTTTCATGTTCAGTTAAACTCTCTCAGTCATTAATCAGTCTTTGTGCAGGAACATGACATTGTTTGCACTTCAACTGTCTTCCTGCCGGTGACGAAGATAGCCACGCTGGGCGGAGGTTTATTTTTACCCGCCGGGTATCGGAGGAGACTGCAGTGTCCAAATCCAGAGGTCACTGTGGGTCTCAGATTACTGGAGGAGTGCTCTCATCCGTTTCAGCAGCTGCTTCGTTCTGCTCGTAATCCCTGCTTAGAGGTTGATTGTTTCATTTCAGCACTATCACTGAATTAAAAGAAAAAAAAGAGCTGCAAAACTGGTCAATCTCTCAACTTTAATGTGCTTATTTTTGCTGTAACTGGTCTATTTATGGTTTTCCTTCCTTTTCTCTTCAAAGTCAAATACAAGTGTTTAAAGTGTTCAGGATTATTATCCTTTAGGCCTGAGTGATACTTGTCTGGTACAGTGGTGCTCAAGATTATTGACACCCTCCAATTAAAGAAGGAAAAAAATCAGATGTCAGTTAAATAAGTTGAAATTAACAAAAGTAATAATAAATAAAAATTCTATGAAAATCATAACACTGAATTTGAATTGTGGTTTAAAAGAAATATTGAAAACAAAGATACAAAAAATAAAACAACCAACAAGCATGATGGGGCTCTGAAGCTAAGATTTTATTGAGCAACATTCTGAGGCAATCACTGCATCAGGTGTTTTCTCTAATGTTCAAAAAGACTTCTGCACCTGTTGGCAGGTATGTTGGTCCATATTTCACAGGAAAGGTGCTCTAATGTGTCTGGGACAGGGTTTTGTTTTGTTTTGGGTTTTTTTTTTTTTTTTATAATTATTTCCCACAACAATTCAAAAGCAATATTTTATTTCACTAAATTATTATTTTGTAAATTTTCATTAATTATTAGTTTCTTTTAGTTTCTTGGAGGGTTCCCACGTGTACTGGACAACCTGGAAAACCAGAAAAATGATTGAACATTTTTCTTCAGTCATGGAAAATACGTGGAAAATAAGAAATAGAGTAGAATGTCCTGGAAAATCTTGAGTTGTCCTGGAAAGTTATTTTTTCGTCTCTGCTTTGTCTCTGCTTCGTCTGTTTCGTTGCTGTTTTGTCTCTGTTTCGTCTGCTTCGTCTCTGCTTTGTCGCTGCTTCGTCTCTGTTTCGTCTGTTTCGTCTCTGCTTCATCTCTGCTTCATCTCTGTTTCGTTGCTGTTTTGTCTCTGTTTTGTCTGCTTCGTCTCTGCTTCATCTCTGTTTCGTTTTTTTTTTTCTCTGTTTCGTCTTGCTTTGTCTCTGCTTTGTCGCTGCTTCGTCTCTGCTTTGTCGCTGCTTCGTCTCTGTTTCGTCTGTTTCGTCTCTGCTTCGTCTCTGTTTCGTCTGCTTCGTCTCTGCTTCATCTCTGCTTCATCTCTGTTTCGTTGCTGTTTTGTCTCTGTTTTGTCTGCTTCGTCTCTGCTTCATCTCTGTTTCGTCTCTGTTTCGTCTGCTTCGTCTTTGTTTTCCCCCTTTTTTTTCGCTGCTTCGTCTCTGTTTCTTTTTTTTTTTTTTTTTTTTTTTTTTTTTTTTTTTTTTCTTCTCTTTTTTTTTTTTTTTTTTTCTTCTTTTCGCTGTTTCGTCGCTATTTTGTTGCTGTTTCGTCTCTGCTACGTCTCTGTTTCGGCTGCTTCGTCTCTGCTTCGTCTCTGCTTCGTCTCTGCTTCGTCTTTGTTTCGTCTCTGTTTCGTCTGCTTTGTCTCTGCTTCGTCGCTGTTTTGTCGCTGTTTCGTCTCTGTTTCGTTTTTGTTTCGTCTCTGTTTCGTCTCTGTTTCGTCCCTGTTACAATTATAAACTATAATTGTAGAACACTTCTAAAACTTGGGGTGGAATTTATTAGTCTACGTTGTGATAACTTGACTCGTACTGTAGCAGCCGGAAAAAGCCTTGAAAATGTCCTTGAGAAGTCCTGGAACATAACTTCAAGAAGAGAGTGGGAACCCTGTTTTTGTTATTTGAAATATTGTTGTGAATTTAGCCTTCTTTAATCAGAGGGTGTCAATAATCTTGAGCACGACTGCATATCAGTTGGTTTAAAGGGCTCTCAGTCCACACAGATGGCTCAGTGATTGGAGTTGCCACTTCTCTTTAAACAGGTGGAAGGAGAGGCGGAGCAACGCCAGCGACTCCGGCTCAGGTGCTAAAAGCAGAACAGACTAATGAGTAGATCCTCAGAGTTTCCAGAAACTAATGTTTTGACTCAAAGCTGATGTATTTGAGGCCTCAGCTTTATTCTCTGCTTCTCTTTTCAACGTTTGCAGCTGGCTAGACTTTTCTCTCCCTCTCTTTTTCTGGTTTTGTCGTCCCTTTCCTCTGTCCGGTTAGTCTTTAAACAAACTCTGTCTCCTCTTTTTGAACCTTCCCTTCTCTTCTTTTTTCTCACTAGCATATCTTGCTTTGGAGCCCTCTTCTTATTCCCACCCTGGCTCTCAGAGCCTCTCCAAAGGTATCTTTTCTCTCCCTTACCTGCCTGTTCTCCCACTTCTTCATTTAGCAGTGTGAGAGAGGGGCTTGGCTTTTCTCCAGAGCCTCAGACTGGTCGCCCCTCTCTGCATTTTGCATGTAGATGGCAGCAGACAAGAGATGTGCATCAGAGAGATCTGCTGTCTGCTACTGTAACAGCTTGTAGTACAGTAGCCCTGGTTGGAGTGTTGGGGGGGGGGGCTGTCTGTTAATGTAAAACTACAGATGCTTTGACATTCAGACCACTAGCAACCACACTGTTATTCTCTCTCAACTTGCTGTTGCATTGATGGTGTTGCAACACAAGTCTATAATTGGCTGCTAAACATCAGATAACGGTAAAAAAGGATCATATGATTGCAGTAAGTTAATAAATTGTGATTAAATCACTGCTACTGTTGCTTGTGGTCAGAAGGTTGTACTGGGTAGCTAGTAGGGCTGTAACGGTACACAAAAATCACAGTTCGGTACGTACCTGGGTACACAAGTCACGATTCGGTTTTTCTTCGGTACAGAAATGAAAAAAAAAATACAAACATGTTTTATGAACAAGTTCCCTAAAATTAAACATCAAAGCCGTTTCTTTTTTGGGGGGTGGGTGGGGGGTTTGGCATATTTTTGAATGAGGAAAAAATAACTATAAAAAAGAAAATATTTAAAAATAAAATCCTGCTTTTTGTTTTTTTGCACTTAATGGAAAAGTGTGGAAAAAACTGCTTTCACATCTCAAGTGACACCATCTGAGTTTTAAGAGCAGCATTTAACAGAAACAGCTCCACTTTCCCTTCACTCATCTTCATCACATTAAATAATAACATATATTTTATATATATATATATATATATATATATATATATATATATATATATATATATACACATTTTATATATAAGATATTTAAGTCTCGCGAGATTTAATTTGTAAAATAGATCGATACAACATTGTTAAATATAAATTTGATATCTGCATATGAAAATATTGCGATATTTCAGTGTATCAATATTTTTTCCCCACACCTTTTTATCAAAGTGTCAGAAACGGATAACAAAACTGTTATTTTCAATGACTTTAATATTGATATGGGTTATCAGCCACATGTGTTTGAAAATATCGGCATGTCAGGTATCAGCCAAAATTCCAATATCGTGCATCCCTAAAAATGACCTAAAGAGAAAAATTTCAGTGCGATAAAGGAATTTGTATTAAGACGATTCATCTTATTTAAAGAAATCTTATCTTGAAACTTTTGCTTGTTCTATTGGCAGAATTTTTTGCTTGTAACAAGAAAAAAAATCTTTTTCACTTATTTTAAGAGTGGCCATGATTATTTTATTTTATTTTATCTTATTTTTTTTTGCTTGTAATAAAGAAAAAATTTTGCCAGTGGAACAAGTGAAATTTTCTTGATAAGACTTCTTGAAATAAGATGCATCGCCTTAAAACAAGTTCCTATATCTCACTGAAATGTTTCTCTTTCGGTAATTTTGTCTTATTTTGAGTGTGATGAGATATTTGGACTAGAAATTAGAAAAATCCACTTTGTAAGATTTGAGTTTTTGCAGTGTACCATTACAGCCCTTGTTGCTAGTACTGCAAACAGCATGCTATTCGGAAGTGTTGGTTAGTTTTAGTGGTTATATGTTTGCTTTTATTCTGGGTTTCGTGTGGAGTTGCTTGGGAGTACATTTTGCATGCATGTGTCACAGTGGGTTTACTAGAGTGCATGCACACGGCCAAAAAATGACATTTTCCTTCTGCTCAGTCCTCAGTGCCGATCGTGTGGAGCAGATGACCAAAACCTACAATGACATCGACGTGGTCACACACCTTTTGGCTGAGGTAGGAGTCCACTCACGTATAGAAAAAGGAAAAGCAGGAGTTATTCTGTGTTTGACTGGTCGCTCTGTGCCATGATTGGACAGCGAGACAGAGACTTGGAGCTGGCAGCTCGCATCGGCCAGTCACTTCTGCAGAGAAACCACCTCCTGCAGGAGCGCAATGAGGCCCTGGAGGAACAGCTAGCACAAGCTGTGGATCAGGTAGTTCATTAATGTTTAACGTGACAATGTTCTAATGTTTCTGTCCAGAGTAAAGGCCTCAGAATTTGGTCTGACCCTTTAAAAGACCAATGTTTGAGGTGACATTTCTGTATTTTAGGACATGAATACAGTGTTTTAGTTGAGAAAAAAATCATGCATGTGTTATTACCTCCCAAACACACATTTTACTAAATAACTGGAGAAAAGATCTGAGAAAGTTTGCGCTGCGCAAACAGTTTTCAGTATTTTAAAGGAGCATTACTGAACTTTTCTTATCTCTCGTTTGGTCACTTTTTCTCTTTTCCTCACTTCCTCTGATAATATTCTTTTGCATTTCTTTCCTGAATCAGCCCACGGTGCATTCAAAGCAACCAGATTATTGATATCCAGTTAGTGGAGCTTTAAAGTGATGCCCAAGCTGGAAAAAGTTAGGAAGTGTAGTTTCTTAACTTCTGGATGCTGCAAGATTGTATATAATTAGTATCAGTGTGGCGTCAAAGCTAGTCACAAATGCAGCGTTTTAATACTGGAAACTGATAAAGTCTTTCTTTAAACAGCCCTATAAAGTTCTAATATGACCTTTTTTTCCTTCTTTAATTGAAGGGTATGAATAATTTTGAGGACGACTGTATTTTTGACAAAATTATGTTTTTTTTCCCATTTTAACAGCAGTACTGTAGGTAATTTTCATAACTCTGAAGTTAAAAACACACAGTCGTCCTCAAAATGATTCAGACCCTCAAATTAAAGAAGGGAAAAAAAAATCAGCTGTCAGTGAAATAAGATTAAATTGACAAAAGTAATTATAAATAAAAATTCTATGAAAATCATGACATTGATTTTGAATTGTGGTTCAACAGAAATATTAAAAGCAAACATACAAAAATAAAAAAAAAAGTGAACAAGCATGATGTTTTGTTGAGCAACACTTTGATACAATCACTGCAATCAGGTGTTTTCTTTAACGTCCAATCAGACGTCTGCACCTGTTGACAAGTGTGTTGGTCCATGTTCGTGGGAAAGATGCTCTAATGTCTCTGGAAAATGATAATTTTTTAAAAACAACCACAATTAAAATTTAATATTTTATTTCAGTAAATTATAATTTTGTAAATTTTTATAGTTTCTTTAGTTTCTTGTTATTTGAATTATTATTGTGAATTTAGCCTTTTCTTTAATTGGAGGGTATGAATTAGGGATGCACGAAATAATCATCCCCCTATCAGTATCGGCCTATATCGACCTTAAAACTGAGTATCAGACATCAACCACCCCACCGATATTTAACCAATATGAAACCGATCAGCTCGTTGTTTCTAAAGTCTAAAAAAAACCCAACAAACTACTACTTCTTCCCACTCCAAAAACTTATTTTTTACAGATTTTTAACTTCTAAAGACTAGGAGCGGGAAAAAATATCGATACACTGAAATATTGCAATATTTTTTTTATATGCTGATATCATATTGACATTTAAAAATGTGGTATCCATCTATTTTACTAATGAAATCTCGTGATATTTCATCGTTCTGTTACGAAAATCTCGCAAGAATTCACGAAATATCGTGAGATTTTGTAAAGAACGATGAAATCTTACGAGATTTTCTAAGTAAAATAGATCGATACCACGTTTTTAAATATTGATTTGATATTGGCTGGTGAAAATATCACTATATTTCAGTGTATCAATATTTTTTCCCACCCCTATATTTCAAAGTGTTGGAAATGGATAACAAAACTGCTATTTGAAATGACTGCTTATTTTTTTCAGCTTTAATCGGCCTTTTATCGGCCACATGAGTTTTAAAATTTTGGTATATTGGATATCGGCCAAAATTCTGATATCGTGCATCCCTAGTATGAATAATCTTGAGGATGATTGTATTTAAAGTGAACTACTCCTTTTAATAACTAGTTTTCAATCTTTTTCGAAAGCCGAAAATACATCTCCAGTGACTTCACTCAGATGTGATGATGTCACACCCTTTTCCATCGTTCAAACCTGTTTTAGTGTGAACTGTTTAACTTTGAGGATGTCATATTGTGTGGAAAAAGCCAAACGTTGTCAGCAGTTGGTCACCGCTTTCTCCAAACCTGCTCAGGTTCACCAGCTGCAGCATGAACTCAGTAAGAAGGACGAGTTGCTGCGGATGGTGGCCAGCGCTTCAGAGGAGAGCGAGACCGACTCCAGCGTGTCCACCCCCATGAAGCCGCCTCAGCTGCCCGGAGGAACCGTGGCCGCCGCTGCACTCAACCAGCTGGAGTCTCTGCAGAACAAGCTGCAGGAGCTGGAAGAGGAGAACCTGGCGCTGAGGTCTGAGGTACGGCGCTCTCAGGGTCAGAAAAACATAAATGATGTGCTTCATGAATCTGGTTGGTGTTGAAAACCTTTCTGCTCTCCAGGCATGCCAGCTGAAGAGAGACACTATGACGTATGAGGAGAAGGAGCAGCAGCTTGTCAGCGATTGTGTCAAAGAGCTCCGTAAGTCAAACACAGCAACGCGAGGAGCATCTACGTGTTTGCAACAGCTTTAACTCCCCTTACTTCGTCTCAGGCGAGTCCAACAGCCAGATGGTGTCGCTGACAGACGAGCTGTCTCAGAAGAACGAGGAGCTGCTGAGACACCAGGAGGAAATCGCTCAGCTGCTCTCCCAGATCGTAGAGCTGCAGCACAGAGTGAAGGACGTAAGTGGGCCTGAGTGCTGTCACGTCTTAGGGCTGCAAAAATCAGTATCACCAGTATTTTTGCCAGTATTGAAATCACGATTATTCAAACGATTATTTTCTAGTTACACGATGCGTTAATTTAGCATTTCTTTCCAAGGTTTCTAGCATTAGAAATAATCATAGGCTACAAATATGAACCTTACAGCTGTTTAAAACATTAAACGTATAAAACAAAATATGCTTTTAATGTTAAATTAATGCGAAAAACATTGAAAAACATAAATATATGCAAAATAAACGACGTATCCAGCTGTTCTGCAATTTCTCTATATTTGAAAATTACAATAAATATACTTATTTATTTAAAAAATATGCCAAAATCAAATTTGTTGAGCTTTAGTGCAATGCTAGACTATTCTAAATTTAGCATTTTTGCTGATGACACCCAACAAATTGCCTGGGATAACCTCAGAATAACTTTTAGAAATTGTGCCAAGAAAAATGGCAAAAAAAAAGAAGTTTTGATTCGATTATATGAGTTTGGAGATTGTTTGACACAAAAGTTGAAATCATAATCAAATTTTGATTAATTTCACAGCTCTTTTACTCCATGACAAACACCGTGTTTTGTGTAACATCTCGTGTTGTTTTTCTGCAGCTGGCTCTGGAGAAGGAGGAGCTGAGGATCCATCTGCAGGCGTCTAAAGATGCTCAGCGACAGCTCACAGCAGAGGTATCTGTTATTCTTATTTTACCTCTGTTTCTGCAGGTTTTACGCTCTGAGACACAGAATCTAATTCCAAGAGTGACCTGCCCACAAACACATGTAGGCAGGTCATCTTTTATGTATTCAGACTATTTAAATATTTATATTAATTATTTTAATTTTTATTAATAATAATAATTTATATTTTTCTTCCTTTTTTATATATATTTTAAGTTTTTTTTTCAGTATTTACACATTTATTTGTGTAAATACTGTATGAACTGTGGTATCATCAGAGCTGGTTCACAGTTCCTTTACCGGCTCCGCCCGCTGTACTGCCTGTGTGGTGAAACAAATCCTCAAAAAACACGTTAATCCTTCTTAATCATGATGTTTACGATCATTTACAGACGTTAACTTTGGAATCGGACTGATTGGGAAGTTTTTTAGCAGTTACAGATGGGATATGAAAGATCCGAAGATCAACCTATTTTTAATGAAAAAACGCGACTTATAGGGCCGATAACAGGAAATTATTAAGTCTTTCCAATAAGTCTGATGTCATGACAACTTGTCCTGATAACATATTGCGATTGTGGAAAGAAAGCCAAGTTTCCAAACTAAGATCTTTTTAAGATCAAACGTGCAGAAGCTGAAAAATCACAGTTTTAAGCTTGAAAAGTTGTTCATAATTAGGTATGAATGTGTGTAATCGGTTATCAGTTATTGGTAACGGCCTTAAGGAGCTGAAATTTATCGGTTATCGGTTTTTAAAAAAAGTTATCGTGCATCCCTAGTGACTTATATATGTTTTTTTTTTCCTCTTCGTGATGCATTTTTTGACTGATGCAACTTATACTCTGGAGTGACTTTGTTGGCGTTATTGTTTTGAGAACATTAAAGCCTTTTTTGTCCACCTACAGCACCAGTTTTAGATTAAATAAGTGGGACTGAATGGGGAAAAAAAGCTTGGAGAGTTTTGAAAAGTAGGGCAAACATAGCTGCTGGCAATGAATTACCATCATCAGCATAGAAATTAATCTTTCTTTCCATAGTTTATTTGGATAGGAACAGATACAAGAACATGGATAAACTTAAAAAGTCATCTGATGCATCATGGTGTTTTTAGCCAAGGCTAATTAATAACACTTGTTCCTAAAAGGGTAGAAATAATAATAAAAAAAAAAAAAAGTAGTAAACTCTATCAAGAATACAGATAAACGTTAATAATTAAGGAAGTAAAATGGGAATCAGTGATGTTCCAACTCACATTTTTTAGGAGGACCCAATAATGAACCTTGTGGGACACCTTTAGCTAAGAGAGCACTGAACTGTACGCTCAGGTTACAACCTGAGAGATGGTGCAGAAACCGTCATGGACCGTGATGTTTGTCTGCGTGTTTGCTGCAGCTGAACGAGCTGGCGGAGAGGAACGCCGAGTGTGTAGAGATGCTCCACGAATCCCAGGAAGAGATCAAAGAACTCCGCAGCAAAAACACCCCGTCTGCGGGGATGCGACGGCACCTCTCCTACGGCCTCTACCCCATGGTGAGACCCTCCGCCTCAGGCTTGAAGCGTGACGAGCAGCACGTGTTGAACCAGAGTTGTGTGTGTTGACAGGACTCTTTAGCGGCAGAGATCGAGGGCAGCATGAGGAGAGAGCTGAGCGTGGAGGAGGAAACCGCCTTCCAGGACCAGAGGTGAGACACCAGAGATAAAAACGATGCTCTTGTTTTCTTCTGGGTGAAAACGCTTCATTTTCTGACCTCATCTTTCTGCAGAGTTTCCCAGAAGCGAGTTTTCCAAACGGTTCGCTCGGTCAACGCGACTGCAGCTCGCGCTGCTTCGGCCACGCCTCCTATCCCCGGCTCTGGACAGAGCTCCCTGGTGATGACGGCCCAGCCCTTCCTGTCCAATCAGGGGTAAGAGAGCAGCAGCTTGCTGGCTTTGCATTTAAAGGGTGATTTCACTTCTTTTTTTCTTTTTTTTTTCAACCTGGGGTGTGTTTTCATGTCCTTACATATACAGGGGGTGGACAATGAAACTGAAACACCTGTCATTTTAGTGTGGGAGGTTTCATGGCTAAATTAGACCAGCCTGGTGGCAAATATTCATTAATTGCACATTGCACCAGTAAGAGCAGAGTGTGAAGGTTCAATTAGCAGGTAAAAAGCACAGTTTTGCTCAAAACATTGCAATGCATACAACATTATGGGTGACATATCAGAGTTCAAAAGAGGACAAATTGTTGGTGCACGTCTTGCTGGCGCATCTGTGACCAAGACAGCAAGTCTTTGTGATGTATCAAGAGCCACAGTATCCAGGGTAATGTCAGCATACCACCAAGAAGGACGAACCACATCCAACAGGATTAACTGTGGACACAAGAGGAAGCTGTCTGAAAGAGATGTTCGGGTGCTAACCCGGATTGTATCCAAAAAACATAAAACCACAGCGGCCCAAATCACGGCAGAATTAAATGTGCACCTCAGCTCTCCTGTTTCCACCAGAACTGTCCATCGGGAGCTCCACAGGGTAAATATACACGGCCGGGCTGCTATAGCCAAACCTTTGGTCACTCGTGCCAATGCCAAACGTCGGTTTCAATGGTGCAAGGAGCGCAAATCTTGGGCTGTGGACAATGTGAAACATGTATTGTTCTCTGATGAGTCCACCTTTACTGTTTTCCCCACATGCGGGAGGTCACAGTGTGGAGAAGCCCCAAAGAAGTGTACCACCCAGACTGTTGCATGGCCAGAGTGAAGCATGGGGGTGGATCAGTGATGGTTTGGGCGGCCATATCATGGCACTCGCTTGGCCCAATACTTGTGCTAGATGGGCGTGTCACTGCCAAAGACTAACGAACCATTTTGGAGGACCATGTGCATCCAAAGGTTCAAACATTGTATCCTGAAGGCGGTGCAGTGTATCAGGATGACAATGCACAAATACACACAGCAAGACTGGTGAAAGATTGGTTTGATGAACATGAAAGTGAAGTTGAACATCTCCCATGGCCTGCAAAGTCACCAGATCTAAATATTATTGAGCCACTTTGGGGAGTTTTGGAGGAGCGAGTCAGGAAACGTTTTCCTCCACCAGCATCACGGAGTGACCTGGCCACTATCCTGCAAGAAGTATGGCTTAAAATCCCTCTGACCACTGTTCAGGACTTGGAGATGTCATTTCCAAGACTAATTGCCGCTGTATTGGCCGCAAAAGGAGGCCCCACCCCATACTAATAAATGATTGTGGTCTAAAACCAACTGCTTCAGTTTCATTGTCTAACCCCTGTATGTGAGTGATGGAGAAAGGAATTTTCCAGATAGCTCCAGTATTTATCCGGCAGGCAGCCTAGCAGCAGCTAGCAGCCCAGCTAATGATAAGTATGGGGCAACTGGCCCCCGCATCTAAGTTCGCCCTAAAAACCTGCTTTTTTTCCACCCTGAAGGGCTCGGATAGTCTCAACGAGTGTCCGACATCATACTAGAGAGGAGACATGAACCAAAGTATCTACATTACCTGGAGGTCGCTGTTTGTTTAGGTGTTTGTGTCCAAATCTCAGGACGCTGAAAATCAAAACTCGCGTCCCCCACCGGTGTTTTGACGCGAGTTATCACGTGATTTTAGAACAAGATTTGATTTTGACAGGGTTTCCGTAGGGTCTTTAAGTCTTAACGGTCTTAAATTTACAGATCTTCATATAATACCTTAAAAAGTCCTTAAATTTCACAATTGTGGTCTTAAATTTCATATGGTAGGTCTAAAAGACCTTATGTCCAAAAGATTTTATATTAGCCAATCAGGAAGAGATCTGGGTGGGTCTTGGCATAGCCAACACCGGCCTGCCTGAGGTTTGCGTGAAGATACATCTTTTAAACCAGGTATCAATAATAAATGTAGGTAATAATGGCCAAAAGTTGTTGTTCAATCTATCTTTTTTGACAATATCTTTGTGACTGTAGAGGAATCTGTGTTTCTGTTAGTGTGTCTGTGAAATGGGATATGAAATTCTGTTCCAAGTGGTCTTAAAAAGTCTTAAATTTAACTTGTTAAAGCGTGTAGGAACCCTGTTTGATTCCCGAGATTTGGACACAAACACTAAAACAAACGGCAATCTCCGGGTAATGTCGATACTTTGGTTCATTTCTCCTCTCTATTATAATATTGGACTTTCATTGAGACTATCTGAGCCCTTAAGTGTCGGGAAAAAGCAGGTTTTTGGGGCGAACTGCCTGCCCGGATAAATACTGGATATGAAAAGACATGAAAACACACCCCAGGTTCAAAAAAAGGTGAAATTCCCCTTTAACTCTTGGCAAAGTTCGGAGCATTTCCGATAACGCGGTGCATCCGTGTCTGCAGGGACGAGGTGCGAATGGGCCAGCCCGGCTCCCCGGGAGGAAACGACCTGACCAGAGCGCTCCACCGCCTGTCGCTACGGCGACAGAACTTCCTGTGCGAGCGGCAGTTCTTCCAGGCTGAGCGTGAGAAGAAGCTGCACGCCCTGGCGGGGGCAGAGGCGGACGGGGAGGGCAGCGGCTGCAGCGGCTGCAGCTCGCCGATGGGCAGCGTACTCTCCTCCTTCTCCAACCTGTCGGATATCTCCATCAGCTCCAGCGTCTTCAAGACCTTCCTCCCGGAGAAGCTTCAGATCGTCAAACCCATGGAAGGTAACATTTAGCAGGGTTTCTTTTAGCTGGTCGCCTCCAAGAGCGTTACTGTCCCGTTTAACACGAAGCAGGAGCTGAAATCTGGCTGATTTACACTTTATTTTCCTGCAAAAGAAAAAATATTCAGGTTAGATGTCTCATCTCAGACAGAACATCTTTCCTAAAGGGGGAAAAAAATGACCTGAAAACATATTTTCTAATCTCCGAAATGTCAGACTTTATAAACATCTACATGGAAATTGTCAGTGAAAGTTAAAATCAAACCCAAATTTACCCAAAAACATCCTTGTTTTACAAGCTTTTACATTTTTATAACCAATTTTATGTAAATAACAGCTCTAAAGTATGATGGCAAACAACAAATTAGGGATGCACAATATTGGAATTTGGGCCGATATCCGATTTGCCGATATTTTAAAACTCGTGTGGCCGATAACCGATATCGATATTACCGATACCGATATTAAAACTGAAAAAAAAAAAGCAGTCATTGCAACTACGGGTTTTGTTATCCGTTTCCGACACTTTGAATAATAGGGGTGGGAAAAAATATCGTTACACTGAAATATCATGATATTTTCAGATGCAGATATCTGATATACTGTATGGTAGTATCTGATATATGGCAGCCAGATGTGAAAAATGAACTCCTCTGGTTGAGTGAAGGATATTTTGGGATCTTTGATCTCGGAGTAGAATATAGTTGTATCACTCAAAATATGAGACAACTTCACAGTTCTCTGCATATATCGGTATCGGTTGGTATCAAATTAAGAGTTGGACAATATCCGATATCGGTAAAAAGGCCAGTATCTAACATCCCTACGAATTACTGATGTGTCATTTAATATTTTCCTGTTTAATTATTACATTTTCTGTGAAAACTGTAATAAAATCTCAGAGAAAAAACATTTTATCTTCTAATCTAGTTTGTAAATTATGAAAGTTATTGGCCACGTGATTTCCTTTGTTAGTTTAAACAGATAAACTTCATTTTCAGTCGCTGTTATTTTGGTAAAAATGTTGCCTTTGGTAGGCTCGCTGACGCTCCACCACTGGCAGCAGCTTGCCAAACCGCACCTGGCCACCATCCTGGACCCACATCCTGGAGTCGTGACCAAGGGTTTCCGGCCTCTGGCTCAGGATGCCGTGTACCGCCTGTCCGACATGGAGGAGGACGAGGAGAGCGAAGAGCACCGAGGGGTTGCCGTCCTCGAGAAAGGAGCTGCAGAGCAGGGGAAAGAGGAGGAGGAGGAGGAGGAAGGAGGGATTACCTTCCAGGTGCACTGTTCATCTACACCTGAGGAGAGGAAGGACAGAAAAACCTCGGTGGCAGCTCTCCCGACCCCTCCCCTCTCCCCGACCCTGCCGGGATCACCGTCTGCCGCCTCTTCGGTCCGACCGGACCTCGTTCTGGCATCCGACACATCCAGCCTGCTTCGGCCCATTCCAGCCGTTTCCACAGCAACGGTCCAGTCCCAGAGTCAGGTGTCCACCTCGACGTCAGCAGCATCTTCACGTGGTAACGCGACGCTTCACGTATCAAGTCCGGCTCGGTGCCTCGTTCCTGTGCGTCTCACATGATCTGATCTGTGTTTAGTTCAAAACCCGGGAAAGTGTCAGAGCTCCACCTTCTCCACCTACACCATCACCACCTGCCGCATCCTGCATCCCAGCGACATCACGCAGGTCACCCCGAGGTAAGCCCCGCCCACGTTCCCGTGGCTCGGATCAGATCATTTCCTGTTGGAGTCGGAGATTAATGCAGTTTAATTTAGAGGTCTGGGCCTGTTTTACCTGTTTGAATATTTGAATTTTGCTTTCATATAACAGCAGGAATCTGCAACTTCTGCAACCCAAAGAGCCATTTTTCACCTCAACCGGCTCAATAAGTCATTTAGAGCCACAAATGCTCCATGACCTTTTGAAAAAAGGCAAATGATCATCTTTAATGAATACTTACTATCGAAAATTTGCTCTTTTTAAAGGAATCAGTTTTATTTCTACTTTTAGATTTTGAAATAAGAAAAACTTTGCAAAAATAGGATCGTTTTTCTTTCTTTTATTCATTGGTAACTGTAGAAAAAGGTAAAATCTACAATCTTGGGTCCAGGGAAAATTCCGTATCTCGGAAAAATGAGTTAACGACATCACTTCCTGTGAAAATGACCTGGATGGCCCCCCCCCCCGCGCGGCGGTTTGGGAACATGGCTGATCATTGTCGTTATTTATATTCCATCTTTTCTTTTCAGCTGCCAGTCGTCTCTTCTGGTCAACACCCCCAGCTCCATGAGAACAGGTCCCAGCACCCCCGTTACACCCTGCAGACTGAGTCTGGGCGACTCCTTCCCCCCTCGCCGCCCCCCAACACGTCCCGGCGGTCTGGCCAAGCTGGTGATGGAGAGGGGCATTTCTGCCCAGGTGTCCACCGACACCCCCCCTTCATCACCCAGACCTGCCCCCCTGTCCCGGCAGCCGCTGTTGCGCCTCCTGCCGGGCACCCCGCCCAACTCCCCCTCCCACTCGCCCGCCCCCTCCCCCGCGCCCGCGGAGTCCCGCCATCACCCAGCCGACAACTTCCTGGCTTCCAGACCCGCCGAGCTTTTTCTCCAAGACGTTTACGGGCTGAACCTGGGCCGAGCCCCCCACCCCGACCTCCCGAGCCCCTCCCAGGACGCCACGGCCCAGAAACCCGACCCGGCCAACGTGGGTCTGGTGGAGAGGCTCCGGAGGCTGGGCTTCGGCAGGGTGCTGCACGGCTCGGAGCCGGACGCGGCGGCGCGGCGCCAGGATTCGGCCACGTTCGTGTCGGCCGGCGGCGGCAGCCTGCTGGACGGCCTGCGGCGCAATCAGAGCCTCCCGGCCATGATCGGCGCTCGCCCGGCGGCCAATCCCAGACCGCCGCCTCACCCCACCTCTCTGGCCATCCCCCCGCCGCCGTGGGGGAATCCGAGAGAGCGACGGCGCCACCTCGCCTCCATCTCACATCCTCCCAGAAGTTCAGAGAAGCATTGATGGGAGGAGCCGGTGACATCAGCGACCTTCATCCTACTGATGACCCTCATTTTTATGACATCATTTTAAAGCACAATTTAACTTGACTGTTTTTAGTGACGCTGATCGGTGTTCGTCTGCCATGATGGTTTATTCTCTTCAACAAGACCCTGGATGCTCCGATACGGCAGCAGGGGGAGGAGAGAGTCACGTGAAAGTGTGCCAGGGTTTGTGGAAGTGATGGAAGGAGTAAGGAAAGGGTTTTAAAGGCCGTGAGAGCATGTTTATTTCAGAAGATAAAGGAAGGTAGAAGGAAGGATGGTGTCCAGGGTCTTGATGTTCTAAGGGCTTGTTGTGTAGAACGCTGTTAGCTTCAGTCTGTAACCGAACCGTGTCATGCTAGCCTGCAACACGGCTGCAGCAGCAAACTGCCAGACTGATCTTACAGTCCGAACACGCTTAAACATGCCGGTGTTTTATTATTCATATATGAAGACTGAACAGTTGTCCATTGTTGCATGGATGTCTGGTAGCCGTCCGTGCGCCGCGGCCGAGCGTCTGCATGAAAACACCTGGCCCACAGGTCCCAGCATGCATCTGTCAGCGGACAGGTGGGGCCAGACACCAAGTGAAATCTGAACCAAAAGAAACGAAGGATGGGTGCGTTTTCCTTCAGGTCCTTGTTTTTTAATGGTATGAGGCCTTAAGCAGAGGCGGGCACTGTTCAGAGTACAGCTCCTCAGCCGAGAACGTGTTTTCACGCTCTCAGCCGTCATGCTTGTCTCAGGCCTGCGATGCATTCAGGTTTAGTCAAATAAGAGGAGAAAAACCACTGATTCATCATTTTATCTGATTAAAATATGTCTGGGTGAAACCAAAAATCCGCAGTTCACACTTCAACCAGCAGGTGGAGCCAGTGAGGCGTCTGTAGTTTTAGGAAATTAAACTTGCTTGACCAGTGTGAACCCTCAGCCTTAGCGCTACTGCTCCTAAATGCATCATAAACCCTCCAACTGAGTATCTGCACTTTGAATTTAGCGTTTAACTTTATTTTAAAGTATATAGATCCTAACATTGGGAAACTTTTGCATAATGCGTGCCTATTGTAACAATGTCTGCTAACCTTTGTCATGTTTTAAGTTATGCAGCTTTTTTTTTTCCTTATGAAGGGAATCCGTATTAATCTAAAGTGAACATTTTAAAAAGGAAACGCTTCAGCTTCGTGTTTAGATTAGAATCAGAAAGGCACATTTCATGTAAATATGTTTTAATTAAGTCATATCCCGTCTTTTCTGCGAGTGTACGTGTCTAAAACCTGAAATGTGCAGTGATCTTTGTTAATGTCTCCCCTCTGCAATCAGGATTCTCACATTATTATTGAGTTGCCTCTTTTTCTAAATAAAGTATTGCAAACAAAATGAATGTTTTGATGGTTTATTGTGACTTAGACTCAACAGAAGTTCTGCAGAAAGTCTTGGACCAAACGTTGAAGGGAAAAAAAGCAAAAGTATTTTTATTTTTAAGTGCATTTGAGATCATAGAGTAAAAGAAATCTGTTGCAATCAAAGTCGTCCGCCTTGGTTTAACATTTCCACCTAGAAGTGGCCCAGAAACTGGTCCTGGATTACCTCAGAAAGAAAAGAGACGCCTAGTCCTGAGCCATATGGACGAAATGGAAACTTTCAGTCCTGTATCCGATTAGCATGTGCTGCAAAAACTCAAATCTTAGCGGTTATATTTTCTAATTTCTAGTCAAAATATTGCATCACACTCAAAAGAAGACAAAATTACTTAAGAGAAATATTCAGTCAGATATGGGAACTTGTTTTAAAGGTAGTGCATTTTATTTCAAGAACTCAAAATTTAGCTCGTTACAAGCAAAAGAAAATCTTGGCTACTGTCAAAATAAGCTAATATATATATATATATATTTTTTTTTTTTTGCTTGTAATAACAGTCAATGGCATAAGCAATTTTTTTTTTTGATAAGATTTCTTGAACTAAGACTAAAGTTCCTATATCTGACTGAAATGTTTCTCTTTAAAGGAATAGTACACCCACAGAATGATGTGCCTTCATCTTCTCCTCATCCTCATCCTGAGCAAGACTGGAGCACTTTTTTAATTTCTCAAATGCAGCTGGAGATCGGACATGTTTTCGTCCCCCCCCCCCCCCCCCCCCCAACATTCATATAATGGAGTTCACCGGGGTCCGAGCCAAAAAGGTCCATAAAAGTCCACAAAAACATGTCAGTATTCCTCCAAACTGGTCGTCCAACGTAATCCAAGTGTCCTGAGTGGGTAGCGTCCAGCATTTACTGGAATTAACGTCATTTAGTACATTTTTAGAGCTTAAAAGGGACATTGTGTAACAATTGTATGTTGTGAGCAGCTCCCTCATACTTTTCATGCTGCGTTTGTGTGAAACCGGGCAGACGGACGACAGCCGCTGCATGTAAAAGCATAAAAAAGCCTCAATGTGAAGACGTGGTCCGTCAGTTACAGAGACTTCAGTCCACATCCGACATGTCATGGTGATGTATTGTTTGCCCTGACCCATGTTTTACTGTCTTTCTCTCGGCTTCTGTGATTAAGAGTCATTGTCATTGACGGCCGTCTGCCCGACTGCACGTGAACGCAGCATCAGTGAGACGCTGGTTTCTCCCACTGCAGCGCGGTGACTTTTCAAAGGCATTACCTCGAACTGAGCTGAAAACTCCGGTGTGTCCGGTGAGTTTCTGTGGTTTCCTGCTGTCACGCTTCTCCTGAACGTACCAACATGGCGATACGACATGGCAGCCCCCACCGAGCCGACCCGCTCGATGTGTAAATGAATGATACGAACGGCAAATTTAGAACTTAGAGGAGCACTTCAGTTTGTTGGAGGGGGGTGATTACCGATTCATGGAAAAACACTTTTGAACCAAATCAGTTTTTGTGAATAAATAACAGGAGAACTTACACGTAGAACGTGTAGATGCCGCAAAGCGCATCCATGCGAGTTCACGACACTACGGAAGCTGCAGCAGACGAGATCGCACGCTCTTTTTCTTTTTAAATCAATATCCAACCCCTCTCGTGTTTGTCCGCAGCTCGTTCGCTCTTAGCACAATGTAAACAGTGAATTTCTTCTTCTACGCTTGCATAATCAGTGAATTTCTTCTTCTACGCTTGCATAATCAGTGAATTTCTTCTTCTACGCTTGCATAATCGGCAGAGTAGGTGCTGAACACTGCAGCTTTTGTAGTGTCGTGAACTCACAAATGCGCAAATAGAAAGTGCAATACAGTACTGTTTAAGCTATAAAATCTACTAAATGATGTGGTTTCCAGTAAATTCTGGACGCTACCCACTCAGGACACTTGGATTACATTGGACGAGCAGTATGGAGGAATATTGACAAGTTTTTGTGGACTTTTATGGACCTTTTTGGCTCGGACCCCGGCGAACTCTATTATATAGAAGTTGGGGGGAAACGAGAAGCCTTCCTGATCACCGGCTGCATTTGAGATATTAAAAAAGTGCTGCAGAGTCTTTCTCACCATGAGGGGACGTGGAAAATAAAGTTACATAATTCTGTGGGTGAAATGTTCCTTTAAGTAATTTTGTCTTTTTGAGTGTGATGATATTTTGACTAGAAATGAGAAAAATCTACTTGGTAGATTTGAGTTTTTGCGGAGTGAACGGTGGCAGACTGTTTTGCGTCGCTGTCTTCGCCCTTATAAGGGACAGATCTTGATGCTGTCCGAGCTTGAAGTGAACTGACCGAGGGCGAAGTCGAGACCCACGCCGACGCCGCTCCCCACCCCGAAGGTGGCGTAGAGCGGCTGGGTGAAGTTGGCGCGGAAGGTGTGCAGGTGCGTCATGTTGTCCGCCACGCTGTAGAACGCCAGCGCCCCCGCGGACAGGTCCAGGTAGACGCCCAGGCGTGGGGAGTAGGTGACCGGGATGTCCCTCTTCTCGTTGTCGTGCATGGCCAGGCAGCAGGTGTCGGACAGCTCCAGAGTCCAGGACTGGGCGTTGTAGCCCAGCCCCGATCTGGCGTCCGAGCCCTTCCTGTTCAGCGCCCCGTAGGCCACGCCCAAAGACGAGCCCCGGCCTCGCCACTCCACCTCCCAGTAGCAGCGCTGGGCGCACAGCGGGCTCTGGCACATCACCTGGGTCCAGCCGTCGAAGCGCTGGGGGGTGTCGGGGCAAGGCTGCGCCACCCCCTGCAGGGTGGCTTTAGTGTCGCCCTCAGAGAGAACCAGCCGTCGGTGGGCGGTGTTGGGGTCAAGGGTCAAGCTCACAGAATCTAAGATAAAAAAAATCCAAATAAATATCTGAATGTTCAAGAAAATGGAAAATATTCAGTAAAGGGACAGTACACCCACAGAATGATGGTCCATTTTCTACTCACCTTCATGCTGAGCAAGACTCTGGAGCACTTTAATATCTCAAATGCAGCCGGAGATCCGGGGGGGGGGGGTTCGTTTACCCCCCAGCTTTCATATAATGGAGTTCACTGCTGCTCAAAACAAAAAGGTCCATAAAAGTCCACAAAAACTTGTCAATATTCCTCCATACTGCTCGTCCAAGTGTCCTGAGTGGGTAGCGTCCAGAATTTACTGGAAACATCCTTTAGTAGATTTTTAGCTTAAACAGTAGAACATGGTACTTTCCCCATGCGAGTTCGTGACACTACGGAATCCGCGGCAGACCAAACCAGACGAGATTGCGCGTTTCTCTCTTTTAAATCAATAACCAACCCCTTATGTTTGTCCGCAGCTCGGTCGCTCTTAGCATAGATATATATAATTGCTAGATCTCTTATGGCGGCTTGCTGGACGGCGTCACCGGCGGCCATCTTACCACAGTCAGGCTCTCTCTGATTTCTGAATGAAGGAGATGATCTCCGCAAACGCAAATAATCATATTTCACTGGAAATCTTGACGGATTTACGACGGTTTGGTTTCTTACAAACGTTAACGTGGCTATAATTCTGGATGCTTCAACATGTTGAAATTGCAGTTTTTTGAAAAACGACTTAATCGTGTAGCACAGTTGTGCATCACGGCTAATATAGCTAGCCTACTTGCGCAAGAAATAAAGCGGACACCACAATTAGATCTTTAAATAGCAAGAATGAAGTACATCAGTGATGATTTTATGATCTACCGTTTTGTTTAAATTACCGTCGTCAGTTGTAGTGTGGTTAGCTGGGGTGCGTGTTTCCCAAAACCATTGTTGCATCGTCATGTAATTTTCTATGTAGCTAACAGTTTAGCAACTATGGTTTTAGTAAACACGCCCCATCTAAAGCCTTACGGACGGAGCTTTAGTTCGTTCCTCATCGTTTTTATTCTGATGACTAAGAAGATGACATTTGAATGAACCTCCTACGTGGCCAAAAGTCTGTAATTCAGACGAGGTGGAAATCTGTGAGTGAAACCTGGTAGCAAAGATCACTCAAATATTATAATTTAATTAAGTTCTATTGAATGTACTGTCCCTTTTTTAGATCAACCCAAACTCAAATAGTTTTTTTTTTTTCAACAAGTTACACACACACACACACACACACACACAAGTATTTTTTCATACATACATCCATTGTGTACGCTAGTTCTAAATCCTGATTTAATATAACTGCTTTGGTCATGTGTGTATCTATTGCACCTCCCCTGTTTATTATTATAACTCGCTCTGCTCTGGAATCATCAGTTATAATCATTAAACTATGTAGTTTCGTACCTACATCTCTGGCGTTTATAACAAACCAGACCAATTGGAAATCGGTAGAAAACTGAGTAAGTTATGGTTATTTAAAAAGTCCACCATTAAAAACCAACGCTGTAAGTGAGCGAGCTGCCTGTGGTAAGATGGCCGCCGTGTGAGGACGTTCGGATCCATTGGCCAACAATGCGGGTGACTTATCCAGCCATTATATATAGATTGCTATGGCTCCTCTAACCTACTCTATCGGCAGAATAGGCGATGAACGCCGCGGCTTCTGTAGTGTCGTGAACTCGCATGGATCCACAGCCGGGAAGTTGATGTTCTGCCGTTTAGGCTCTAAAAATCTACTAAATGACGTCGTTTCCAGTAAATGCTGGATGCTACCCACTCAGGACACTTGGATTACATTGGACGAGCAGTTTGGAGGAATATTGACACGTTTTTGTGGACTTTTATGGACCTTTTTGGTTCAGTCGCCACTGAACTCCATTATATGAAAGTCGGCGGACAACAAACCCCCCCCCCGGTGACCGGCTGCATTTGAGATATTAAAAAAGTGCTCCAGAGTCTTGCTCAGCATGAGGATGAGGAGAAGATGAAGGCGCATCATCCTGTGGGTGTACTGTCCCTTTAAGCTCTGAGACTCACACTGCAGGAACTCGTCTCTGGTTCTCGGTTCTGGCGCCTGGATGCTGTCGATGTTTATTTCTCTCACTGGAAAAATCAGGCAAAATGTCAGCATGTGAGCACACGTTCGTTTCTGCATCTGCTCTCAGAGTGGAGATAAATCCATCTACATGGACTCACATGCAGGAAACGCAGGAGCGTGACTCATTCTATCCGGGGAGGGGGAGTCCAAGAACAGGCCGGGGTTAACTAACGATGACAAAGCAAAATTAGATGAATTACAAAAAGATACTCAAGTGTGTTTGTGCTAAGGCTGTTGGTTAGAGCTCCACATACAGTCGTCTTAAGTTATTCATACCCTCCAATTACAGAAAAGGCTGAATTCACAAAAGTAATTCAAATAAAAAGAAAATAATACAAAGTTATAATTTGGTGAAATAAAATATTGTGGTTTAACATAATAAAAAAAAACGGTCTTGAGACGCATTAGAGCACCTTTCCCTTGAACAATCGACCAATATACCTGTCAGCAGGTGCAGACATCTGATTGGACGTTACAGAAAACACCTGCACATTTCTTAAAGAAAAACTAAAAGGAAAATGTGAGTGTGGGTCATGCTGGTTTCTGAACCACCTGGCGTTCCTGTTGCTTCTGTAGCAGCAGTTTTAGCGCTGTAAGCAACGTTAGCTTCACAGCTAAGCTAGCCAAACGGTGGCTGTGCTCGCTTCAGCTATAGTTCCATTTGGACTTAGGGTTCTTTTTCTAGACTGGGAATGGGAGGGGGGTGACGTCACACCCTACCAACTTCCTGGTCGGAAAACCGGTTTCTACAGAAAACATTTTTTTTTAGTTTTTTTTTTGCGTTTTTGCCTGTTGTTGTTTTCATATTTCCTTTAAATATTTTTTTTCCCCCCCTCCCCTCCCCCCTTTTATAAATCTTCTTCCCCTTTATTTTTTTTTAAAAAAATATATTAAGAATTCAAATTATTTATCATTACAGATTCTTCTAATCTCTACCCGCCCCCATCTTTAATTCTCCTCGCCAGGTTGTCAGCTCCCGGAACCCCCCTGCTTCCATTGAACTTCCTCCATGAATTTCCCTCCATTAAATACATTAATCTCTTACATCAGATTAATAATGTAAACATTAATTGCTACGACAAAAAGTATTTCCTGTAGTTTGGAACTCAAGCTAAAGCAAGTGACGAAAAAAAACTCGTTTTTAGCTTCATTCATTCAGTTTCTCAAAGACAGAAGAGCTTCCATCTTACCTTCTGTCACTGATTCAGACAGAGCAGCCATCCCCCCTGGTGAATGGACAACAAAAGAATCATTTTACAGTGTACAACCCCTCAAAAAAAAAAAAAAAAAAAAAAATCAGCCTCACTTCATTTGTTCATATAACTTCATTTTGTATTTTTAGAGAAGAAATACATTGAAGAAAGAAAAAATGTTGGGACTGGATCAACTTTTGTTCTATTAATAAGGTAAAAATCAACGTTTCAAACAGGTGATGGGGACTGTAATCGTGATATGTATATATATATATATATATATATATATATATATATATATATATATATATATATATATATATATATATATATATATATATATATATATATATATTTTTTTTTAAATCCAGATGTGGCTCTGAGGAGCAAAGATGGGCAGATGTTTATGGAGCTAGGACAGAGACAAAAGTTTTGGATCTATCTACTGTACATTTGAAACTGCCAAACACAGGATCCATGCAAACACTGCAAAGACCCAATTCTTAGCAAGTATATCAAAATATCTCAAAATAAGAAAATTGCTTAAATAGAAACATTTCGGTAAGATACAAGATCTTGTTTTAAGACAATGCATCTCATTTCAAGACATCAAGAAATTTTTGCTTGTCTCATTGGCAGAATTTTTTGCTTAAAAAGGTACAGTGTAAAAAAAAAAAAAAAAAAAAAAAAAAAAATCAAAGGTCAGTGGCAAAAAAATATTATCATTTAAAACTGTTTCAATTTATGTGTAATTGCTGCACTAGAACAGCTGTTATGTTTATTTTCTTAGAATGAGTCATTTATATCTACTTGCTGCGGGTGCACATATGGAGGCCGCCATATTTGTTCCACCATTTTTACTACGGTGTCCCTGAATGAACAAAACAATATGTGAAGTGAGAGCTCTGAACTTGTAGCAGCTTTGTTTGATGGGAGTTAGAGACTGTTTGGAATCAGTAATGCCTTAAAAGACATAAAAAGTAGTTTCTCATAGTCCAGTTACACCTGAGACCACTGATACACTCACACATTAAAACATATTTATGGGAGAATTTTGACCACAAACAGCCACCATACTGTACATTCACAACAGTGCTTAGACTATGAAGTCATTTAAAAGGAAACATCTTTTCTTGCAATACCCATCTTCACCACTAGATGTCAGTAATTCTTACATGCTGTACCTTTAAGCAAAAAAAGATTTTTTTTAAACTTATTTTAAGGCAATGCGTCTTATTTCAAGAAATCTTAGCTAGAAAATTTTGCTTGTTCCATTGGCAGATTTTTTGCTTATTACAAGCAAAAAAAAAATCTTGAATTAAGATCTTATATCTCACCAAAATGTTTCTCTTTAAGCAATTTTGTCTTATTGAGTGTGATGAGATATTTTGCAGTGTAGAAGGTGCATTCAAGTGCTGGAGGATGCAGTCTTACTACGATAGTGCTTTTTTGGAGCTAAATATTCGGACTTTAAGGCTGCATCATCTCCAGGGACATCCATGCATTTTCAGCAAGATCCATGCAAAACCACATTTAGCAAAAATGGCAAAGGCACGGCTGAGGAAGAGGAGGGTAAGTAGGCCTGGGACGATAAATTTTACTGGACGATATATTGTTCCACATATTATTGACGATTAACGATATTATTGTCGACATTACCGACACCAAAATAGCCACTTATGTAATGTTAATATCTCATAATGCAAATACAACCTTTCAAATTTCAGAACCAGAACTTTTAAATATCCTAAATAAACAAAAACCTAAATAAAAAAGGACTCTCAGGCTTTGCAATAAGTGTTTACCAGCTCCTTAAAGCTCATTCGCTGCGGTCTGTATGCGCGTGCTTGTGGCTCCGCCTCCTCCCACAGATACAAAGATCCTGCATGACTGACGAGATGATTCACTGACTTCATTTCATTCTGCTGAGCCACAAACGTGCCGAGGTACTGAGACCGATGCACACAGTGAACCCTCTCGTCCTCCAGCGCGTTTGGAGGCGAGAAACGAGGAAAACAAATAGAAATCACGCGCATGGTGAGATATCAAGGCTGGAAAAATGATCGAGTTCATTTTCATTTAGCGTAATTGACTTATTGATCATCGTCCCAGGCCTAAGGGTATGGGTGCTGGACTAGCCTGCAGTCCTGACCCCTCCTCCACAGAAAATTCTCCTCATCAAGAATTTCCAGGTTAATTATAAAGCAGGATCACCAACGATGGACTCAGCAAAAATCAAAAATGGATCTTTAACAACCTTTTAACTGCTAACTCTGTCAGGAACTTCTTCCTGACAGTTTCTGTAGGTTTTAGTAGGAGAGACAAGCCTTACATGGATTTCCTCCGGCAGGCTGCGCGTTGTTAGCCGGGGAGGCCTGGCTGTTGCCACGGCGATGGGAGCGGAACAGGCTGCTGATGGAGGCCATCCGACTGAAAGCTGATAAGGAGAAAACGGAGAAAAGATGATGAAAAAGTTCTTATGCTGCCACCTGGTGGCAGCAAACAGCAACTGCGTGAGCGTTTACCTCCAGTTGATGCAGGAGCAGGAGGTGGTGTGGCTGGAGCAGGAACTGGACCTGGACCTGGAGCTGGAGCTGGAGCTGGAACTGGAGACGAGGTAGGCTGGTTCTGACTGGACCGGCTCCAGAGGCACGGGGACTCTCTCCGGCTCGGGGTGGGGCTGGGTCTGGAGTTGGTCTCCCTTGCTGCTTTGAAGAAACGCGAGATGTGAGAACGTCGTGTAATGTGGTGAAAGTCCCAAGCAAAGCAGCGGAATCGCCCTTTATGCATCTTTAGGAATTGAAAGCCAACTTCAGCATCGTATGGGACACATTTGGACCAAAGTGATTATAGTTCTCTAAAACTAATGAAAAAACTAAAATTGAAAACACATTTTCATTAACTGGAATAAAAATTAAAATGACAGTTTTTTTTTTTTTTAAATTATAACTGAAAATGTTTTTTTTTTCCCCCCATTTACAAAACTAAAATTACTGCAAAAACATCCTCAGTTTTAGTCTTTGTGAATTTACTTAATACATCAGCCTTTTGGGTCGATATGAAATCTATTTCTATTTAATCTGTTTACTTTGTTGTACTGGTTTTATTCTGAGTGACTTTGAAATTTGTGTAATTTATGAAAAAAAAAAATGTTAAAAACTAAAACTAAGCATTTCCACAAAAATAAAAACTAGCAAAAAAAAACCTAACTTAAACTAACTGAATTGAAAAACAAAAAGTCAAAACTAAATAAAAACTGAAACTAATTAAAAATCCAAAACTATTCTAACTTTGCTTTGGACTTTTTTGCTTATTTTTTATGTAGAAAACTACAGTGTGATGCAGCTGGATAACGATGAGAAAAGCAATGAGGAATCAGAAATATTCTGCGGGTGATTAGATGGTATCCAGACCCAGTTTGCAGGAACACAAGGAAAAAAAAAATACTCCGGGGAATCTCACCAGCTTCTCTTTCTTCCCGTCTTCGTCTGTTTCCTGGTCTGGGTGAACTCGCGTTTCCTCTGTCTGCAACAAGGAAGATTCTCTTGTTTTAACCTCATATTTCTACATCACCGTCCCTGCAGGCCGCAAATGCGTTTAAAATCTCACCTCGTGGTGAGTCTCTGCTTCTCACATCCTGACTCCTGAGACCAATACCTGAACAAACATCACATCAGATTACTCCCCAGATGTCAGGTCATCGTTAAATCCTACACGATGCGTGAATGTGAGACATACGGTACCTTGTCTGTCGGTACTCCGCACTCCGGCTGAGGTGCTGAGTGTAGCAGCTGTGGAAAACAGAGATCACTATCTGCAGCAGCTGAAAGTAAGTCGTCATCTTATGTTAAAAGAAGGCAAATAGTCACTAAACAAACCTGGCGAACGGCTGTTTGGGTTGCGGGAACCCAGACCAGAAAACACTAAAAAAGAAAGAAATATTTCCGTCATAATCATTGAAAATATCACCTGAACATACATTTGAAGTCCAGAAGAAAACTTACATTTAAAAATGCCTCCTTTCTGTCCTCCGCTCCGGTTGGCTAGAGAAGATCAGAAGTTAAAGACAACGATGAGTTCGGCTATGGTGGAAAAAAAAGAGAAATAAAACTCGTGTTTGGAACTTACAGGCTCCCAAAGTGAAGAGGGTGGTGTCATTGACTGCAGAAGAACACGATAACATGAAAAACAGATCAGTTCATGGCAGGAGAATGTGAAGAAGCAGCAAGGAGGACGAACAGACCGTGTTTGGTGATTTTGCTGAGCTCCTGGTTGCATAGATCCTCCACGCGCTCCCTGAGAGCCACGATGGCGTCACAAACGGGCTCGAAGGAAGCATCAGCGTTGACGTGTACAGCCGGCAGGTCTCCGGTCTCGAGAGGCGTGCACATGGACTCGCACGTCTGATGGGAAACATGGCGGTTAACGTGAAGAACCGCCTGCACGCTTCATCCAAACTTACAGGAAAACCACAGAAAATTCACAAGTGGTCACGTGCGAACACATCTGAACCACATGTTCATCGTCCAGATGCAGGAATCAGGTGTTCCATCACTTCCACAGGTGTATAAATGAAGCAGCTCAGCATGCAGACTGTTTCTAAAAACGTGTGAAAGAATGTGTCGCTCTCAGGAATCAGTGGATTCCAGCGTGGAACTGTGATAGGATGCCACCTGTGCAACAATCCTCGGGTGAAATTTCCTCCTAAATACTCCACAGTCAGCTGTATTATAAGAAAATGGAAGTGTTTGGGAACGACAGAATCTCAGCCATGAAGTGTTCGTCCACGTAAACTGATGGAGCGGGTCAGTGATGCTGAAGCTCATAGTGAGAAGAGGTCACCAACTTTCTGCAGAGTCAATCACTACAGACCTCCAAACTTCATGTGGCCTTCAGATCAGCTCAAGAACAGTGACAGAGAGCTTCATGGAATGGGTTTCCATGGCGACCAGCTGCATCCAGCCATACATCACCAAGTGCGATGCAAAGCGTGGATGCAGTGGTGGAAAGCAGCCGCCACTGGACTCTGGAGCAGTGGAGGCGTTCTCTGGAGGACCAATCACGCTTCTCCATCTGGAAATCTGATGGAGGAGTCTGGGTTTGACTGTTGCCAGGACAACGGTACTTGTCTGACTGCATTGTGCCAAGTCTAAAGTTTGGTGGTGGCGGGATCATGGTGTGGGGGTGTTTTTCCAGGTGCTGGGCTTGGCCCCTTAAGGCCCATTTATGCTCGGCGCAGAAAACGGATACGCAGATGGACGGACAGTTTTGTCCGTCGTCTGCGTCAGTTACGTACGTAATTTGGTGCGTTTTCGGCTCGTGGGTCCGTCACTCGACGCAGAAGACGGAGCAATACCAGCGGAAACCGCGGGAGCTGATATGCAGGAACAAACCAGAGAAGAACAGGAACCGGAAAAATGACAAAAATAGCCGGGGTCATTAACCCGATAAAAGCACCTGAGAAAGACTACATCAAAAAGAATCTGTAGACATGGATGGAGCTTTTGAGGTGAGTCTGTGCGAGTGTGTCCGAAAATACACTCATATACGACATCACATCACCGGGGCACAGGGACAGACAGCACTGCCGCCTTTATGACCAACGGGAACACAGAGGACGTATGGAAGTATGAAGGCAGCCATGAAACGGACGTCACCATTTACGTACGTAAGGGAGAAGAAACGGCCCCTTAGTTCCAGTTTGGTGGAGGGGGGATTATGGTGTGGGGGTGTTTTCAGGAGCTGGGCTTGGCCCCTTAGTTCCAGTTTGGTGGAGGGGGGATTATGGTGTGGGGGTGTTTTCAGGAGCTGGGCTTGGCCCCTTAGTTCCAGTGAAAGGAACTCTGAATGCTTCAGCATACCAAGACGTTCTGGACAATTCCATGTCCCAACTTTGTGGGACCAGTTTGGAGCTGGTCCCTTCCTCTTCCAACATGACTGTGCACCACAAAGCAGGTCCATGAAGACCTGGATGCAGAGTCTGGTGTGGAGGAACTGCACAGAGTCCTGACCTCAACCCCATAGAACAGCTTTGGGATGAATCAGAGCGGAGACTGAGAGCCAGGCCTTCTGGTCCAACATCAGTGTGACCTCACAAATGTGCTTCTGGAAGATGGTCAAAGATTCCCAGAAACACTCCTAAACCTTGTGGACAGAATTCCCAGAAGATGAAGCTGTTCTAGCTGCAAAGGTGGACCAACGTCATCCTGAACCCGACGGATCAGGAATGGACGTTACTGAAGCTCAGATGTGGGTCACGGCAGGTGAGACGATACTTCGGGCAACATAGCATGTGTGGTTCAGGTGAAACACGTGATTATTAAGTTACGCACATTTGTAAAACGTGTGATTAACGTGATTTAGGTGCATGTAGATCACACATGGGTCGCATTTTAAAGGTACAGTATGTAAGAATTACTGCCATCTAGTGGTATAGATGGTTATTTGAAATAAAAGATGTTTTCTTTCAAATGACTTCATATTCCAGCACTGTTGTGAATGTATGGTGGCTGTTAGTGGCCAAAATTCTCCCAGACATAAAGATGTTTTCATCTGTGAGTGAATCAGTGGTTTCAGGTGTGACTGGACGATGAGGAACTACTTTTATGTCTTTTAAGACATTCCTGATCACAAACAGTCTCTATCTCCCATTAAACAGAACTGGTACATGGGGCTGGACAATTAATCGAATTTTAATCGTGATTTCAATTATGCCCTTTCACGATCATAAAAACACTGTAATCGAAGAAAAACGATTAATCCTGAAGTGAACAGACTGGTGGAGTTATAGGAAGCAAACTGCAGGGAGGATAGAACAGGAATGCATGTAGACTTAGTATTCATTTTTATTGCCATTATTATTTTAAATAATATTCTTATTTTACTCCTTTGCTTGTTTTTAATTTATTTCTGGTTTTATTCATTTGTTAAAGTTATATTTGAAGTTGAGTTTTGGTGGTTCAATAAACACTTTATAAAATCAACGAATAATCGTGTATATTAATCGTGATTTCAATATCAGTCAAAATAATCGTGATTATAATTTTTTCCATAATTGTCCAGCCCTACTGGTACAGCAGTTTTAGAGTTCAGAGGGTTCTCACTTCAGACACATTGTTTTGTCCATTCAGGGACACCGTAGTGAAAATGGTGGAACAAATATGGCAGCCTCCATATGTGCACCACCCAGCAAGTAGATATAAGTGAGTCATTCTAAGAAAATGAACATATAACAGCTGTTCTAGTGCAGCGATTACACATCAGTAGAAACGGTTTTTAATCATACATCAGATTTTTCTGCCATTGACCTTTGATTTTTTTACATACTGTACCTTTAAAGGACAAGCTTACCTGCAGGTAGTAGATGTTGTCTTCACAGCTCACCAAGTCCCTCATCTCCGCGTCCCTCCTCCTCCGCTCCTTGATCTCGGCCTCCAGGTTTTCCGCCACCTCCTGGGCCTGGCCCATCTTCTCCATGCTGGCCTGGTCCAGCACCTCCTCCAGCAGCTCCTGCAGACGCCCCACCGAGCGCTGCAGCTCCCCCAGCACAGTGTCTCCATCGCCGTGCACCCTGTCTGAAGAACGCTGCACCAGCAGACCAAAACAAGAGCTGCTGTCACTCTGCGCTTGGAAGAAACGAGGTTTTTATCTTGCTGCAGAGCACCGACCTTCACCACCTCCATCATCTTCTTCAGGTCTTTCAGCTCCTGCTCTCGGTCTTTCAGCCTCTGCTGGTTATCTGTCTGAATTTCTGATAGCACTTTCTGCAGAAAGACAGGAGACACAAGGTGAGCAGCAGGAAGCAGGGAGGAGCTGCACGAGCGGACAGGAATGTAGTCAGCCGGGATTTAGTCACACAAAAGCAGCGAGGACGACACCTTAAACAGAAATAGACCCGACCATGAATGGATATGCTGCACCTGTACGGTTAGTTCAGAGGTCACATCCAGCACAGTTTCACCTCAGTGAGACGTAATCTGGATAAATCTTCAAACTATATCCATTCAATACATCTACAAAATCTAAATGTTTAATTCCAGGTGTCTGGAAATGAAAAATACAGTCGTGTTCGGCATGATCTGAGAAACTTTTCCAGATCTCGCAGGTGTCTAAAATGTACATCCGTGTACATTTACATGAGAATGGTAATCCTGACGCCTGAACTGACTCACCTCATCATACAAACAGAAATCACATCTATTAAAGACAGAACAAGTTACCATCCTGACTTAGAAATGTTTTACACTGAAAATGTGCACAAATCTGGAATTACGGTACATTTATGTTTGGAAAAAGCTGCATGAAAATAGATGATGTTCTATGTTCATCCTGCGGGCCAGGTTTACGGAGAGGAATTATTTTTTTTACAGAAAGTTTTTTTAAAGAGCAGATTTTTTTAATGTTGTGGAATAAAATCAGAATTCTGACTTTTTTTTTTTTTTTTTTAATCTCAGAATTGACTGTATTCCAGAACTTTTTTTTAATGTTCTGGAAAAAGTCAGATTTATGATTTCTTTTCTCAGAAATCATATATCTGACTTTTTTCAAATAGAAAAAAAAACATGGAGGGTTTTTTTTTTATTTTTTTTTTTTTTTTTGCTGGGAAAAAAAGCCAGAATCCCACTGATGATATTTTGTTTTTTTAGAATTTTGACTTTTTTTCAGAAATTTTAAGAAATAATGCAATTTTGTGTGTTCTGGAATAAAGTCAAAATTCTGACTTTTTTTTTTTTTCAGAATTGACTTTTTTCAAGAACATTTTTTTCAGGAGGAAAAAAAAAAGTCCAATTTACAATGCCTTTTTTTTTTTTTTAAGAAATTCTGACTTTTTTTCAGAATTAAAAAACAACAACAAACAAAAGATAAAAAAAACTCCCCAACTTTGCTAACGTTCTGGGGAAAAAAGTCAGAATTCTGAGGGAAAATAAAAAAATCCAACTTATGATTGTTTTTGTTTTTCCCCAGAAGTCTGTTTCTTTTTTTATCAGAAATTTAAGAAAAAAAAAAAAGACGTCAAATTTTTTTTTAATGTTCTGAGAAAAAAAAGTCAGAATTCTTACTTTTTTCCCAGAACATTATTCTTTTGGATATATTTTTTAAATGTTATGGGGGGGGAGCCAGAATTTTAAGGGGCAAATTTTTTTTTTTTTTTTTTAAATTCCACTTATGATTTTTTTTCTCAGAAATTGGGGGAGAAAAAAAATCTCCCAATTTCTTAAAAATTTTCTAGAGGAAAAATTCTGACTTTTTCTGCAGAAATTCATGTAATTTCTTTCAGTGGTCGAATCCTGTCTCGTGCAGCAGGTGCTGGTGGACCGGGTTCGGCCTGGGACCGCATGTCTGCCGCTTTTCCTACCTGCCTCTCCAGCCTCTCCGCCTTGGTGGACACACACTCGTGCTCTTTATGGTTGCCGCTGGTGCACAACCAGCACACAAACATCTTGCACTGGCGACAGAAGAACTCCTGCAGGTACTTGTGCTGCGTGCAGATCTTCTCGGCCAGATTCCCGGTCGGTGGGATGAGCTCGTGCTGCTTCAGGGACTTCTTGGTCCGGTGGGGCTTTAGATGAGCTTCACAGTAGGAACTCATACACGCCAGACAGCTCTTCACAGCCGCCCGCTGCTCTCCTTTGCACATGTCGCACAGCACGGCCGAGGAGGGCAGCTTGGCCTTGGATCTGGAGGAACTGACCCCGCGAGCGCTCCGGATTGAATCCCGGACCTCAGATTTGAGGGCCCCTTTGCGGAGCTGCTCCACGGCTTCAGCCAGCATGGTGTTCCTGGACAGGGAGGGCTTGGGGCAGAAGGTCTGGCGGCACTGGGGGCAGCTGTAGATCCCTTTGGGGTCGTCCTTGCTCCAGAAGTCCTTGATGCAGGCCATGCAGTAGCTGTGTCCACAGGGGATGGTGACCGGGTCGTTCGGGAGATCCAGACACACGGGGCAGTTAAACTGCTCCTCTGTCCACAGCTTCGCACTCATGATGGGAAAAGCAGCAGAAAGAGGGAGAGTTTGAGGGAAAGGAGCAATCCAGGGATGAAGAAAGGTGGTGTGCAGTCTGGTTTCAGAGGAGGAACTGATGCATCTCCGGGGAAAGAAGGTAGACGGAGGATGGGTGGGGCCGGAGCCACCTGGCAGGTCCAGCAGGGAGAACAGGTGTTGGTGGAAACCTGCGGACCAGTTTCTTTATCATTCCATCAATGGGGACTGAGGAAGACGAGTTTCTTTAGTGAAAACAAGTACAGCAACTCAGAAATACTCCATTACGAGTTAAAACCAATCACGACTTTAGCGGAAACACATTTTAAATGAATTTTTCCTGTCGTGGTCAGAAAAGTTGACGGCATCCTCACTTATCTCCAGGCCAGGAGGGACGCTGATATTCAAGCTCCACTTCTCTAATGTTTACAACTAAACGCGTTGCTTTCTGGAGGATTTATGTGTTTACGGCTCCAACACACCTGATTCAATTTAAACTGATCAAGTTCTGCTCCTCCGGGTCCTTAATCCGAGTCAGGTGTGTCGAGGCAGGAAGCATGAAACCTGCAGGACAGCATCCTTCCAGGTAGGACGATGTTTCCGCCAGACTTTCATTTCTACACCACATTCTTAGTAAAAATAAAAAAAAAAAAAAAAAAAAAGAGAGAGACGTGTCTTCTTGAGGTCTTTTGAAGCAACAACTAGGAGAGTCTTCATGTCACGGACGTCTACAAAGATTCAGTTCTGTGCCAAATTAAACCCAAACTGACTCTAGATTCAGAATTTGGACGAGTTAGTTTTAATTTTAGACCAATTTAGGTAATAATAAGGACTTTTTTATTTGAAGCTAAGGGGCTTTAATTCCTTCTATCAGAGCTCCATCTAGTGGCAAACAAAGGGACTGGTCCCCAAAAAATCTAATTTATTACCTCGTTTCTGGACATACAGTCGTCCTCAAAATGATTCATACCCTCCAATTAAAGAAAAGGAAATAAACGAAACTAACAATAAACAAAAATGCACAAAATTAGAATCTAGTGAAATAAAATGTTGCTTTGAATTGTAGTTGGAAATGATAATGGAGGCAAAACTATCCCGGACGCATCAGAGCACCAAGAACAGTGGACCAAAATGTTTGTTGCACTTCTGTTTATTTTTTATTTGAACATAGATCACATTCCTGTGATGCTTTTGTTTTTTATATATGTATTTTTTTTTCTCTATTTACGTTTAAATTAATTTACCTTCTTTTGTTAAACCCCTGTCATTTATACTAATATGTTGGTGTGTTCATGTTTGTGTGTAGATTCTAAGGATATCTTTTGTGGTTTGTAAATTCTGTCTTTCTTAATGAAAAACAAATAAAACAAAACAAACAAAGAAAGCAACCCAACAACAAAAACAGCATCTACAACTGGTCACTAGGTGACAGAATTGCACTGTTTAAAAAGAACATTATTATCATTGGCCATAAGATTATTGAGGTACACCATCATTGTAATTAGTTATTGTAAGCTGGTAGATTATATAAAAATAATTATGATAGTATTATCATTGGTAAATAATATCATTACTTTATTTTTGTTAGTGTGATCACTGTATTATAGCTCCTCTATAAACACTGATTGTAAATATTAATTATTCTAGCCTACTTTTTTGTATTGTAAAATGATCTCATGCTTATATTATCAATAATAAATGTAGATATGGTATAGACTGAAAACTGTTGTAATATACGGAGAAAACTAGATAAGCTTGCTTTCACTACAGCTTTTGCAGTTTTCCCTTGTTTTATTTCCATTTTTCTTAATTACGAAATTACGATTATCATTATTATTATTGCTGTTATTATCGTCATCTAATTACTTACAATGTTGAGCATCATGTTACTGATCCTTAAAATGGCGATTTGCGTACAAAATGAGCTATTTTAATTTACTTTATTCAGTAAAAAGGGATATAGAGGACCAATGTTACAAACAAAAGCTGAATATTTCTCATTTTTTGTTTGTTTTTCACCGCAACATTAAAGGTAAACAATCATTTAGCGGACTTTCCGTGTTTAAGCGAACACGGAAGTGGACAGAAGGGAACCATCTTAAGCGAACGCGGAAGTGGACAGAAGGGAACCATCTTAAGCGAACGCGGAAGTGAACAGAACGGAACCATCTTAAGCGAACGCGGAAGTGAACAGAAGGGAACCATCTTGGAGTGGAGCCTCTTCGCCGTGTTTCAGGGCACGTGGTGAAATGTTGAGCCCATTTTTGGGTGCATTCAGATGGATAGACAGGTCAAACGTCCAGGGGTCGGAGTTGGGGTCCTGGTAACGGACTCTGCCCACCCTGGCTGTGTTCTTCTGGGGAAACGGAGGAGCGCGATGGGCAGAGGAACTTTCCAGCTCCCCGGTGGTCACCTGGAGTTCGGGTAGGGAGGTAGCTTGCACACTGCCAGTTCACAAAGCCGCTTTTCAATTATTAATGCATTTAAGAACGCCGAATATCTCCCGAACTGTTCAGCAAACACAAAAACATAACCTGAAAATATATTTCTGTTATTTCATTGTAGACTGTTTAGCTCAAATATAAATTAGCTGTTTTTTAAGTGGAGTTTGGTGGGTGATGCTGCTGCTGTGGATAACAGTTGATTTACGATAGTTATCTTAAAGTAGATGTACAACTCGTTGAAGAATATACCTTTTCCTGACTTTTGAGGGGGGGTGGGGGAGACTTGGATGACCCTGATTTTATGTCATGGAAAGGGAGACATGGGAGGAATGTGCCCACAGAGAAGTACTGGAGGAAGCCGGGGTGCATTTGGTGAACGTCCACTTTGCTTCAGTGGTGAACTCCATCAAACTGGAAGAGCAGTATCACTATGTTACCATCATCATGCAAGGACAGCTGGACAGGAGTCAGCCTGGAGAGCCAGAGAACCTGGAGCCAGACAAGAATGAAGGTGTGAACAGAGGAAATGCTGGTTTTTAGTGGGTCAGAAAGCGGCTTCAGTCCATCAGACCCAATAATGAGGATTTCTCTGGTCTTTTCCAGGCTGGACGTGGACACGCTGGGACGAATTCCCCCCAGAGCAGCAGCTTTTCCTGCCGTTGGCTGGTCTGAGACAAGAAGGCTTCCAGCCCTTCAGGAGCACAGAAACCTGAGCCTCCTTTGTGACCTAGGGAGCCTATTTATCATAACAAATAAAACTTGATTTTATAAAAAGTTCCTCATCTGTAGTGGGTAGTTTAGATGATGATGAAGATGTGAGAGTTTGATAGTGTGGATGAGATGTTTGCAGAGCATTTAAAATATACAAGCAGAAAACTTTTTCTTTGCTTTTGGGTTTTACTCAATTCTTATCACTGATTTAGCCAGTAGTTTAGTTAAGGTACTGAAGAGGACGACACTGAATAAAATGGAATATTAACGTTCACATTCACACACTAGCTCTTCAGAAACTACTGTTTCACATTTCCTGATTAAAGTGATCTTAAAAAGTCCAGTCTGAGCAGAAAAAGACGAGCTGACGATACGTCAAAATTTTGTGCTTTTGCAAAGTTATTTTTGAAGGAAGAATTTTTTCATTATTTTGATATGATTAAAAAAAATGACCTGAAACATATGAAATGAAGTCTGTGCTGTGAAGATGAAAGAAAAAAAAAAACCTTTTAAATGAACAACGCCTGTTATTCTAAGGCGCCAGACTGTCACTTTTATTATATATATGTGTATGTATGTCATCCTCAATGATTCATACCCTCCAATTAAAGAAAAAGTTAAATTCATAATAGTAATTCAAATAACAAGAAACTAAAGAAACTGTTAATACATTGTTTTTAAAAAAATTACAAAATTATAGTTTAGTGAAATGAAATATCGTGGTTGGAAATAATAAAAAAAACAAAACCGTCCAGACACATGAGGGCACCTTTCCCATGAACAGTGGATCAACATACCTGTCAACAGGTGTAGACGTCAAAGTGTTGCCAAGGTTATTATAGTTGATTAAAACTAATGAAAAAACTGAAACTAAAATTGAAAAAACATTTTCTTTAACTGAAATAAGAATAAAAATGACAGTTTTTCAAAAAACGTTAACTGACTGAAACTATTTGTCTTTAAAAAACTAAAATTATTGCAAAAACATCCTTAGTCTTTGTATGTAAATTTATTTAATACATCAGCTTTTTGGGTTGATATGAAATCTGTTTCTATTGCTTTTATTTTGAGTGACTTTCTGATGATTTTGAATGTCACGCCAGACGAATACCTATAATTTGAGAAAAAAAAAAACCCAAAACTATAACTTAGACTGAAACTATTAAAAACTAAACTAAAACTAAGCATTTTTCAAAAAATAAAAACTAGCAAATCTGCTCAAAAAACTAACTGAACTGAAAAACAAAAAGTTAAAACTAAATAAAAACTGAAACTGGTGAAAAATCCAAAACTATTATAACCTTGAGTGTTGCTCAACAAAATTTTAGCTTCGGAGCCCCATCATGGTTGTTTACTTGTTTATTTTTTGTGAGTTTGTTTTTTTTAACATTCTTTCAAACCACAATTCAAAATCAGTGTCATAATTTTCATGGAATTTTTATTTATTACTTTTGTCATTTTTAACTTATTTCGCTGACAGCTGATTTCTTTTCCTCCTTTAATTTGGTGGTATGAATAATTTTGAGGATGACTGTATGTATCTATGTATGCATGTATGTATATAAACGCACACCGGCCACTTTATTAGGTACACCTGTCCAACTGCTCGTTAATGCAAATTTCTAATCAGCCAATCACATGGCAGCAACTCAATGCATTTAGGCATGTAGACATGGTGAAGACGATCTGCTGCAGTTCAAACCAGCATCAGAATGAGGAAGAACGGTGATTTACGTGACTTTGAACGTGGCATGGTTGTTGGTCTGAGTATTTCAGAAACTGCTGATCTACTGGGATTTTCCTGCACAACCATCTCTAGGGTTTACAGAGAATGGTCCCAAAGAGAGAAAATATCCAGTGAGCAGCAGTTCTGTGGGTGCAAATGCCTTGTTGATGCCAGAGGTCAGAGGAGAATGGCCAGACTGATTCCAGCTGATAGAAAGGCAACAGGAACTCAAATAAGCACTTGTTCCAACTGAAGTCTGCAGAAGAGCATCTCTGAATGCACAACACATCCAACCTGGAAGCAGATGGGCTCCAGCAGCAGAAGACCACACCGGGTGCCGCTCCTGTCAGCTAAGAACAGGAAACTGAGGCTACAATTCACACAAACTCACCAACATTGGACAATAGAAGATGGAGAAATGTTGCTTTGTCTGATGAGTCTCCATTTCTGCTCTAAATTCAGATGTAGGATCAGAATTTGGTGTCACCAACATGAAAGCATGGATCCATCCTGCCTGGTAGCAACGGTTCAGCTTGGTGGTGGTGGTGTGATGGTGTGGGAGAGATTTTCTTGGCAGCAACTGTGTGATGATGTCATGTCAATATGGAGCAAAATCTCTGAGGAATGTTTCCAGAACCTTGTTGAAGGATTAAGGCAGTTCTGAAGGCAAAAAGGGTCCAACCCGGTACTAGCAAGGTGTACCTAATAAAGTGGCCGGTGAGTGTAGTTGACCTTTTCATTGATCCAATGAACAGCTGTCAGGATTGAGATATTCATCCATGTTTATTCAAATAAATAAACATTTAAAGACTGAAGCTGCAACTGTTCCGCTTAAATATACATAACTGTTTATTCACATTTTGCATTTACTCTAAAAATAGATATTTTTTCAGAATTTGACTTAAAGCCAAACACCATTTAGTACATCAGAATGAAAGAAAACAGTATCAAGTCATTAATATGAAATTCAATGTAATAATTAATCAATAAAAAGTCTAATTTATGAGAAAAATGAATTATTATGAGATAAAACATAAAAATCATGAGATGTAAAGTCATAAAAAAGTTTTGCTCTTATAGCAACGACTTTAACTCATAACTATGACTCTCCATCTCCTGACGGTGGGATAGTTGGTCTGTATTCCTCATTTGCAGGTGGTGGGAATGCTCCTCACATCAGGTTGGCTCCGGTGACGCCGGCTGCTAACAGCACGGTCCAAACGGTGGCGACGGCGGCGGCGGCGGCGGCGTTGAAGGTCTTGTCATGGGCGTAGGTGATGATGTGAAGAGCTCCGCTGTAGGCCTCCTCGCAGGTGGGCTGGATCTGGTCCTCGGGGAGCAGGAAGCCGTGTGTCCCGTTATCTCGCAGCTCAAAGGTGTAGGTTAACGGGATCCCCAGCTCACGAGCCCAGTCTCTGGATGAACCCGAGTTGGGGTCTGAGGAAAGAGTTTTATAGGTTTACTTTAAGATGTTTGCACCAAAACATGAAAATGATGCATAAATACGTACATAAAACATCAGGTGAGGCTCCAACAACGTAGTGTTTCCCGTGGACCTTGTAAATGGCGTCAGCTGCTTTCAGGCCCACCTCCATCTGAGGAAGCAGAAAACAGCTTTTCTCAGGTAATCGCTGAAATGTGCGAGAAAGCCGGACTTCAGTTGTGCTCTATTAAGAGAAGCATGATGGTTATAAAACATGAAATCTGGAGATTGCAGAGTAAAAGCTCATCAGTATTCATGGCTCCAGCCTGCGACTGACATCACGGCAAAATGAGCAGAAAATTCAGCTCACTGGAGAAACATGAGAATGTGAATGTGTGCTCAAAATGTATGACGCCATCTCCGATATGTCACACACACTGCGGTGGGGGTGAGAACGGAGTGAGGAAACACTGCAGTCCAGTTTTAGTCGCAGTGTGTTGCTGGAAATATCAGCTTGTTTTCACACACAAGCATCTCGAGGGTTTCTAGAGATGGTCTGAAGAAGACAAACTATCTATGAGCAGCAGTTGTCTGGAGCAGAATGTCCCGATGTCAGAGGTCAGAGGAGAACGGGCAGACTGGCTAAGACTGGTGAGGGTGTCAGGATGGGGTATAAAAGGAGCGTTCACCAACACGTCCAACCTTGAAGCAGATTGGCTACATTATGGGGCTGTGCAATTAATCAAATTTGATTGTGATTGAAATTGACATGAAAATTGATATCACAATAGGGGATTATCACGCTTACCGGAACTTCCCGGTATTTGGGCACTTCCTCTTCCGGGCCATGTTAACGACAGCCGTTCCTGCTCTGTTATACTGTTTAAATCGGATAAACTCCAAACATACTTAAGTTTTCATTCTAGACTGAAGTGATACTAAGGAAGAAGTGGATCAAAGCGATCGATTCGCCGCGGTGAAGGGCCGATCTTTATAATAAAACACACGTTTCTTTGTCGCCGGTGGGGCACAACACCGGCACTTCACAGCATGCTAGCATTAGCCAGCTAGTGTTTACCGACGTGCTTAACATTGTGCGTCTTAAAACACACAAACATCTGAAAATCGGGTCTGTACCCCCCCGTTTCCAGTGGAACAACTGGGGACTGCCAAGAAAGGAGACGCTTTCAGATGCTTGTGTGTTTTCAGCCGCACAAAGTTAGGCACGTCATCAAGCTGGCTAATGCTAACCTGCTAACAGTAGTCCGTCAGCTACTACTCTGTTAAACTTTGTAAATCGGATAAACGCCAATGCCAAGTTTTCATTCCAGACTGAAGTGATGCTGAGGAAGAAGTGGATCAAAACGACCGATTCGCCACGGTGAAGGACCGAACTTTATAATAAAACGACACATGTTTGTTTGTAGCCGGCAGACTGCACAGTCGTGTTAGCAGGTTAGCATTAGCCAGCTCGATAACGTGCCTAACTTAGTGCGGCTGAAAACACACAAGCATCTGAAAGCGTCTCCTTTTCTTGGCAGTCCCCAGTTGTTCCACTGGAAACGGGGGGGTACAGACCCGATTTTCAGACGCTTTTATGTTTTCACAAGCGAAAAGTTGGTAACGTCAGCTAACGCGAGCTTGCTAACGCTAGCTGTAGTGTAGTCTGCATCATTGAAGTGCCGACTACAGACATACGTGCAACCTTGTTTTATTTTAAGTTTCGGTCCTTCACTCTGACAAATCGCTTTCATCCACTTCTTCCTTCGTGTCTTTTCAGTCGGGAATCCATGAAAACTTACGGCTGGCGTTGTTTATTAGATGTACACAATGGAACAGAGCAGCAACATTGAGACATTCCTGGCCCGGAAGAGGAAGCTTCAGATGTTTCAACTTCCGGAAACCAGAACGCGGAAGCGTGATAATCCCCTATCTCCAATCTCATGTAAATAAGCTGAAATGATTTATTGGCCATTTTTCTTTACACAATTTCTGAAAGTTATTCTGAAGTTTCAAACTGAACTCAGTGGCTTTTTGTTGGGTATCATTACCAAACTTGTTAGATCTGAAATGCTCTAGCATTGCACTAAAGCTTAAAGTTTATTTAGGGATTTTTTTAAAAATGTATTTCATTCTTTAAAAATACAGACAGTGAATTTCTTCTTCTACGCTTGCATTATCGGCAGAGTAGATGCTGAACGTCGCGGCTTCCGTAGTGTCGTGAACTCGCAGGGGTGCACCTTGCGGCAGCTCCATGTTCTCCTGTTTAGTCTCTAAAAATCTACTAAATGACGTCATTTCCAGTAAATTCTGGACGCTACCCACGCATTTGAGATATTAAAAAGTGCTCCAGAGTCTTTCTCAGCATGAGGATGAGTAGAAGATGAAGGACCATCATTCTCTGGGTGTACTATTCCTTTAAGGAATGCAGGCTAGCTCGGCTCATGAGGTGTATTAACTGGGGGTAAAGAAAGCGGAGGGGGGAGGCTGCTCGCTTGATAATGTGCTCTAATTGGAGAATATGTATTATGTAGAACGATGAGCTGCTGTCTGACCTCATCAGTGCTCAACAGGTCAGATTATTCCCCAAAAACTCCCAAAAAAGTGGAATTTGTTGTCATGGCACCTTTAAATTCAACTGTTGTGTATTGGTATCTGAGCGTTTTGTGAATGTATTTATTCATCAACATGTTTATTCATTTATCATTTAATTTGCCCCTTTATTCACTTTTTATTTACTGACTCATCAGTTGACTTATTGACTTATTCGGAGTCTGACTTGCCTCCTTTCTGAACCAACCAGTTTTTTCCAGCTCCAAATATTTTTTTTTTAAGGAAAACATTCAATCAGTTTGCATCCAACTTATAAAGTTTTTGTCCAACTACTGCACATCGACATTAATGATAAGGAAATCGTGTTATATATCAGCTGCGATGTCAGATGTTACAGAGATCAATACCGTCCGCAAAGGTCTGTCAGGCCCAACAGTTCTGCACAAATCCTGCTCCAGCGTTGTTTATTTTGCTCCGTAATTAAAAGCCGTACATTCATTGCTCTGATTTGCATGAAGTCATTCTCTCTGGAGATTATTACCTGCATCGGCTTCTCTCCAAACACCAGACGGGCCTTCGCTCTTTACTATCAGTGTTTTGCAGCTTCCTCCAGTTCTGGCTCACCAGCTGAACACCGACTGCTCTTGGATGTCGAGTGTTTTTTGCTGACATCTGTCACGCTACGATGCACGTGGTTCGTATACGCTGTGTGAATTCCTGATGCATTTAACTCATGCATTCAGCTACAGCACCATCAACTCAGTATCCAAACTAGATTTGCATAAGTTCAGTTTCTAAGGTGACATGCAGAAAGTAACGTGGGGAAATGTAAAGCATGCAGCACTGCGTTTGTATATGTAAATACCAGCTCATCGTAGTTGGAGGCGGTGACGTTGGGGTGTCCGTAGGGAACCAGGAGCAGCTGGCCGTAGGAGTGGATGGTGAGGAAACACAGGAAATCGTCCTTTCTGCTTCCTACAAAGTAAGTTACAGCCTGGGCCTCAGGCTCAGAAATGGGCCCCGTCCCGCAGTAGATGTCCGAGCTGCAGTTAGATGAGACTCCAACAGCTGAAAACGTGGATAAAGCGCCCATTATTAAACATATATATGGAAACCCATTTCTGCCACTTGACATGACAAAATATTGACCAAGTTTTCCACATGTATGAAATTTAAAGTCATTATATTGAGAGTTAAAGCTGTAATTATGAGATAGAAAAGTCATTATTATGAGATTCAAAGTAAAAACTACGATGAAGCATGTTATGAAAGAAAAGTTATAAGATAAAATAGATTTTTCCACATAATCAGTTTTTAAAAAAAAAAATCTCGTATATTGCAATCATAAACAAAACCCTTAGAATTGGACAATTCCTAAAAATATGGAAACCCATCCCCGCCACTTGTAAGTGAAAAAACAATTGAGAAATTTATATCTGCAATTATGAGATATAAAAGTCATTATTATGAGATTCAAAGTAAAAATTATGACTAAAATTCTTATGAAGTAAAAGTTATAAGATAAAATAGATTTTTTTCACATAATTATAAGTTGTTTAAAAAAAAATCTTGTAGTTATTTAGCAAACAAGGACAAAACCCTTGAAACTGGACAAATACTGAACATATGGAAACCCATTCCCGCCACTTGTAAGTGAAAAAACAATTGAGAAATTATGAAATTTATATCTGTAATTATGAGATAGAAAAGTCATTATTATGAGATTCAAAGTAAAAACTACGATGAAGCATGTTATGAAAGAAAAGTTATAAGATAAAATAGATTTTTCCACATAATCAGTTTTTTAAAAAAAAAATCTCGTATATTGCAATCATAAACAAAACCCTTAGAATTGGACAATTCCTGAAAATATGGAAACCCATCCCCGCCACTTGTAAGTGAAAAAACAATTGCGAAATTATGAAATTTATATCTGTAATTATGAGATATAAAAGTCATTATTATGAGATTCAAAGTAAAAATTATGACTAAAATTCTTATGAAGTAAAAGTTATAAGATAAAACAGATTTTTTTTCACATAATTATAAGTTGTTTAAAAAAAAAATCTTGTAGTTATTTTGCGAACAAGGACAAAACCCTTGAAACTGGACAAATACTGAACATATGGAAACCCATTCCCGCCACTTGTAAGTGAAAAAAAATATTGACCAAGTATTTCATAATTATGAGATTTAAAGTCATTACATTGAGATTTAAACCTGTAATTATGAGATATAAAAGTCATTATTATTAAAAGATAACATTGATTTTTTTCACATAATTATACGTTTTTAAAAAAAAAATATATAATCTTGTAATTATTTTGCAAACAAGGACAAAACCTTTGAAACCGGACAAATACTGAACATACAGAAACCATTCCCGCCACTTGTAAAAAAAAAAAGAAGACAGTTTTCTAATAATAAAGAGATTTAAAGTTATAATAATGAGATTCAAATTCGAGATGAGGATTCATCATTATCAGACTGAATTAATAACTTATTATTTTATCTTGTAATGACTTTTAATAGCATCTTCCAGGCTGAATTTTCCACAATAAACTGTTTTTTAAAAGTCTGACAGACGACATCACATGAAGAAAAGGTTTTGGAAATGTTTTTATATATAATTAGTAGGGTTGGGAAAAAAAATCGATACACTGAAATATCACGATGTTTTCATATGCAGATTTCATATAAAGATTCAAAAATGCAATATTGATGTCTTTTACCAGCAAAATCTCGCGAGATTTCGTAAGACAACTGTGAAATCTTGCGAGATTTCACGAAAACCCGCAAGTTTTCGTGACTGAATAACAAAATCTAGTGAGATTTCATTAGTAAAATAGATCGATACCACATTTTTCATATCAATATGATATCAGCCTTTGAAAATATCACGATATTTCATTGTATCGATTTTTTTACCCAGCCCTAATAATTACACTTAATTTAGCTCACCAGTGATCCTTTTGCTTCAAAAAACATAACTCGTTGAACCGCATGACGTGTGACGGCGGGGTGAGATTTGTCCTGCTGTAGCATTAGCCCATTTCAGAAGCTAACGTGCGTTTTACCCATCATGCTGTTTGATTAATCCCCCGCAGGTTTTCAGCAGCCCATCACTGAATCTGCTGCCTGTTTCCCGTCAACAATCTTCTCTGCTGGATGCCAGAGACCCTTTTTAGTAGCTTCTGGACTTCTACTGCTTCATCCAAACCGTTAATCATGCTCTTAACCTGCCAGTTTCTCTTTAAAAATGTCCTTTTTTATTTCATAAGGATGAACTTTTATCTCATAGTAATTATTCTTATTTAATTATAATTGCTTTTTATCTCATAATAATGACTTTAAGTCTCATAATTATTCAATATTTTTGCTGAATAAGTGGCGGTGATGGGATTCCATACATAAGGATGAGCAAATTCAGCTCATTTAACAAATTAAAATAAACTTAAACAAACAAAACAAGTGCAACGACACTCACTGCCCCAGTTGGCATCGAAGTTGCGGTTAAGATCAGTGCCGTAACAGTCGCCGGAGGGTCCCGGTGACCTGTTCTTCCTCCACAGTCGAGTCTGGCGGTCAGAGCGCTTCGTCAGTCCTAGTTTACTTCAGTAATGCATTAAATGGCCACTTGACATTTCTGTAAACATTAAATCTGTCCTCATACTGCAGCTGAGTTCTTCCCCACTCATCTCAAATGAAATGATTTCTTACTTTGAGCTTGTGGAGGAGCAAAAACTATTTTCCTAAATGATTAAACTGCAGCTAATTTCCCCTGAATAATCAGCAATACTGACCGTGCTGTCCTTCCAGGAGTACATGTAGCCGTCGATGTTGAGCACCGGCGTGACGTAGAAATCCACGTTCTTCATCATCGCTTCCATTTTCGGGTCGGTTTTGTATGTTTGCAGAATCTGGTTTGAAAAAAGAGGGAAAAAGTTTAATATAAGAAGATACATACATATTTATACACACAGTTATATACGGATAACTGTGGGTATAATCCATACCCACCAGTTACGGAAAATGCTAAATTCACAATAGGGGATTATCACGCTTACCGGAAGTTCCCGGATTTTGACACTTCCTCTTCCGGGCCATGTTAACGACAGCCGTTCCTGCTCTGTTATACTGTTTAAATCGGATAAACTCCAAACATACTTAAGTTTTCATTCTAGACTGAAGTGATACTGGATCAAAAGCTGGATCAAAGTGATCGATTCGCTGCGGTGAAGGGCCGAACTTTATAATAAAACACACGTTTGTTTGTCGCCGGTGGGGCACAACACCGGCACTTCACAGCATGCTAGCATTAGCCAGCTAGCGTTTACTGACGTGCTTAACATTGTGCGTCTTAAAACACACAAACATCTGAAAATTGGGTCTGTACCCCCCCGTTTCCAGTGGAACAACTGGGGACTGCCAAGAAAGGAGACGCTTTCAGATGCTTGTGTGTTTTCAGCCGCACAAAGTTAGGCACGTTATCAAGCTGGCTAATGCTAACCTGCTAATACGACTGCGCAGTCTGCCGGCTACAAACAAACGTGTGTCGTTTTATTATAAAGTTCGGTCCTTCACCGCAGCGAATCGGTCGTTTTGATCCACTTCTTCCTCAGCATCACTCAGTCTGGAATGAAAACTTGGCATTGGCGTTTATCCGATTTACAAAGTTTAACAGAGTAGTAGCTGGCGGACTATTGTTAGCAGGTTAGCATTAGCCAGCTTGATGACGTGCCTAACTTTGTGCGGCTGAAAACACACAAGCATCTGAAAGCGTCTCCTTTCTTGGCAGTCCCCAGTTGTTCCACTGGAAACGGGGGGGTACAGACCCGATTTTCAGATGTTTGTGTGTTTTAAGACGCACAAAGTTAAGCACGTCAGTAAACGCTAGCTGGCTAATGCTAGCATGCCGTGAAGTGCCGGTGTTGTGCCCCACCGGCGACAAACAAACGTGTGTTTTATTATAAAGTTCGGTCCTTCACCGCGGTGAATCGATCGCTTTGATCCAGCTTTTGATCCAGTATCACTTCAGTCTAGAATGAAAACTTAAGTATGTTTGGAGTTTATCCGATTTAAACAGTATAACAGAGCAGGAACGGCTGTCGTTAACATGGCCCGGAAGAGGAAGTGTCAAAATCCGGGAACTTCCGGTAAGCGTGATAATCCCCTATTGTCGCTAAATACTGACCCAAACAGAGCACTGCACTTACAGGAAGTGATGGACTAGCATTACCCGCTAACCTGAGCTAACTCTACTGAGCCGGTATAACCACGGCCTCAAACACACGACCAGATCATAACTGTCATCAGGGAGTAAACAGCTCCGTAGCCACAATATACATTAGTAATTATGTCTAAATCATTTCATAAACGTTACTTAAATCAAGCACAATACCACCTCCGATGCAGCAGGGGGCGCCACCGCGTCATTCACCGCCATTATTCAGCTCTGAAAGCAGTTTGAAAGTCCCGCCTCTTCCTCCATTTTCCTCCACAAGATGGCGTCCGTTGAGTGCGAGTAGTGTGCTTCATTCTGCACTGCATTTTTGGGCGTGATTAGGGAACATCCTGGTACTTTCCGTGCACTGAAATTGTCGCTTAAATGACACCATGTGTGCACTACACACTCAAAAACAGTGTTTGAAGTGCTCAAGTGCGCGGTTTGGGACAGACCTTATGCCACCAAGGATTAAGGCAGTTCTGAAGGCAAAAGGGGTCCAACCCGGTACTAGCAAGGTGTACCTAATAAAGTGGCCGGTGAGTGTATATATACTTATTTTGAACTTCTGTTTAATTTAACTACAGAGTTTTGTGTGTGTTTCATATACCTAATGCATAAAATTCAATATAAACATCTTTGATAAAAAGAATTTCAGGTTTTTCAATGTTTTCTAACAGGATGATTCATTACATGTAAATATTTTGATGCACTTATGAGAAAAATGATGTATTTTCATTTTTTATAGGTTATTATGATGTTTTTTAGTGGAGATCAGATTATGCAGTCGTGGCCACTGAGCTAAAATGAGCTGGACGGCTTACCTGTCTGACGAAGTACTGACAGAAGGCGGGAGCGATCCATTCCCTTGCATGAATCCCACAGTCCATCCAGATCGCTTTCTTTTTGTTCTCAGTATTCAAACCAATCTGGAAAACGTATTTAAACAGAGTTTGATATGAGCGCACGTCAGGAGCCTTCACTTCCATCCTGACTGATCCGGAACGTGAACCACCTTCAGCAGGCTGATGGTCCTCTTCTCATACGTCTGTCCGTAGTCCACGATGGAGACCAGATCAGGGTAATCCTTCACCATCTGAGCCATCCATGCTGTGATCTGTCACGTTGTGATACTGCAGATTAGCATGTGTGCATTGATCTGTCAAAGCAGTGAGACTGCGGATCAGCTTACTCACCTCCTCCATGGGATGGTATTTGTAGTAGTCGTATTCCACTCTGTTACACACAAAACACAGAACACTGAAGCAGCAGGTACTTCGTACATGAAGTGAAAAGTATCTAAAATATTAAATGATCAGAGTTCTTACAGAAACCTTTGAGGGAGTCGGATTAATTCGCACATTTTTTCTTTAATACGACTGAAACTAAAAGTGGAACTAAAGTTTTACATTTACACACAGTTCAAATAATTCTGCATGTTCTGGTTTATTTCTCCTGAATAGTTCATGCAGATTATGAACCGTCCATATAGACCTCCGTCCACCATCCAGACCTCCGTCCACCATCCAGACCTCTGTCCACCATCCAGACCTCCGTCCACCATCCAGACCTCCGTCCACCATCCAGACCTCTGTCCACCATCCAGACCTCTGTCCACCATCCAGACCTCCGTCCACCATCCAGACCTCCGTCCACCATCCAGACCTCTGTCCACCATCCAGACCTCCATCCACCATCCAGACCTCTGTCCACCATCCAGACCTCCGTCCACCATCCAGACCTCCATCCAGACCTCTGTCCACCATCCAGACCTCCGTCCACCATCCAGACCTCCGTCCACCGTCCAGACCTCCATCCAGACCTCTGTCCACCATCCAGACCTCCATCCACCATCCAGACCTCCGTCCACCATCCAGACCTCCGTCCACCATCCAGACCTCTGTCCACCATCCAGACCTCCGTCCAACATCCAGACCTCTGTCCACCATCCGGACCTCCGTCCACCATCCAGACCTCCGTCCACCATCCAGACCTCTGTCCACCATCCAGACCTCCGTCCACCATCCAGACCTCCGTCCACCATCCAGACCTCCGTCCAGACCTCTGTTCACCATCCAGACCTCTGTCCACCATCCAGACCTCTGTCCACCATCCAGACATCCGTCCACCATCCAGACCTCTGTCCACCATCCAGACCTCTGTCCACCATCCAGACCTCTGTCCACCATCCAGACCTCCGTCCAACATCCAGACCTCTGTCCACCATCCAGACCTCCGTCCACCATCCAGACCTCTGTCCACCATCCAGACCTCCGTCCACCATCCAGACCTCCGTCCACCATCCAGACCTCCGTCCAGACCTCTGTTCACCATCCAGACCTCCGTCCACCATCCAGACCTCTGTCCACCATCCAGACCTCTGTCCACCATCCAGACCTCTGTCCACCATCCAGACATCCGTCCACCATCCAGACCTCTGTCCACCATCCAGACCCTCCGTCCACCATCCAGACCTCTGTCCACCATCCAGACCTCTGTCCACCATCCAGACCTCTGTCCACCATCCAGACATCCGTCCACCATCCAGACCTCCGTCCAACATCCAGACCTCTGTCCACCATCCGGACCTCCGTCCACCATCCAGACCTCCGTCCACCATCCAGACCTCTGTCCACCATCCAGACCTCCGTCCACCATCCAGACCTCCGTCCACCATCCAGACCTCCGTCCAGACCTCCTGTTCACCATCCAGACCTCCGTCCACCATCCAGACCTCTGTCCACCATCCAGACCTCTGTCCACCATCCAGACCTCTGTCCACCATCCAGACATCCGTCCACCATCCAGACCTCTGTCCACCATCCAGACCTCCGTCCACCATCCAGACCTCTGTCCACCATCCAGACCTCTGTCCACCATCCAGACCTCTGTCCACCATCCAGACATCCGTCCACCATCCAGACCTCTGTCCACCATCCAGACCTCTGTCCACCATCCAGACCTCCGTCCACCATCCAGACCTCCGTCCACCATCCAGACCTCTGTCCACCATCCAGACCTCTGTCCACCGTCCAGACCTCCGTCCACCGTCCAGACCTCCGTCCACCATCCAGACCTCTGTCCACCATCCAGACCTCCGTCCACCATCCAGACCTCTGTCCACCATCCAGACCTCCGTCCACCATCCAGACCTCCGTCCACCATCCAGACCTCCTTCCACCGTCCAGACCTCTGTCCACCGTCCAGACCTCCGTCCACCATCCAGACCTCCGTCCACCATCCAGACCTCTTTCCACCATCCAGACCTCCGTCCACCGTCCAGACCTCCGTTCAGCGTCCAGACCTCCGTCCACCATCCAGACCTCCGTCCACCATCCAGACCTCCGTCCACCATCCAGACCTCTGTCCACCATCCAGACCTCCGTCCACCATCCAGACCTCTGTCCACCATCCAGACCTCTGTCCACCATCCAGACCTCCATCCAGACCTCCGTCCATCATCCAGACCTCTATCCACCATCCAGACCTCCGTCCACCATCCAGACCTCTGTCCACCATCCAGACCACCGTCCACCATCCAGACCTCTGTCCACCATCCAGACCACCGTCCACCATCCAGACCTCCGTCCACCATCCAGACCTCTTTCCACCATCCAGACCTCTGTCCACCATCCAGACCTCCGTCCACCATCCAGACCTCCGTCCACCATCCAGACCTCCGTCCACCATCCAGACCTCTGTCCAACATCCAGACCACTGTCCACCATCCAGACCTCCGTCCACCATCCAGACCTCTGTCCACCATCCAGACCACCGTCCACCATCCAGACCCCTGTCCACCATCCAGACCACCGTCCACCATCCAGACCTCTGTCCACCATCCAGACCTCTGTCCACCGTCCAGACCTCCGTCCACCATCCAGACCTCCGTCCACCATCCAGACCTCTGTCCACCATCCAGACCTCCGTCCACCATCCAGACCTCTTTCCACCATCCAGACCTCTTTCCACCATCCAGACCTCCGTCCACCGTCCAGACCTCCGTCCACCATCCAGACCTCCGTCCACCATCCAGACCTCTGTCCACCATCCAGACCTCTGTCCAACATCCAGACCTCTGTCCACCATCCAGACCTCCGTCCACCATCCATCTAGATCTCCGTCCATCCAGACTTCCATTCACCATCCATCCAGACATCCGTCCACCATACAGACCTCCATCCAGACCTCTGTCCACCATACAGACCTCCGTCCACCATCCAGACCTCTGTCCACCATCCAGACCTCCATCCAGACCTCCGTCCACCATCCAGACCTCCGTCCACCATCCATACAGATCTCTGTCCATCCAGACCTTCGTCCACCATTGATCCAGACCTCCGTCCACCATCCAGACCTCCGTCCACTATCCATCCAGACCTCCGTCCACCATCCAGACCTCCGTCCACCATCCATCTAGATCTCTGTCCATCCAGACTTCCATTCAACATCCATCCAGATCTCCGTCCACCATCCATACAGATTTCTGTCCATCCAGACCTCTGTCCACCGTCCAGACCTCCGTCCACCATCCAGACCTCCGTCCACCATCCAGACCTCTGTCCAGACCTCCGTCCACTGTCCATCCAGACCTCCGTCCACCATCCATCTATATCTCCATCCGTTCAGACTTCCATTCACCATCCAGACCTCCGTCCACTGTCCATCCAGACCTCCGTCCACCATCCATCTAGATCTCTGTCCATCCAGACTTCCATTCACCATCCATCCAGACCTCTGTCCACCGCCAGACCTCCGCCACCACCAGACCTCCTCCACCCCAGACCTCCCCACCACCAACCTCCGCCAGACCTCCGCCACCACCATCTATATCCACCCCTCCTCACCATCCATCCACACCTCTGTCCACTGTCCAACTCCTCCACCACCAACTCCCCACCACCAACTCCCCACCTCCACCTCCCCACCATCATCTAGATCTCTGTCCATCCAGACTTCCATTCACCATCCATCCAGACCTCTGTCCACCGTCCAGACCTCCGCCACCATCCAGACCTCCATCCACCATCCAGACCTCTGTCCACCATCCAGACCTCCATCCACCACCAACCTCCTTCCACCATCCAGACCTCCTCCACCATCCATACAGATCTCTGTCCATCCAGACCTTCATCCACCATTCATCCAGACCTCCGTCCACCATCCAGACCTCCGTCCACACCATCCAGACCTCCGTCCACCACCAGACCTCCTCCACCATCCAGACCTCCGTCCATCCAGACCTCCATCCACCATCCATCCAGACCTCCATCCACCATCCATACAGATTTCTGTCCATCCAGACCTCTGTCCACCGTCCAGACCTCCGTCCACCATCCAGACCTCCGTCCACCATCCAGACCTCTGTCCAGACCTCCGTCCACTGTCCATCCAGACCTCCGTCCACCATCCATCTATATCTCCACCATCCAGACCTCCATTCCGCCACCATCCAGACCTCCGTCCACTGTCCATCCAGACCTCCGTCCACCATCCATCTAGATCTCTGTCCATCCAGACTTCCATTCACCATCCATCCAGACCTCTGTCCACCGTCCAGACCTCCGTCCACCATCCAGACCTCCGTCCAGACCTCCGTCCACCATCCAGACCTCCGTCCAGACCTCCGTCCACCATCCATCTATATGTCCATCCGTTCAGACTTCCATTCACCATCCATCCACACCTCTGTCCACTGTCCAGACTTCCGTCCACCATCCAGACTTCCGTCCACCTTCCAGACCTCCGTCCACCATTCATCTAGATCTCTGTCCATCCAGACTTCCATTCACCATCCATCCAGACCTCTGTCCACCGTCCAGACCTCCGTCCACCATCCAGACCTCCGTCCACCATCCAGACCTCTGTCCACCATCCAGACCTCCGTCCAGACCTCCGTCCACCATCCCAACCCCCCAGACCTCCGTCCACCATCCATCTATTCCATTGTCCAGACCTCCGTCCACCATCCAGACCTCCGTCCAGACCTCCGTCCACCATCCAGACCTCCCCCCACCCCCCCTCCACACCTCTGTCCACTGTCCAGACTTCCGTCCACCATCCAGACCTCTGTCCACCGTCCAGACCTCCGTCCACCATCCAGACCTCCATCCACCATCCAGACCTCTGTCCAGACCTCCGTCCACCGTCCATCTAGATCTCTGTCCATCCAGACTTCCATTCACCATCCATCCAGCCCCCCCCCCCCCATAACTTCACACACTTCAGAGAATAAAACTGGTTGAAAATGAGTCCAAATCCACAGTGTTGAAACGATTCAGTTTTTTCATGCAGATGAAAGTTTTTGTGAGTTGATGTTTTGTGAAAAACACAAGAGAAATAACAATTGTCCCACCTGTTGTCCAAACAGCTTAAATTGACCCGCTCTGTTTCATAAAGCATAAAATATAAGATGTTTACCTTTTTAACACCTTATTTCCAGCTCATATGACATTTTAACATTGAGGCTTCGTCTTATAACTGACTTCATTCACATGAAAATAAAACCTAATTCTTCAAGTTATGATCAGGAGCACATATGTTGCTGCATTATGAAAGACATTTCATAATGCAGCAGGGGTCATTTTGTGCTTTTGTCATCATTGTTCTGAAAAAGCACATTGACCCATCTCACCATTAAATATGGTCAAACTGACTCGGGAGGATCACAGATGCCATCAATAGCTTTTACATAATTCTTACATAATTCAATCGGAACAGTTATAATAAATTTTATATGCAAAGAGCATACAGTGGTGTGGAACCATCTGTGAAATTAGACAATTATGTAAAAGGCAAACAAGTCAAATTTTCCTCACAAAGAGGGTTAATCAGCTTTTTGTGTTAAAACCCATTTTACTGGTCAAACTCACCTCTGTACTGCTGCTGCAGCTGAAAGCAGCAGCAGGAATTTTATTCCCACAAAGTTCAGCATCGCTGCTTCGTAAAATCTTCTGTCTAACCGTCAGCTCACTGACCTCAGCAAAGCCGAACAGTAGAATCACACCCAAGTCATATACACCATTTATTCAGCGGCAGAGACCTGACAGGACACGTGTTCCTGGTTAATGTTTCATCTCTTCATAGATTTGATTAACTTACACCCTTTAGAGTTAAAGGTAATGGCAGCTTTTCTATTTTTAATCACCTGTTCTTGTTCTTAATGGACTGAAAGCTGATAAGTTGATACAAACCGTCATAAACATGTAGATCTGAGACACGTGCTATCAGCCTTTAATGTTGTGTAAGTGTCTTTTTTTAAACAATGTTATCCGTCTTATCTTCTGACTTTCCAATGTGACCTTTAGAGTTTTTCAGCAGCTGTTTTTCCAGCATTTATTGTTTAGCTGTAACGTCGTATTTCCAGTTAACAGATGAGTCTTTGTTTTCTGTCCTGTTGAATTTCCCACCGGCAAACTTAACTTTACCTCATAATCATTTGAATCTGAGTGTAACATCATCAACAAAGGTGCAATTTGTAACAAAACCAAATGTCAATGGCAGAAAAATGTTCTCACAAACACTCTACAGGACTCGGACACATCATCAGTGTTTGATCCTGGGTTCATTGGGTGTTTCGGGTCTCACAACAGACACCCTCACCCAGGTGATCAGGCCCTGGCTTGTGTCAAAGTAGCCCGATTAGCCCACGGATCCCCCCCGCTTGATCCACAGCCATCTTCAGGCTTTTTCTGCTGCGTCATGTCCTGTTCTGGCAGATAAAGCCTCTGCACCCGACCTCCATGGGGTTCCATCAGGTCCTCCATCCTGCACTCCGACATGCTTGGCCCTCTTCCTCTCAGAGGCCTCCTCCGTCCGGTCTTCCCAGGGAACAGTCAGCTCCAGCAGGACCACTTGCCTCGTTGTTTCAGAGATCACGACCATAGCTGGGTTTCCTTTACACCTGGAATTGTGCAAAACCTAAATATTACAATTAAAAAACGCTACATTTTGAAAAAACTCAAATATTGCAAAAAAGTTTTTACACTTTCATGAGGCGTAAATTCAGACGTTTCGATAAAGCAGTTTTTCGCAAAAGTGTACCGTCTTACTCCGGTGCCGGTGTTGTACAGAAAAACGCCCCCCTGCCGTGGAGTTCCCCAGGGCTCTATCCTGGGGCCTCTTCTGTTTAACATCTACATGCTCCCACTGGCTCAGGTTATAAAGAACAACAATATTAGTTACCATAGGTACGCAGATGACACACAGCTATATATTACAGTATCACCAGGAAACCGGGGTCCTGTACAGGCTCTTGGTAAATGTATTGAGGAGATTAATGACTGGATGTGCCTCAACTTTCTTCAGCTGAACAAAAACAAAACTGAGGTGATTGTTTTTGGAGCCAAAGAGAAACGACAGCAGGTTGTCACAGAACTTCAGTCCGTCCACATAAAAACCACCAATCAGGCCAGAAATCTGGGTGTAGTGATGGACTCACACCTAAACTTTGAAAAACACATCAAAGCGATCACTAAATCAGCCGACTATCACCTGAAGAACATCTCAAGGATAAAAGATCTGATGTCTCAGGAAAATCTGGAAAAACTAGTCCATCATCATCTTCAGTCGGCTTGACTACTGTAACAGCGTCTTTACTGGTCTACCTATAAAATCAGTTAAACAGCAGTGTTGTCTCAGCATGCGCGGACCTGCGGTGGTGGAATACACGACACCGGTGCAGCCAGACGGACGAGAACGCACAGCTCGTCCCCCCACATGCCCCCCCCTAGAGGCTTCATACCCGAAACTCTGCATTAGCAAACAGATAACCCGCAGAACCATTTTACCTCCCTAGCGTGGAAACTTTAATTACCCGTTATATTCGCCGTCTTCTTCTTTCCTTATCTAAATTTACTTCCCCCTTTAAGTAGACCTCATCATAGCCACCTGCCCTCCCCCCCACTCCGCAGTTTCCCTATGCCCCGCACCGATCCCCTCAATTCTCCGTGCCTTAGTCCTTTTATACCCGCCCCACTCCACTCTTACTTTTATTCTCTACCTTTTATTATTTTTATCTGTCCCTCAACAATCAATGAAATTAGCTCAGCAACTGTCCACATTTACACATTCACATATGCAGTTTAAATAAATAATGCTTCTTACAAAACACACAACTAACCCATATCATTTCATAAGCCATCTTAATCTGCAGCAACACATCTAAAAATTTGAACAGGAGCAACAAAAGGCTGGAAAAGTCACAACTGGAGGAGATTCTGAAAACTAACTGGTTTAACTGGGAACAGGTCAGTGACATGACTGGGTATAAAAGGAGCATTTCAGAGTCTCAGAAAGGTGGACAGAGGTTCACCGATCTGAGACAAACTGGCTCTAAAAGTTGAACAAGTTCAGAAAAATGTTCAACAATAAAAAGACTTAGGGAATTGGAAGGAATCTCTGTGTGCGTGGGACTAGGCTGGATACCGGGATTAAAAACAGGCATGATTCTCCTCTGAAGACCACTGCATGGACTCAGGATGACTTCCAGAAATCTCTGTTTGTGAACATAGTTCACCCTGAAATCCACAAATGCAGAGAAGACGCCATATGAGACTTGTTTTTTTATGTTTTACTGGAGGTAAAATGAGTAAATGAGGTTTATTCTGTTTTTCTTTACATTCTACTCAGCATCTAAACTTTTCTGTGTAGTTCAGGTTGTAAAAGGAGGAAGATGAAATGAGTCTCTGTAGATTATCAGCCGCTGAGGTCGTGGAAACAATAATAAGGACTAATGAAAAGGAGCAAAAGTCCACTTGACGATCCTGAGCCATAAACGTAGACGCCGCTCAGGCTGAGTGAATGCATCGCTATCTTAAGGAAATCAGCGGTGGGATTTGATCTGAGTCGGAAACTTCTGCAGCCTCGTCTGGTCACATCTGTGACATCACAACCCTCTGGGAAAGCCATCCTGCCCCAACAGGAAGTTTACAGAAATGCAATCAGGAGAATTCAGTGATTAAACCTGGAAATTTGCATATTTATATGTGCTGGAACAAGCAGCCGGCAGCAATCAGCGAGCACCTGGTGTAATCTCAACTTTACCGCGGTATCAGCAGCTCTGATACCAAATGTTCTTTGGCTTTTGAAAGGCGTTTGAGTCGAGCCCTTTTATGGCATCGTAGGCAGAAACGTTTCATTCGAGCCCGAAAAGAAGCTGGTGAACAGTTGGTGAGCTCAGGTGGAGAGTGCGACATTAAAACTGGAGTTATTGAGTTTTCCATTCCTGAAACCGTGTGCCTGGAGAACAGAGCAGTTTTTCCATCTCACAGAGAACATTTGTTTGGATATTTCTCCTCTCTTTTTTATTTTAAGCTCAGGTTGGTAAACCAGGGAAACTAGCTTTAATACAAACAACAGCTGGACTGCAGATTTTTATGCTCGCAGACATTTCAGAACTCCTAAAACTCCTGATGCATCATCTGATAGAAGAACTGGAAGGAGCTGCTACACCCAAAGAAATGAATCATTGACTTACATCATTTTTTAAAATGTCAACAGGTTCCACATAATTGTAATAAAGTTGTGTGAAAAAAGTGTTTCCTCCTTCCTAATTTCTTATTTTTTGCATGTTTGTCACACTTAAATGTTTCAGATCATCAAACAAATTTAAATATTTGACAAAGATAACACAAGTAAACAGAAAATGCAGTTTTTAAATGAAGGTTCTTTGGTAAAGTGGAAAAAAATCCAAACCTCCATTGTCCTGTGTGAAAAAGTGATTGCCCCCCTCCTGTTAAAACTGTGGTTTATCATCTTTGGAAAGCTGAGTTCAATTTCTCTACCCACACCCAGGCCTGATTACTGCCACACCTGTTCTCCATCAAGAAATCACTTAAAGGAACATTCCACCCACAGAATGATGTAACTTTATCTTCCACTTCCCCTCATGGTGAGAAAGACTCTGCAGCACTTTTTTAATATCTCAAATGCAGCCGGCGATCAGGAAGGCTTCTCGTTTTTCCCCAACTTTCATATAATGGAGTTCACCGGGGTCCGAGCCAAAAGCTCCATAAAAGTCCACAAAACGTGTCAATATTCCTCCATACTGCTCGTCCAATGTAATCCACGTGTCCTGAGTGGGTAGCGTCCAGAATTTACTGGAAACCATCATTTAGTAGATTTTTAGAGCCTAAACAGTACTACATCTTACTTTCATGAAGCATGCATATGCGTGTTCACGAAACTACGGAAGCCTCGGCGTTCAGAGCCTACTCTGCCGATAATACAAGCGTAGAAGAAGAAATTCTCTGTATACATTGTGCTAAGAGCGACAGAGCTGCAGACAAACCGGGACAAACACAAGAGGGTCCAAGAGGGGTTGATATTGATTTAAAACAAAGAAAGAAAGAAAAAGAGAACGCGTGATCTCGTCTGCCGCGGCTTCCGTAGTTTCGTGAACGTGCATCGGCATGCTCGCGGGAAATGCGATGTAGTACTTTTGAGTAGGGCTGGGGGAAAAAATCGATACACTGAAATATCGCGATATTTTCATATGCAGATTTCATATAGAGATTCCAAAATGCAATATTGATCTATTTTACCAACGAAAATCGTGAGATTTCGTAAGATGACGGTGAAATCTCACGGGAGATTTCATGAAAACCCGCGGGATCTCTTGACTGAACAACGAAATCTCGCGAGATTTCATTAGTAAAATAAATCTATATCACATTTTTACATATCAATATGATATCAGCATATGAAAATATCGCGATATTTCAGTGTATCGATTTTTTTCCCCAGCCCTTCTGTTTAGGCTCTAAAAATCTACTAAATGATGGTTTCCAGTAAATTCTGGACGCTACCCACTCAGGACACTTGGATTACATTGGACGAGCAGTATGGAGGAATATTGACACGTTTTTGTGGACTTTTATGGACCTTTTTGGCTCGGACCCCGGCGAACTCCATTATATGAAAGTGGGGGGAAACGAGAAGCCTTCCTGATCGCCGGCTGCATTTGAGATATTAAAAAAGTGCTGCAGAGTCTTTCTCACCATGAGGGGGGTGGAAGATAAAGTTACATCATTCTGTGGGTGGAATGTTCCTTTAACGGGAACCGGGTCTCAGAACTGGACATCGGGAAATTGATCCATTACTTATCGATGGCCCTGAGGAACCGGTTTTCGATCATGCCTATCTGTAACGATGCTCGGAGATCCGTCTAGTCAACAACTGCTCTCATTCCTGCAACGCTGGTGATGTCATCAGAGATCTGCAGCTGCTGATGCAACGTTGGACCTCAACCAGCAGAGGTCAGAAATGCTTAGTGTGGAACAAAGGACGTCCGTCCATCCACCTGGTCAGGAAGGGACGATCAGAACAGGATCCCATCACTGGAAAAAGTTTCTCATTCGAACTGTGTGAGAGTTTTAATAAGTTATATTTCCTCACTTTCAGGTACTGACGTGGACGTATGAAAAAAAAGATTCCTGTGAGCTGAAAGTTTTTTGTCTGTAAAAACTAAACTTCCTCTTTCATGTCTTCTTTGAGGAGCTTGTTTCAGCTCATCATTAATTTCTTTGCAGTCATCTGCTCCAGGAACATCGTTACAACAGGGAACCGCCGTGTTCTCGCTGAATGTAGGAGAAATCTTCAGGCTTTCTGAAGCTCTTTCATGATGTTTCTCTGAACATTTGCTGCTTTTTTCTTTGTTTTTCATCCATTCTTTGGACCTGGTCGTGAAAAAGGGGCCTTGGTGCACATTTGTTCCAGTTTCTGTAGTTGCATCTGTAAAAAATACCAAAGTAACACAGTTTGATGATCATGAAACAGCTTCCCCCCTCTTTTAACAACAAAATGCTTCTGAAAGAGCCGTTAACTGAAACTTAGCTTATCTCTGTGGTGTGCAGCAAGTGGAGCACAAAAAAAGAAGCCAGGACGAAAAGAACCCGCCGAGACGTCATTATTAACCATTTCATCCAAAGTATCCACCACAGTGGACTCCAGTTTCAGAGCTGGTTTCCAGTATGGGTGGGGATGATTCTGGAGTAGGTGAGTCATCACCCGTCACTCACTGATAAATAAATAAATAAATGTATGACCAGGGGTGTCAAACTGATTTTAGTTCATGGCCACGTTCAGTCCAATCTGGTCTCCAGTGAGCAGAAAAAGTGACATAATGACATTTAAAGAAATAAAAACTCAACATTTGTCCTTTGTTTTGGTGCTTAGACATGTAAGTAAATCCCAAAATGTTCACTTTTAATTAACTTTTCCTTGAGTGAATTTCTGCATATGAAATTTTTCATAAACATAAGCACAATTTCATTTTTATAAATTAACATGCTTTATTTTATTCATTTATGTGTTTTATTTAATTATAATATTTTTTATTTGATTTCTTTAGATATATTTTATAGAATATACAAAATATCTTTAATATATTTATATTTTAAAATATTTACACATTAATATATTAATATAAAAATATGAAAAATGGTATAGATTTTTTTTTATTTGTATTTGATAATTTAAAAAATTCTAAAATTTGCATAAAAATTATACTTTTTCTTTTTTAATCTAAAAAACTAAAATTTTTATTCTAATTTTTTCTTATCTCATTACACACTCATAAACAGAGGTATGAGACAGTAACGTTTCTGTACCTGTAGGTAGATTTTTTACAAATTTTCTCTCAAAAGTACAATATTGGTCTTTATGAGGCCAGAAGTACCTATATACTATGAAACAGGGTCCAAAGTAATATAAAGTACAAATTTGTACCATTTCAACCCTAAGGGTACCTGCAGCATTGAAAAATGTGCGCAGCTTGTACAATAACTATAAATAGCAGTACTTCTAAACAGTAGTATAATTATAGTTATTATATTATGATTTTCATCATAATCATAGTAATAATTATATGTATAATTATATATGTTTGGCCTAATATTTCTATAATAATTATTCATTTATTATTAGCATCTTTGATTGTTGTCATAATCTCTATTTTATTGACTTTTATTCATCATCTTTATTGGTTTAATTATACTTTATTAACTCATACAGCTTGATAAGGTACAAAAATGGACCATGAAGGTACAGAAATGTCTTTCAGAAAGGAACCCCCCCAGCAACAAGCTTTGGACCCTTTTAAGTACAAACTGGTACCTGTATTTTGAGTGTGTAGTACTGTATACATCATGCTGCAAACTGCCACCTCGTGGTCCCTCTATCGGGGCCAAACTGCTCTAATCATTCACCCAACAACCAGACATTCACAAACATCTACAAAACTTGTAGGTGTTTTCACTTTTTAGACATTTGTTGTGTTGTGATCGCTGAGATGATTTAATTTAGTCATCTCAGGGATTTAATAAAGTAATTCAAGGCCAAAAAGTATGTCTTGTTGCATCTGTCTTCTTTTATTTAAGCAGTCACTGAAGATTGTGGCACAATCTGAGCATGAGATAGACAGTGCTGTAGTTAAAGTGGTAAAAATACCCCTTTGCAGTAGCATGAGATCTACCTGCAACAATACGTTTTCTTTTTGCACATTTCAGTAAATCCTGCATTTTTTTCCTGTTTACTGCAACAAAGAAAAATGAGGATAAACTTAGGACGTATGAACAGTATATGCACACTGCATAAGTTGCACACTGTTGCACAAAAGTAACAGATGGTGGATGGAGATAACAGCTAGTTGTTTAACAGCAGCAGAAAAAACAGGTTATTCCAGCCACTGGGTGAGGCTGCAGATGTTTAAGCATGTCTCTCAAACTATACGCTCTGCTACAGACAACTAATAAATGATAAGAAGTGTAAGCTTTAATAATATTTACCATAATGTTTTGTTGCTTAGGGATATGGTCTCATATTCAGATCCTAAAAAGAGAAAATATCCAGTGAGCAGCAGTTGTCTGGGCCAGAATGTCTGGTTGATGCCAGAGGTCAGAGGAGAATGGCCAGACTGGTTCCAGCTGATAGAAAGGCAACAGGAACTCAAATAAGCACTTGTTCCAACTGAAGTCTGCAGAAGAGCATCTCTGAATGCACAACACATCCGACCTGGAAGCAGATGGGCTACAGCAGCAGAAGACCACACCAGGTGCCGCTCCTGTCAGCTAAGAACAGGAAACTGAGGCTACAATTCACACAGACTCACCAACATTGGACAATAGAAGATGGAGAAATGTTGCCCTGTCTGATGAGTCTCCATTTCTGCTCCCAAATTCAGATGTAGGCTCAGAATTTGGTGTCAGCAACATGAAAGCATGGATCCATCCTGCCTTGTATCAGCAGTTCAGCTTGGTGGTGGTGGTGTGATGGTGTGGGAGAGATTTTCTTAGTACCAATGTGGCGGTTTAACCACCACAGCCTACCTGCGTATTGTTGCTGACCATGTCCATCCCTTTATGACCACAGTGTAGCATCCTCTGATGCTGCTTCCAGCAGGAGAACGCGCCATGATGTCATAAAGATGACATCATCTCCACCTGCTTTCAGGAAGATGACCATGAGTTCACAGGACTCCAATGTGGTGGAACGGGAGATTCTCATCATGATGAGGTGGAACACGAGATTCTCATCATGATGAGGTGGAACGGGAGATTCTCATCATGATGAGGTGGAACGGGAGATTCTCATCATGATGAGGTGGAACGGGAGATTCTCATCATGATGAGGTGGAACGGGAGATTCTCATCACGATGAGGTGGAACGGGAGATTCTCATCATGATGAGGTGGAACGGGAGATTCTCATCATGATGAGGTGAAACAGGAGATTCTCATCATGATGAGGTGGAACAGAAGTTTCTCATCAAGATGAGGTGGAACGGGAGATTCCCATCGTGATGAGGTGAAACGGAAGTTTCTCATTGTGATGAGGTGGAACAGAAGTTTCCCATCGTGATGAGGTGGAACAGAAGTTTCTCATCACGATGAGGTGGAACAGAAGTTTCTCATCAAGATGAGGTGGAACGGGAGATTCTCATCATGGAACGGGAGATTCTCATCATGATGAGGTGGAACAGAAGTTTCTCATCGTGATGAGGTGGAACGGGAGATTCTCATCATGGAACGGGAGATTCTCATCATGATGAGGTGGAACAGAAGTTTCTCATCGTGATGAGGTGGAACGGGAGATTCTCATCATGGAACGGGAGATTCTCATCATGATGAGGTGGAACAGAAGTTTCTCATCAAGATGAGGTGGAACGGGAGATTCCCATCGTGATGAGGTGAAACAGAAGTTTCTCATCAAGATGAGGTGGAACAGGAGATTCTCATCATGGAACGGGAGATTCTCATCATGATGAGGTGGAACAGAAGTTTCTCATCGTGATGAGGTGAAACAGGAGATTCTCATCATTATGTGGTGGAAAGGGAGATATTCTATCACGGATCTGCAGCAACTGTGTGATGCTACCATGTCAATATGGAGGAAAATCTCTGAGGAATGTTTCCAACAACTTGTTGGATCTATGACACCAAGAATTGAAGTTCTGGAGGGAAAAGGGGGTCAAACCAGCACTAGAAGGAGGACTTTATAAAGTGGTGCTTTTTATACCAAAGCTCTGGAAATTGTCTTCTATAACAACACATAGATACGGGGCCATTCATGGGCCAGGGTTAATGTCGCTTTCCTCACGCATCTTTATCTCAGCCTCACAGTCTACGTTTTAGTCCTTTGAGATTAATTAGTCCAGGAAAGCTGCCTCCTTCTCATTCTCATCTCTCTCTCAGTCTGTGCTAGACTGAAATTAAAAATGCTTACGCTCCCTCTGCCTTTGCAAGCCACGTCTTTGCTCCTGCACCTCTGCTGACATGTGCATCGTGTCTATTCATGAGTTACTCATGAGATACAGAGACAAGACCTGTCTGAGCTGCAGCCATGTGTACGCAACCCCAAAATGAGTGTGTGCGTGTCCCACATAGAGCGAACACACATCACAGCCGCTTTCTTCACAATGATGGATGAAAGCTCTAATGCATTTGGATGAGAGAGGCAGGCCGCCCAGACACACGCTCACATTTTAAAGCCTGTCTCTGTGTATAAACAGAGAAAACAACACCTGAATCTTAAAATTTACTGAGTTTTACTGCTAAAAAAAAACTGTCATTGCAACTGCGACTCAGAATCAGCGAACGTTTGCATCACTGACAGTTTTCCAAACACATGACAGAAGTCGACTCCAGCTCCGGACTGTTTATGTGCAGTTTAACCGGAGCATCCAACAACTGGACCGACTGCAGCTGAAAAGACCAGCAAGAGCTTGGTGCACATTCCTGAGGGGACGGGAGCTCTCATGAGTCAAATGGGGCAATGTCACGTATGAATAACGCGTTAGTCATTCAGTTTATGTCGGATTTATTGCTTCGTTTTTGTTCTTATTCTTTATATCTGCTCCCCGTGCTGTTAGTGGAAACACTGGTTTACTGAATAAGATCAGCGAAGAAGATACGAGACGGGCAGAAGCAGCGGAAAAGAGGAGTGCAACTCTTTGGGAGCTGAAAAACATAGGCTCAGCTATATATACAATACATACACACAGATGGGAATGTACTATTTCAGTCAAGCGGTGGGAGGTTGGATTTCGCCTCCTGAGCACCCAGAGAGAACAAACCCTGCAGGAACAGAATCAAAATGATGGAGCCACTTCACAGCCAATCACAGGGCAGCATGTAGTCACGCAGACATGTTCAAACTGAGCATCAGAACGAGGTTAAAGGATGTAAGAGACTGAACGGTTGCTGGTCTGAGTATTTCTGTTTGGGAGGATGATCCTATGAAGCCGAGTCCCTGGAGTTTTGGCAAAGTGGCTTTTGTCTCAGCACTTATTTATATAACATCCTGACTTTTGGGGGGGTAAAAAGGAAGATTGCTTGGTGCTGGCTTCTTCCCAACCCTCCCTGCAACTGAAGAATGGAAAGACTCGATCAATGAGCTAAATGCAACGTAAAAACAACCTTTTTCTTCCATGTGCATGGATTTGCTGAGCTATGGTCACATCAGAGCAACTTTTAATATGCCCTTACCCCGAGGAACTCAATAAACAGAAAAGAAAATGATAATCAACACCAGGAAGATGAGCTAATGTAGCAGCTAATCCAATAACCTTCAGAAAAAAAATCAATTGACAACCTGTTGGAAAGTTGAAAGTGCAGAAGGAGAAATAAGACTGAAATCTGTGAAATGATCATGAGTTTGTAACCTGGCAACAACGGAGCCGATGATGTCAAGGCCAGCACAGAGCTGGTCCTGCAGCGTCTGCAGGAAGCACAGCTGAAGGATCCGAACAGCCCAAAGTTGCAGATGTACTTCATCACATCATCTGTAATCAACAAGAGCTGCAATCCCTCTTTTCATCTCATTATCCTGCTTTTAAACAGAAGTTACAGACCCACAATGCAACTTTTAGCAGTTTTCTCAATGAGCCCCCGATCGACGGCTAAACTAGCATCCATCTTCATCGTACCTGTGATTCCCTCCAGCCAGTGACAGACAGTCGTATCTTGACTCTTGTTCTGTCCGTTCCTCTCTTTCTTTTCCTCTCTTCTTGCATAATGTTTCCTTGTGTTTCTTTGCCGAATCTGACATGATGTGTTCAAAACAACAACTGTGTTCATGTCTGGTTCATATCAGGATGGTGAACGGTGGTGTTCAGCCATTTTCAGGTCTCTCAGAGATGCTCAGTTGGGTTTAAGTCCGGGTTCTGGCTGGGCCGGTCCAGAATGGTCCAGAGTGGTTCTGATCCACTCCTTTGTTATTTCAGCTGTGTGTGAGGGTCATTGTCTTGTTGGAAGGTGAACCTTCGGCCCAGTCTGAGCTCCTGAACTCTGGAAGAGCTTTTCTTCCAGGATCTCTGTACTTGGCCGCATTCATCTTTCCTTCAACTGCAACCAGTCTTCCTGTCCCTGCAGCTGAAAAACACCCGCATACCATGATGCTGCCACCACCATGCTTCACTGTTGGGATGGTATTGGGCAGGTGATGAGCAGTGCCTGGTTTTCTCCACACATACCGCTTAGAATTAACTCCAAAAAGTTCAATCTTGGTCTCATCAGACCAGAGAATCTTATTTCTCTCAGTCTGGGAGTCCTTCATGTGTTTTTGGTAAACTCTATGTGGGCTTTCATATGTCTGCACTGAGGAGAGGCTTCCATCGGGCCACTCTGCCATAAAGCCCCGACTGGTGGAGGCTGCAGTGATACTGACTTTGTGGAACTTTCTCCATCTCCCTACTGCATCTCTGGAGCTCAGCCACAGTGATCTTTGGCTTCTTCTTTACTCTCTCACCAAGGCTCTTCTCCCACCATTGCTCAGTTTGGCTGGACGGCCGGGTCTAGGAAGAGTTCTGCTCGTCCCAAACTTCTTCCATGTAAGGACTATGGAGGCCACCGTGCTCTTAGGAACCTTTAGTGCTGCAGAAACTCTTTTGTAACCTTGTCCAGATCTGTGTCTCGCCACAATTCTGTCTCTGAGCTCCTTGGACAGTTCCTTCCACCTCATGATCCTCATTTGCTCTGACATGCACTGTGAGCTGGAAGCTCTTATATAGACAGGTGTGTGTCTTTCCTAATCACGTCCAATCAGTTTAATTAAACACAGCTGGACTCCAATGAAGGAGTAGAACCATCTCAAGGAGGATCAGAAGAAATGGACAGAATATGAGTTAAATATGAGTCACTGCAAAGGCTCTGAATACTTATCACCATGTCATATTTCAGTTTTTATTTTAATAAATTTGCAAAAATTTCTACATTTCAGTTTTTTTCTGTCAAGATGGGGTACTGAGTTTACATTCATGAGAAATAAAATGAACTTTTTTTATTTTAGCAAATGGCTGCAATGAATAAAAAAATACAAAGTTTAAAGGGGTCTGAATACTTTCCATAGCCACCGTAGGGTAGACTGAGTACAGTTGAGACAGTTTTTGCTCCTCTCATTTCCACGCAAAAATTAGACATTAAAAAGGGTCTGGACAGAAGATTTATTTAATTTTTTTTTTTTTTTTACAAAATGCATCCTCTATTTATGTACTAAAAATAACCAAGAAATAGTATCCATCAGTAATTTATAATGTTCACAATTAATCAAAAAACAAGAAGTGTGTTTTTGTCTCAACTGTACCCGTAGAAAAAAAAAATGGCTGGAGAGCTGATACTGCTGATGGACTGAACTATTAAAAACTTTTTACACTTTATTAAGTTTTCAATTTGATTGAATTCAACAATAGCATAGGCCAACTTTTAAAAAAATTAAAAGAACAAATTATTTAATGGACACTGCAAACAGTACAAATATAAACACAATAATAACAGAATGACAAGTCAGAGTAGCAGACTGTTCAAATATAAAAAAATAAACCAACAAAACTACCTTTGATTTGTTCTAATTATGACGTAAATCTTAAAATCCTGCCGTATGTCTGCGATGCTGAACAGCATGCAAAGCAACAGCGTTCTGCATCAGGACAGTTGAGACGCAATATCTCAACCGTACCCTGATGACCACTTCGCACATTTTACTGAGTCATGTGAAGACCTGACATGCTACGATGTCATGAAATAAATCAGTTTTTAGTGAACAAAACAATGTTTGCAGATACAGAAGTTAACTTTATAAGCAACATAAAGGGAGGAAGATATTCATCATGAAAGCAACACGGGAAAATCAAAACCTTACCTGTTGAAAAATATCTTTCCAAATATCTTTGCCGCTGAGTTTCACACGAAGCTACATTTTCCCACACTCAAAAAGGATGCTAATACGCATGCGCACACCAAAAATCACAGCAAAAGCTTGCTGCATGCGCAAGTAATTGGCGGGTCTCAACTGTACTCAGTCTACCTGCAGTTTCTGAGCCTCCGGACGCCGCTGGGCAGTGACGGTTCGAAAATGCACATAATAAATGTTGGTCAAAATGAGTCAGAGACGCAGATTTTTAAGGTGGAAAAGTGACATTGTGGGTCTTTAAACATAGAATCCTACAATCTTAATTTGCCTGTTGTATCCTGATGAATGTAGCAACTTTATCCATCTTCTTCAAGACGAAGAAGGCTGGAAATTGTTTTAACTTCTAAAAATTAACAGCAGTTCAGCTGTGCATCTTTTAAAAACTCGATTTCTGGGAAAGATTTTTACAAATCCACTCCTCTGATGCTTCAATTTGTGTCTGTCAGGTTAATTAATCTTACGTCAATAATCTCCAAACTCACATCTCAGGAAAAGTCCAGTTTCTCATATGAGAGGATTTAATTGCTCATATTCCTCACTGCTGTCTGATGATGATCAGAATAAGAGCAGCAATTATATCAATTTTCATTTGCCTCAGAAGAACCAGCACATTGTTAAAAAATGACACTAAAAGCATTTAACCCTTTAATGCATCGTCCACTACAGCAGACACCTAAAGGCTGTTTTCCAGTATATTCATGGATGACGATGATTCATTTTCAAAGAAAACACTTTTTTTTTAGACATTAGTGAGTTATTTGATACATTGCTACTCACTGTAGAATAAATTAATATATCATAAGATTTATTATATACACATAATTATTAAGGAAACTGTGTGTGTATGTAAATATATATATAGTCATCTTCCAAAATTATTCATACTCTCCAAATAAAGACGGAAAAAAAAATCATCTGTCAGTAAAATCAGATGAAATTGACAGAAGTAATGATAAATAAAAATTCTATGAAAATCATGACATTGCTTTTGAATTGTGGTTTAAAAACAAACACACACACACACACAAAAAAAAACCTAAAACAAGCATGATGGGGCTCTGAAGCTGGTGTTTTCTGTCACGTCCAATCAGACGTCTGCACCTGCAGACTGGTATGTTGGTCCATGTTCATGGGAAAGGTACTTTTATGATTTTGAGACAGTTTTTTTTTTAAATTATTATTTCCAACCACAATTCAAAAGCAACACTTTATTTCACTCAATTGTAATTTTCTTTTTTTTTTTTTTTTTTTTTTTTTTTTACTTGTCCTGTCCAGCATCGAAGCAAGCAGAATGGAAATCTTGTTGGCTTCATTCATCCTTCCGCACATTTTCTTTCTCAGACGCACCGTTTTCGAACTACGGCTCTCGGAATCTTAGAAAGTCACCATTTTGCTCCTATATCTCTCCATTTGTAATCTAGACGGAAAGCTCAAAAAGCCCTGATTCTTAAAACTGTCACCATTTAAATTCTGTTCCACTTAGGATAAAATAAAATACATTCCTGAGTTCCTGAAAGCCTCATGGCGCTCACGGTGAAAAAATTATTTTGATATCTGTTACGGTTTTCTCGCAGTGGACGATTCAGCATTTTCCCATAGAAAACTAAAGCATAAAGTCTCTAACTGAAATTAACATTCCGTGACACACACACACACACACAAACAGGGCCTGCGTTGTCATGACAACCTAAGCAGTTCTCCCTGCTGTGTTAATTAGTTTCACCTTTGACTTAATTCCTCATCTATAAACCAATGTATGATCAAACTGGAGGTTCAAATCCACTGAGGTCATCATGACTGTCCCTCTGTCCACTTATTTGGTGTCTCACCATGTCCTCAATACTAGAACTCTCTCTCTTTATATTCAAACATGTCTGTGCTTCCTTTCTCAGTCTTCCTCTCCCCCTTGAACCCTCTGTTCACCAGTCTTGGCCTCCTGTCAGTTCTGTGGATGATCTATCTTTCTGTCTGTCTGTGTCTTTCTGCCTCACGGTCTCTGTCTCGCTAACAGTCTGTCTCACAGTCTATTCTCATTCACAGTCTATCTCACAGTCTCTGTCTCACTTACAGTCTGTCTCACAGTCTATGTCTCATTCACAGTCTATCTCACAGTCTCTGTCTCACTTACAGTCTGTCTCACAGTCTATGTCTCATTCACAGTCTATCTCACAGTCTCTGTCTCGCACTCACAGTCTATGTCTCATTCACAGTCTATCTCACAGTCTCTGTTCGACTCACAGTCTGTTTCTCACTTACAGTCTGTCTCACAGTGTCTGTCTGTCTCTCAGTGTCTAAGTATCTGTCTGTCACATTGTCTGTCTGTATGTCTGTGTCACAGTATCTATCTATCTATCTATCTATCTATCTATCTGTCTGTCTGTCTCAGTGTCTCTCTATTTAAGTATCTGTCTGTCTCACAGTGTCTGTCCGTCTGTCTGTCAGTGTCTATCTGTCTCAGTGTCTCTCTATTTATCTAAGTATCTGTCTGTCTCACAGTGTCTGTCTGTTTGTCAGTGTCAATCTAATTATCTGTCTGTCTCAGTGTCTTTCTGTCTCTCTCTCAGTCTGTCTCACAGTGTCTATCTATCTATCTGTCTGTCTCACAGTGTCTGTGTCACTCACAGTCAGTCTGTCTCAGTCTCTGTCTCACTCAGCATCTTTCTGTGTTTCTCAGTCTGTCTCACTCACCTTCTGTCTGTCTTTCTCAGTCTGTCTCACTCACTCTCTGTCTGTGTCACAGTCTGTCTCACAGCTTTGTCTTTCTGTCTGTTAATCCATCTTTGTAACATGGCTGCCGCTCTGTTCGACGTGGGTAGCAGATTGGCAGCATTCAAAATTTCTTCAGAAATTTTCTAGTATTTACTTGCTACCCTATTTTCAGTTTCCTCTCTATGCTTTGACGGCCTACTCCTCCTAGGGCTTTGACTGCACCCCCACAAATGTTATATCAAAACGAGCGTCTCGGCCGGGAATGGTGTGCTTGTTATTTGTCCGCGCAAAACTCAAACGGTGTTTACGCAATTCGCAAAAAACTGTGATCTTTGGTCCCATAGAAATGAATGGGATTTGTTCAGAATCAGCCGAGAAAAGCCCAAAACCCAGGTCACTTTGGACCTCTATAGCTCAGCCATACCATCACATAGAGACACCATTCAAAGTTTAAATGGGTCAGGAAGGATGAAACTTTCACCATGTGAAGGGATATTTACATATCTGTTCAGGTTTCGACACAACGGTAAGCTACATTTTCAGAAAAATCAGAAAAACCCTAAATCCCTCAGCACTCTGGCTGCACTCTAAAGTTTGAAGCATTTTCAGATGTGAGACAAATGCCCATAACTCCTAAAGTTGTCATTGTACAGACATAAATTATATATCAAAACGTAGGAAAACTTGTCAGCTTCATTTAGACTTCGCTCCATATTCCTCAGATGCGCCGTTTTTGAGCTATGTTTCTCCAAAGTCGACCCACACCTCCCATTGACTTCCATTATAACTCATCAAAAATGTCAACCTTTCTCTCCAGTGGATAAAACTGGCCAACGTTTTAATTCTGTCCACAGTAGGATAAAATAAAATACATTTCTGAGTTCCTCTAAGCCTTGTGGCGCTTACAGTGAAAAATTTTTTTTGATATCTCCTACGGTTTTCTCTCAGCGGGCAGTTGTTCGGGGAGTGTGCACTGAGACCATTCAATCCATATATGTCTGTGTCAACTGCCATTTTGGAAGACACACAGAAGCAGGCAGGTTCTGTTGCCTAGCAATCCTATCTATCTATCTATCTATCTATCTATCTATCTATCTGTCTGTCTGTCTGTCTGTCTGTCTGTCTCAGTGTCTCTCCATTACAAGTATCTGTCTGTCTCACAGTGTCTGTCTGTCTGTCTCAGTGTCTCTCCATTTAAGTATCTGTCTGTCTCTCACAGTGTCTGTCTGTCTGTCTCAGTGTCTCTCTATTTATCTAAGTATCTGTCTGTCTCACAGTGTCTGTCTGTTTGTCAGTGTCTATCTAAGTATCTGTCTGTCTCAGTGTCTTTCTGTCTCTCTCTCAGTCTGTCTCACAGTGTCTATCTATCTATCTGTCTGTCTCACAGTGTCTGTGTCACTCACAGTCAGTCTGTCTCAGTCTCTGTCTCACTCAGCATCTTTCTGTGTTTCTCAGTCTGTCTCACTCACCTTCTGTCTGTCTTTCTCAGTCTGTCTCACTCACTCTCTGTCTGTGTCACAGTCTGTCTCACAGCTTTGTCTTTCTGTCTGTTAATCCATCTTTGTAACATGGCTGCCGCTCTGTTCGACGTGGGTAGCAGATTGGCAGCATTCAAAATTTCTTCAGAAATTTTCTAGTTATTATTATTATTCTTATTCTTATTTTGTTTCCGCCCTGTTCTTTGACGCACTACTCCTCCCAGGGCTTTGCCAGCATCCCCACAAAAGTTATATCAAAACGTGCGTCTCGGCCAGGACAGGTGTGCGTGTCATTTGTCCGCGCAAAACTCAAACGGTGTTCACGCAATTCGCAAAAAACTGCGATTTTCGGTCCCATAGGAATGAATGGGATTTGGTCGGAAACAAGCCGAGGAAAAACCAAGAACCCAGGTCACTTTGGACCTCTATAGCTCAGCCATACCATAACATAGAAACACCATTCAAAGTTTAAACGGGTCACGAAAGCTGAAACTTTAACCATGTGAAAGGATATGTACATATCTGTTACGGTTTTGACACAATGGTAAGTTACGTTTTAGGAAAAATCCCAAAAATCCCAAAAGCCCTCCGCACTCTAGCCGCACTCTAACTTTTAAAGCATTTCCAGCTTTGAAACAAATGGCCATAACTCCCACACCGTTCATCGTACAGACATAATTTTTACATCAAAACGTTGGAAATCTTGTTGGCTTCATTTCATCCTTCCGCACATTTTTTGCTCAGACGCACCGTTTTTGAACTACGGCTCTCGGAATCTTAGAAAGTCACCATTTTGCTCCTATATCTCTCCATTGTAATCTAGACGGAAAGCTCAAAAAGCCCTGATTCTTAAAACTGTCACCATTTAAATTCTGTTCCACTTAGGATAAAATAAAATACATTCCTGAGTTCCTGAAAGCCTCATGGCGCTCACGGTGAAAAAATTATTTTGATATCTGTTACGGTTTTCTCGCAGTGGACGACTCAGCATTTTCCCATAGAAAACTAAGGCATAAAGTTTCTAACTGAAATTAACTGACATTCCGTGACACACACACACACACGCAGGTGCTGCGTTGTCATGACAACCTAAGCAGTTCTCCCTGCTGTGTTAATTAGTTTCACCTTTGACTTAATTCCTCATCTATAAACCAATGTATGATCAAACTGGAGGTTCAAATACACTGTAATACATCATCACTGTCCCTCTGTCCACTTATTTGGTGTCTCACCATGTCCTCAATAAAAGAACTCTCTCTCTTTATATTCAAACATGTATGTGCTTCCTTTCTCAGTCTTCCTCTCCTCTTGAACCCTCTGCTCGTCAGTTTTATCCTCCTGTCAGTCCTGTGATTGATCGATCTATCTATCTATCTATCTTTGTCCATCCTAATCTAATCTATCTGTGGGAAATGTGGAGTCAACAAGTTTTTTTCATGCCATGTATTTGTTCTGCCCAGCTACTGAACCAGGTGAATCCAATCAGCACAGTAAATTAAACTGGGCTGATTGGACTCACCTGGTTCAGTGGCTGGACAGAATAAATAGATGACAGGGAAAAGACTTATTGACTTCACAAACCCCATATCTATCTATCTAACTGGTTTGTCTGTCTGTCTGTCTCACAGTCTGCCTATCTCACAGTCTCTGTCTATCTATCTCAGTCTCTGTCTATCTCAGTCTGTCTTTCTATCTCACAGTCTCTGTCTGTCTGCCTGCCTGTCTATCTCACAGTGTATATCTGTTAGTCTATCTCACATTCTCTGTCTGTCTTTCTGTCTTGGTCTCTGTCTATCTCACAGTCTCTGTCTGTCTGTCTGTCTCACAGTCTCTGTCTGTCTATCTGTCTCACAGTCTCTGTCTGTCTCACAGTCTGTCCGTCTATCTCACAGTTTCTGTGTGTCTGTCTATCTAACAGCCTCTATCTGTCTGTCTTTCTCACAGTTACAGTCTCTATCTATCTCACAGGCTCTGTTTGGCTGTCCTTCTGTGTCTCTCTCAGTTCCTATCACAGTCTCTCTATCACACCATACATGTACATTGAGGTAAATGTGTATCTCCTAGCACAGGTGTTCCATCTTTGTAACATGGCTGCCGCTCTGTTCGACGTGGGTAGCAGATTGGCAGCATTCAAAATTTCTTCAGAAATTTTCTAGTTATGCTGCCAATCTCTATAGAGCATTGGCAGTATATTGCTCTAGAGCAATATACTGCCAATGCTCTATAGAGCATTGGCAACATATTACTATTGCTCCGCGTTTATTCCGCGTTATTATTATTATTAAACTTTTTCAGTTTCCGTCATGTTTTTTGACGGCCTACTCCTCCCAGGGCTTTGCCAGCACCCCCACAAAAGTTATATCAAAACGTGCGTCTCGGCCGGGATCGGTGTGCTTGTTATTTGTCCGCGCAAAACTCAAACGGTGTTCACGCAATTCGCAAAAAACTGCGATTTTCGGTCCCATAGGAATGAATGGGATTTGGTCGGAAACAAGCCGAGGAAAAACCAAGAACCCAGGTCACTTTGGACCTCTATAGCTCAGCCATACCATAACATAGAAACACCATTCAAAGTTTAAACGGGTCACGAAAGCTGAAACTTTAACCATGTGAAAGGATATGTACATATCTGTTACGGTTTTGACACAATGGTAAGTTACGTTTTAGGAAAAATCCAAAAAATCCCAAAATCCCTCCGCACTCTAGCCGCACTCTAACTTTTGAAGCATTTCCAACTTTGAAACAAATGGCCATAACTCCCACACCGTTCATCGTACAGACATAATTTTTACATCAAAACGTTGGAAATCTTGTTGGCTTCATTTCATCCTTCCGCACATTTTTTGCTCAGACGCACCGTTTTCGAACTACGGCTCTCGGAATCTTAGAAAGTCACCATTTTGCTCCTATATCTCTCCATTGTAATCTAGACGGAAAGCTCAAAAAGCCCTGATTCTTAAAACTGTCACCATTTAAATTCTGTTCCACTTAGGATAAAATAAAATACATTCCTGAGTTCCTGAAAGCCTCATGGCGCTCACGGTGAAAAAAATTATTTTGATATCTGTTACGGTTTTCTCGCAGTGGACGATTCAGCATTTTCCCATAGAAAACTAAAGCATAAAGTCTCTAACTGAAATTAACTGACATTCTGTGACACACACACACAGACAGGTGCTGCGTTGTCATGACAACCTAAGCAGTTCTCCCTGCTGTGTTAATTAGTTTCACCTTTGACTTAATTCCTCATCTATAAACCAATGTATGATCAAACTGGAGGTTCAAATCCACTGAGGTCATCATGACTGTCCCTCTGTCCACTTATTTGGTGTCTCACCATGTCCTCAATACTAGAACTCTCTCTCTTTATATTCAAACATGTCTGTGCTTCCTTTCTCAGTCTTCCTCTCCCCTTGAACCCTCTGTTCACCAGTCTTGGCCTCCTGTCAGTCCTGTGGATGATCTATCTTTCTGTCTGTCTGTGTCTTTCTGCCTCACGGTCTCTGTCTCGCTAACAGTCTGTCTCACAGTCTATGTCTCATTCACAGTCTATCTCACAGTCTCTGTCTCACTTACAGTCTGTCTCACAGTCTATGTCTCATTCACAGTCTATCTCACAGTCTCTGTTCGACTCACAGTCTGTCTCTGTCTCACTCACAGTTCGACTCACAGTCTGTTTCTCACTTACAGTCTGTCTCACAGTGTCTGTCTGTCTCTCAGTGTCTAAGTATCTGTCTGTCACATTGTCTGTCTGTATGTCTGTGTCACAGTATCTATCTATCTATCTATCTATCTATCTATCTATCTATCTATCTATCTATCTGTCTATCTGTCTATCTAAGTGTCTGTCTGTCTCAGTGTCTCTCTATCTAAGTATCTGTCTGTCTCACAGTGTCTGTCCGTCTGTCTGTCAGTGTCTGTCTGTCTCAGTGTCTCTCTATTCTATCACCCGCTCTTTTCGGTCTCTATTTCTCTCTTCTTTCTGTCTCTCTCTCAGTCTGTCTCACAGGTCTATCTATCTTCTTCTTCTCACGGTGTCTGTGTCACCACAGTCAGTCTGGCTCAGTCTCTGTCTCACTCAGCATCTTCTTGTTTCTCAGTCTTCTCACTCACCTTCTGTCTGTCTTTCTCAGTCTGTCTCACTCACTCTCTGTCTGTGTCACAGTCTGTCTCACAGCTTTGTCTTTCTGTCTGTTAATCCATCTTTGTAACATGGCTGCCGCTCTGTTCGACGTGGGTAGCAGATTGGCAGCATTCAAAATTTCTTCAGAAATTTTCTAGTTATCTCCAACTAAAGCAGATCCACCCCACTTGCACAACTCCCACATATTATTATTTTCAGTTTCCGCCCTTTTTTTGACGGCCTACTCCTCCCAGGGCTTTGCCAGCACCCCCACAAAAGTTATATCAAAACGTGCGTCTCGGCCGGGATCGGTGTGCTTGTTATTTGTCCGCGCAAAACTCAAACGGTGTTCACGCAATTCGCAAAAAACTGCGATTTTCGGTCCCATAGGAATGAATGGGATTTGGTCGGAAACAGCCGAGAAAAACCAAGAACCCAGGTCACTTTGGACCTCTATAGCTCAGCCATACCATAACATAGAAACACCATTCAAAGTTTAAACGGGTCACGAAAGCTGAAACTTTAACCATGTGAAAGGATATGTACATATCTGTTACGGTTTTGACACAATGGTAAGTTACGTTTTAGGAAAAATCCCAAAAATCCCAAAATCCCTCCGCACTCTAGCCGCACTCTAACTTTTGAAGCATTTCCAACTTTGAAACAAATGGCCATAACTCCCACACCGTTCATCGTACAGACATAATTTTTACATCAAAACGTAGGAAATCTTGTTGGCTTCATTTCATCCTTCCGCACATTTTTTGCTCAGACGCACCGTTTTCGAACTACGGCTCTCGGAATCTTAGAAAGTCACCATTTTGCTCCTATATCTCTCCATTGTAATCTAGACGGAAAGCTCAAAAAGCCCTGATTCTTAAAACTGTCACCATTTAAATTCTGTTCCACTTAGGATAAAATAAAATACACTCCTGAGTTCCTGAAAGCCTCATGGCGCTCACGGTGAAAAAAATTATTTTGATATCTGTTACGGTTTTCTCGCAGTGGACGATTCAGCATTTTCCCATAGAAAACTAAAGCATAAAGTCTCTAACTGAAATTAACTGACATTCCGTGACACACACACACAGACAGGTGCTGCGTTGTCATGACAACCTAAGCAGTTCTCCCTGCTGTGTTAATTAGTTTCACCTTTGACTTAATTCCTCATCTATAAACCAATGTATGATCAAACTGGAGGTTCAAATACACTGTAATACATCATCACTGTCCCTCTGTCCACTTATTTGGTGTCTCACCATGTCCTCAATAAAAGAACTCTCTCTCTTTATATTCAAACATGTATGTGCTTCCTTTCTCAGTCTTCCTCTCCTCTTGAACCCTCTGCTCGTCAGGTTTATCCTCCTGTCAGTCCTGTGATTGATCGATCTATCTATCTATCTGTCCATCCTAATCTAATCTATCTGTGGGAAATGTGGAGTCAACAAGTTTTTTTTCATGCCATGTATTTGTTCTGCCCAGCTACTGAACCAGGTGAATCCAATCAGCAATGTAAATTAAACTGGGCTGATTGGACTCACCTGGTTCAGTGGCTGAACAGAATAAATAGATGACAGGGAAAAGACTTATTGACTTCACAAACCCCATATCTATCTATCTAACTGGTTTGTCTGTCTGTCTGTCTCACAGTCTGCCTATCTCACAGTCTCTGTCTATCTATCTCAGTCTCTGTCTATCTCAGTCTGTCTTTCTATCTCACAGTCTCTGTCTGTCTGCCTGCCTGTCTATCTCACAGTGTATATCTGTTAGTCTATCTCACATTCCTTCTTCTTTCTATCTCCAGCCTTCTTCTCCCCCATCTCCATTACCCCTTCTCTCTCTTTTCTTGTCTTCTCCTCTATATTGTATCTATCTCACATTCTCTGTCTGTCTTTCTGTCTTGGTCTCTGTCTGTCTATCTCAGCTCTGTCTGTCTGTCTGTCTCACACTCTGTCTGTCTCTCTGTCTCACAGTCTCTGTCTGTCTCACAGTCTGTCCGTCTATCTCACAGTTTCTGTGTGTCTGTCTATCTAACAGCCTCTATCTGTCTGTCTTTCTCACAGTTACAGTCTCTATCTATCTCACAGGCTCTGTTTGGCTGTCCTTCTGTGTCTCTCTCAGTTCCTATCACAGTCTCTCTATCACACCATACATGTACATTGAGGTAAATGTGTATCTCTTAGCACAGGTGTTCCATCTTTGTAACATGGCTGCCGCTCTGTTCGACGTGGGTAGCAGATTGGCAGCATTCAAAATTTCTTCAGAAATTTTCTAGTATTTACTTGCTACCCTATTTTCAGTTTCCTCCCTATGCTTTGACGGCCTACTCCTCCTAGGGCTTTGACTGCACCCCCACAAATATATCAAAACGCGCTCGGCCGGGAATGGTGTGCTTGTTATTTGTCCGCGCAAAACTCAAACGTGTTTACGCAATTCGCAAAAAACTGCGCTTTGGTCCCATAAAATGAATGGGATTTGTTCAGGATCAGCCGAGAAAAGCCCAAAACCCAGGTCACTTTGGACCTCTATAGCTCAGCCATACCATCACATAAGACACCATTCAAAGTTAAATTGGTCAGGAAGGATAAACTTTACCATGAAGGGAATTTACATATCTGTTCAGGTTTCGACATAACGGTAAGCAACATTTTCAGAAAAAATCTGAAAAACCCTAAATCCCTCAGCACTCTGGCTGCACTCTAAAGTTTGAAGCATTTTCAGATGTGAGACAAATGCCCATAACTCCTACAGCTTTCATCATACAGAAATAAATTATAGATCAAAACGTAGGAAAACTTGTCAGCTTCATTGTCTCTCTGTCTCTCAGTGTCTGTCTGTCTCACAGTATCTATCTGTCTCTGTCTCATAGTGTCTGTATGTGACTCAGTGTCTATCTAAGTATCTGCCTCTCAGTGCCTATCACTCTCTCAACACAGTATCTATCTGTCTGTCTCATAGTGTCTGTCTGTCTCTGTGTCTATCAATCTAATTATCTGTCTGTCTAACAGTATCTATCTGTCTGTCTGTCTCTCAGTGTCTATCTATCTAAGTATCTGTCTGTCTCACAGTATCTGTCTGTCTGTCTCATAGTGTCTGTCTGTCTGTCTCTCAGTGACAATCAATCTATACATGCATCTGTCTGTCTCACCGTGTCTCTCTGTCTCACAGTGTCTGTCTCTCAGTGTCTGTCAATCTAAGTATCTGTCTATCTCACAGTCTTTATTTGTCTATCTACGCAACTATTTTTCTCATTGAAAATGAATGGTGTTTGGCCAGAATGTCTGTCTCAGTGTCTCTCTATTTATCTAAGTATCTGTCTGTCTCACAGTGTCTGTCTGTTTGTCAGTGTCTATCTAAGTATCTGTCTGTCTCAGTGTCTTTCTGTCTCTCTCTCAGTCTGTCTCACAGTGTCTATCTATCTATCTGTCTGTCTCACGGTGTCTGTGTCACTCATAGTCAGTCTGTCTCAGTCCCTGTCTCACTCAGCATCTTTCTGTGTTTCTCAGTCTGTCTCACTCACCTTCTGTCTGTCTTTCTCAGTCTGTCTCACTCACTCTCTGTCTGTGTCACAGTCTGTCTCACAGCTTTGTCTTTCTGTCTGTTAATCCATCTTTGTAACATGGCTGCCGCTCTGTTCGACGTGGGTAGCAGATTGGCAGCATTCAAAATTTCTTCAGAAATTTTCTAGTTATTATTATTCAGTTTCCGCCCTGTTTTTCGACGGCCTACTAGTCCCAGGGCTTTGCCAGCACCCCCACAAAAGTTATATCAAAACGTGCGTCTCGGCCGGGATCGGTGTGCTTGTCATTTGTCCGCGCAAAACTCAAACGGTGTTCACGCAATTCGCAAAAAACTGCGATTTTCGGTCCCATAGAAATGAATGGGATTTGGTCGGAAAAACCCCAAACCCAGGTCACTTTGGACCTCTATAGCTCAGCCATAAAACAACATAGAAACACCATTCAAAGTTTAAACGGGTCACGAAAGCTGAAACTTTAACCATGTGAAAGGATATGTACATATCTGTTATGGTTTTGACACAATGGTAAGTTACGTTTTAGGAAAAATCCCAAAAATCCCAAAATCACTCCGCACTCTAGCCGCACTCTAACTTTTGAAGCATTTCCAACTTTGAAACAAATGGCCATAACTCCCACACCGTTCATCGTACAGACATAATTTTTACATCAAAACGTTGGAAATCTTGTTGGCTTCATTTCATCCTTCCGCACATTTTTTGCTCAGACGCACCGTTTTCGAACTACGGCTCTCGGAATCTTAGAAAGTCACCATTTTGCTCCTATATCTCTCCATTGTAATCTAGACGGAAAGCTCAAAAAGCCCTGATTCTTAAAACTGTCACCATTTAAATTCTGTTCCACTTAGGATAAAATAAAATACATTCCTGAGTTCCTGAAAGCCTCATGGCGCTCACGGTGAAAAAATTATTTTGATATCTGTTACGGTTTTCTCGCAGTGGACGATTCAGCATTTTCCCATAGAAAACTAAAGCATAAAGTCTCTAACTGAAATTAACTGACATTCCGTGACACACACACACAGACAGGTGCTGCGTTGTCATGACAACCTAAGCAGTTCTCCCTGCTGTGTTAATTAGTTTCACCTTTGACTTAATTCCTCATCTATAAACCAATGTATGATCAAACTGGAGGTTCAAATCCACTGAGGTCATCATGACTGTCCCTCTGTCCACTTATTTGGTGTCTCACCATGTCCTCAATACTAGAACTCTCTCTCTTTATATTCAAACATGTCTGTGCTTCCTTTCTCAGTCTTCCTCTCCCCTTGAACCCTCTGTTCACCAGTCTTGGCCTCCTGTCAGTCCTGTGGATGATCTATCTTTCTGTCTGTCTGTGTCTTTCTGCCTCACGGTCTCTGTCTCGCTAACAGTCTGTCTCACAGTCTCTGTCTCACTTCACAGTCTGTCTCACAGTCTATGTCTCATTCACAGTCTATCTCACAGTCTCTGTTCGACTCACAGTCTGTCTCTGTCTCACTCACAGTTCGACTCACAGTCTGTTTCTCACTTACAGTCTGTCTATGTGTCTCTCTCTCAGTGTCTAAGTATCTGTCTGTCACATTGTCTGTCTGTATGTCTGTGTCACAGTATCTATCTATCTATCTATCTATCTATCTATCTATCTATCTATCTATCTATCTATCTATCTATCTATCTATCTATCTATCTATCTATCTATCTATCTGTCTATCTGTTTATCTGTCTATCTGTCAGTCTATCTGTCTGTCTGTCTCAGTGTCTCTCTATTTAAGTATCTGTCTGTCTCACAGTGTCTGTCTGTCAGTGTCTGTCTGTCTGTCTCAGTGTCTCTCTATCTATCTAAGTATCTGTCTGTCTCACAGTGTCTGTCTGTCTGTCTGTCAGTGTCTGTCTGTCTGTCTCAGTGTCTCTCTATTTATCTAAGTATCTGTCTGTCTCACAGTGTCTGTCTGTTTGTCAGTGTCAATCTAAGTATCTGTCTGTCTCAGTGTCTTTCTGTCTCTCTCTCAGTCTGTCTCACAGTGTCTATCTATCTATCTGTCTGTCTCACGGTGTCTGTGTCACTCACAGTCAGTCTGGCTCAGTCTCTGTCTCACTCAGCATCTTTCTGTGTTTCTCAGTCTGTCTCACTCACCTTCTGTCTGTCTTTCTCAGTCTGTCTCACTCACTCTCTGTCTGTGTCACAGTCTGTCTCACAGCTTTGTCTTTCTGTCTGTTAATCCATCTTTGTAACATGGCTGCCGCTCTGTTCGACGTGGGTAGCAGATTGGCAGCATTCAAAATTTCTTCAGAAATTTTCTAGTTATTACTGTGATTACTATGATCATTATGAAAATCATAATAACTATAATTATACTACTGTTTAGAAGTACTGCTATTTATAGTTATTGTATAAGCTACACACATGTTTCAATGCTGCAGGTACCCTTAGGGTTGAAATGGTACAAATTTGTACTTTACATTACTTTTGGACCCTTTTTCATAGTATATAGGTACTTCTGGCCTCATAAAGACCAATATTGTACTTTTGAGAGAACATTTGTAAAAAAATTTACCTACAGGTACAAAAAATGTTCCTCTGATTTTTAGTGTGTATGGAAGCGCACATCGTGAACACGCAGCCCCGAATATTATGTAGAACACCCTGATAACTAACGGAAAGCTAAATCTGGACTCACAGGACAATAGTACTCGTTCTTTCATTCATTCTACTTAAAGTGTTGGTGAAAATCGAGGAGTTTTGCTGCAGATAATGTCTTATACAGTGGCTGCACCGTCTCTGCCATTATACTGGCTGTACACCGAAGGGCGACTCCACCTAATATCTTCTGAAGGACTCAAAGTGATGCAGAAATTTTGACGGTGAGTAAATGTACGTATATACTCCTAGAAATGTGGTCAAGTTTGAAAAAAAGGAAAGTTATCCGCTAAAGCTGAAAAATAAGATGATTTCAAAAAAGCAGTTTTGTTGTCCGTTTCCGACACTTTGAAAAACATCCACACCGCCGACATTTTGTTTTAATCTGTGTGCTGCAGTCGAGATGTGATAAAGCTGCGCGGTGGACGCGGTCTTATGACACTTCTATTCCCGGGGGGTCTGCGGGTTCATCACTATACAGCGGCCTGATTGGTTAAATATCAGTGGGGTGGCCAATGTCCAATACTCCATTTTAAGGCCGACATAGGCCGATACTGATAGGGGGCCGATTATATTGTGTATCCGTATTAAAGTTACTGGATTCTGTTCATTTACAGTAACTAAGCATTCATCAGGTCAAGATTTCCCTCCGCAGCCTTTAAATGTTACAAACGGATCAACCATTTCATTAACTCCATTTTCTCCAGCTGGAACAGGATGGTGAGTGCAGGCCGGACCTGAGGCAGCGTAAGAGATCTGATCTAATTCCTGAAGAAAACAGTCAGTTTACTGACTCGCATCTTTACCTGGAAGCTGTTCATAGTCTCAGATGATGCATTTCCAAATGTGTTTGTGTTTAAATGAGAAGAGAAATGGATCCAGTAATCCCACATCCTCTCTGCGTACCCTCTACATCCTTTATCTCACTTCCTGTGAGGGAACAGAAGGCTTTATGACTTTCCTACAGCTCTGCTGCTCCACATTAACCACACAGCTGGGTTGACACTGCACAGGGTAAATAACCGTTAACATTTAACCGAATAAAAACCTCACTTAAAATGCAGTTTTAGTTTTACTTCTCGTTTGTGATCATGTTCATCTTTAACGTTCGTGGCTTCACAGGCAGTTCAGACTGGATCAGGGTTTAAGTTTCACCGCCTCTTACCAAAGTTAAAACTCTGAGTATGTTAATCCTGAGTTCAGGGAAACTGGGTTTTTTTCCCCATCCAGAACCTGAGTCTGTTACCATGGTAACTGGCTCCGTGAAGTACACCTCCCTCCCTACTCATAAGAAACGTTGGCTGTGTCCAGGCCCTTCCAAGGCCGGATTTGAAGACCACTTAGTGACGTGACCAAGGCTGTCCAGATTCAAAGGGTCCTTCAAATGCAGCCTTTTTCCCCCCAGATGGTCCCATGTGTCCTTCGTGGTTAATCCTATCCCAGCATGCACTGCGGGCCAAACGGGACATTCTGCAGCAGAGGCATCTAATTTTAAAGACATTTCAGTTTATTTGTTTATTATTTTATTATGGCTGCACGGTGGTGTAGTGGTTAGCACCGCAGCCTCACAGTAAGAAGGTCGCTAGTTTGAGTCCCAGCTACTGTAGGGAGGTTTTGAACAATTCCAACAGTTCCTTCCTGTGTGTATGTGTGGGTTCTCTCCGGGTTCTCCGGCTTCCTCCCACCATCCAAAGACATGTCAGGTTAACTGGTCACTCTGAATTGTCCCTAGGAGTGAATGTGAGTGTGAAGGGTTGTCTGTCTCTCTGTGTTGGTCCTGTGATAGATTGGAGACCTGCCCAGGTGAACCTGCCTCTCACCTGGATTGACTCCAGCAACCCTGAACTGGATAAGCGGTGCAGAAAATGACTGAATGATTTATTGTGTACAAGTCAATATTACAGTTTTTCATTTGCTATTATCCATGAAATTAGCTAAAGTTAAAGGAGAACTCAGTAACTTTTCACCTCAGTAAATGCTTTCCAGAATCCCCGTGGGGCTAAACAAAGTGTTTACGGAGCGATTCAACGTCCCCCCCCCCCCTCCCGCCGGGGCCTCTGGCCTGCGAGCAGCTCTATGCAACTTTGCCTGCGCCGACCCGAGCAGAACTTGCGATAACAGAAACCGCTGTACGGTACTCTGGTCCCCTATCTACCGAGCTGCTTCCAGCACTGATTTCAACCAGACTACCAGCGCTAATTCAAAGAAAACATTTCTTTAGCTTCCACCACCTAAACACGGCTCCTGGCTCTCATAACCAACTCTTTGCTGGACCAGAGTGATTCACGTAGCTGCGCTGCCTGGGCGCCGGGTGAAGCATCACTGCTTCAGGCTCAATAATCACTTGTCACGTCCGCAAAAAGTAAATAAAAGTTTGTATTCTTACCTGCTACCCGCCAACACCAGAGAAAAATATAATCCACGGCATATTTACCCAAAAAACACAGGTAAAACGTCCAGAGCAGAGGGAGACGAGGTGCTGCTACCAACGCAACAAAGTAGCATCAACAAGCTAGTAAACGCTTAGAAATATATCCAGGGATCAAAATAGAGGAAAGACAGGTAGAGAAGGCGTCTGTGTGCTGTGGGGGTGTAGGGGGGTACGAACTTTACGACAGTGAAAGTACGCCACTAGGGGGAGCCCTGAGCTGAAGTTACTGAGTTCTGCTTTAACATGAGACTCTTGAACTCTTGTAAACTTTATAAAAGTAAATTTAGCTGGATTTGATTTTTCTCTCAGCCGGAGGAATAAAAAATGCCGCCGCCGCTGACGGTAAAGCTGCTGTTACTCCTCTAAAATTAGCAGAGCCATTGGTAAGCTGATATTTTGAAGCTTCATTTTGCTTCGAATTAGCGCCATCACAGTTGCTAGGCAACAAGAGATATGCAGAGGGAGCAAGACTGTCCGAATTAAACAGCCTGTTGCTTCCGCCTTACGCAGTCTAAGGAGGACCTGGCCTACGTAGACCAGGTAGGATGAGTCCTTAAGGCTACAGCATACTTATCCAACTGCGTAACCATGGTGACCCCTCCAGCCTTCACAGCTCTCCATCGTGTTGTCGGATATGCAATTTTACGCCCGATCAGCAGGGGTCGCTATGCAAGACTGGCCTACTCATACGATGCAGATGGTCGGTAACCTCGGCGGTTATTTTGTTCCGGTTCCAGCGAACAGCAGCGCCTGAGAGAGAGACTGTTGCTGTCGTTGCAGCTGAATGACACTGAAACAGATACTTAAAAATAAAGACGATAGGGAGATTTTGGTATTTCCTCACTTCTTCAGCCAAATGTTCTTCAGTTGGACTCATTAAAGATGGCGCTGCCATTGTTTGCATTGTGACAGACCAATCACAGCCCTTGCCGTCTCCATCGTCCCTTGACGGAGTAACGGACACTTAAAAAATGTTTCCTGCAGGCGGAGACGACGGAGAGGCTCTCCGACAGGTTCTCCATTGACGTAGAGTGTGCAACGGGTTGTGTTCGTGACCGTAAAGGTCATCCAATGAGACAGCCCAGTCAAGTGGTTTGGAGCATTTATTTTCTGCAGAAGAGATTAAAACACATTAATCCAGTTCGGTCCACCTTTTTCTGGGCACTCTGCTCCCTCAACAGCGCAATACAACACTGCGTAACATTAGTTTCCCATTTAAAGTCAATTTTCAACAACAAATCTCACAAAAATAAATAAACCAACAACAAGGAGGAAAGCGCCACATTAACACAGTCATATAACACAGTGCGATAGAGTAAAATGAACAAACGTTAAAATAAAAACGCATACCTGCAGAAGAGATTAAAACACATTAATCCAGTTCGGTCCACCTTTTTCTGTGCCCTCTGCTCTGAAACATGCAAATAAGAGCAATCTTTAAACAAGCTGGGCAGCGAACTGGGGCAGACACCCCTCCCCCCCAAAAAAAAAAGACACAAAAGTCCTTTATAAAACTTATAATGATGGTCAAAACAGCCCGAAACTGCTTCACAACATAAAATAAACAGTGGTAAATAACGTGTGCCAGGGACTTCGGTAGACATGGCTGCTTTCACACAGAAAACACTAAATCACAGTACAACTTAATCTAACAGCGCAATACAACACTGTGAGGGGGATAGGAAGGGGGGAAGCTACGAGGCTGGGAAGAGCTACCGAAGCCCAGGAGGGTCAAACAGAGCAGAGTGCAAAAAGGCATTTCCCACAGGCAAATTATAAAATGGCAAATAAAAACAGCTTAATGAGATAAAATTCACAAATACTCAAATTTGCAAGAATTTGAAAAAAAATATAATGTGCTTTGAAATCTTATACATGTTCTATCCATTACTTATAGATCTCTCTTGACGACCATATATAAACCTTCATATATAAGTACTGACTGCCCCCTGCCATAACCTAGACTTTGACCTTTCCCCTTTCCTTTCTAGTCATGGGGAGCTGAAACAATAATAAAACAACACATTATGCTATCTTTAGCTTTTTGATCCCTCTCCTGATCAGTATCATCTCATTATTCTTTTTATTCTCTCTCCTTTTCTCCTCCCCCAGCATCACAGACAAATTTGTGGCTGTTGAAACTTTAACTGTGGTAAAGAGTGTGAAGATCGCAGACATTATCTTTATGAAGATTGGAAGACTTACAGACGACATAAATCAGCCTTTATAAGGACGTAGTGCCTGGATCCCTGACATTGACTGTCTGCTCTGTCTGTCTATGCGGCAGGAGGAAGACGCTCTTGCTGATGTGTTCGTGAAGGCAGAACACCGGCCACGCAGAGGTTAGAGGACACAGCATCATCCTGAAAAAAAGGTTTATTTAGGAACATGCTGTCCATATCTGATCATTAGCTCAGCATGGAGGAGCCTCTATTTTTAAGGAGAACCCCCTCGAGGTTAGAGGAGATTCTCCTGAAAAGATCGAGCAACAAAAAATGGAGGGGATCTTTTATCCTTCACCTAGAACTACAGAACACATACTTTCAGTCATTCCTTCTTCCCTTCCCACAGCATCACAGACAAATTTGTGGCTTTGAAACTTTAACTGTGGTAAAGAGTGTGAAGATCGCAGACATTATCTTACATTTCTCTTCTTCTTCTTCTCCTGCGGGCAGAAGACGCTCTTCTATGTGTTCGTGAAGGAGAGGCCACCAGAGGTTAGAAACCAGTGTTTTTACCCCTGTTTTATTATAACAACCTGAAAGGTCGATTAGGACACTCCATATATATAGACCAATCGCAATGGACCAATGTTATCCTTTATCTCTCTCTCTTAATGACTATCCATACCCATTGGACTATAATCTATAACACTGGTGGCACCGAAGATTTGGGGGAAGACAACAGTGTTTTATTACAAAAAAGGGAACTTTGCCAGCTTCTCTGGCTCTCAGTCAAAGTTTTCTCAACTGTAGGGGGGTTAAAAAAAAACTCTCTCTCTCTCTCTCTCTCTCTCTCTCTCTCTCTCTCGCTCTCTCTCTCTCTCTCTCTCTCTCTCTCTCTCTCTCTCTCTCTCTCTCTCTCTCTCTCTCTCTCTCTCTCTCTTTTTTATATATATATATATATATATATATATATATATATATATATATATATATATATATATATATATAATATATATATCTATATATATATATAGAGAGAGAGATAGATATATGTATATACACACACACAGTCATCTTCAGAATTATTTATACTCTCCAAAAGGCCAAATTCATGATCGTAATTCAAGTACAAAGAAACTAATATTAAATAAAAATTTATAAAATTAAAAAAAAAATTCAGAGCATTTCTCAAACAGGGCGAATAATTATATTTGTTGATTAGAAAACTTTATTAGAATTGCAGCTTTTAAAAGGTTGCTCTGGTTGCTGTTCTGGTCACACAGGACTGAATTAGATCTGTTGTAAATCAGCTTTTTCTGCTGCAGATGTTCTACAGCTGATTAATTTTATGTTTGTCTTTATTTGCGTATTTCTTTAAGATATCATAGATCTGTTTACATGAAAATGATAAGCAAAGATGAGACGTGGCCCATTTAGTTAATGATTAACTGTCTATGTCTTTCAGGATCAGATACATCACTTTTATTCGGCTTTGTCACAGTTGCTCCTCTTCTGTGAGGTCATGATGAGTGAATGATTGCACTGACTGCATAAACACTGTAAGTTTGAGTGTACTGAGTTATTCCGCGTTTAATGTAATTCACTTTTTATTACTTTCAGGGGTATTTTCCATTCCTGATGGCCCCAAAAAGTACAAAAACAATGATATCCTTCCTGGAGTTCAGTCATCTGAGGCTGAAGGAGGTCTGGGAGCAGCAAGTTATCATCCCTTCAGTCACAACTATGTAACAGGTACGTGTGTTGCTCTGCATTGACTCTAGCAACCCTTACATTGCATCAGGACCTCCCTCGATTATATTCCTAATAGTGATCACAATGAGGAAAAACTTATGTAAACCTGTATACAGGAATGAAAATACACATTATGATACAAAATGATAAACAATGAAGAAATGACAGCAAGCAGACCATGAACTATTTCAGGTATAGCTAGGAAGTCCTCGTATCATTTAATTTAATATTCCTTTAGAAAATGAAATAAATAATGGAAAGCAAACTGATTTACCGATTTAAGTTGAATATTAAATTAACGCGTATTTTACCAGATCCATACGAACATACTACATATCCATCTGTTAGTGAAGATCCGTCTCAGTGCAGGAAACAAGTTTTAGAATTGATGGTGCTGTGTATATTTGATTAGTTAGGGTTGAATGTTAGAAATGAGCTTTTAAATAGCAGCTAAACAAACTGAAGAGTGGAAATGGGCTTGTAGTAAATGTTATCAGTGGTGGCTAGGGAGGGGTTCAATAGCAAACTGTGCTCTCCAGTCATAAAGAAGGGCTACTGATGCACCACTGGGTTAGACTGCATGTTTATGACAGTCCTGATAAAATGAGGTTTATCAGTTTGATGCTTTTATTGTAACAGCAGGGGACACGTAGCCCTACTGCACTGACTTCAGATGGCTGTCGGGAATTAGTGCCAGACCCAGAAATAGGGAAGCACGATATTGAAATTTTGGCCGACATCTGATATGCTGATATTTTAAAACTAATTTTAAAACTATCGGTGGCCAATAACTGATATTAATGCTGATATTAAAGCTGAAAAAATCATTTCAAATAGTATGAAGGTTTGTTATTCATTTGCGACACTTCGAAAAATAAGTGTTGGAAAAATATCAATACACTGAAATATCACAATATTTTCATATGTCAATATCAAATCTATATTTAAAAACACAGTTTCTCACAATATTTCATGAATTCTCACAACATTTCGGAACAAAATGATGAAATATCGCGATTTTTCGTTAGTAAAATAGATTGATAACCGCATTTTTAAATGTCAATATGATATCAGCATATGAAAATATCGCAAAATTTTTGTGAATTTTTGCAAGATATCATAATGGAACGATGAAATATCGCAAGATTTCATTAGTAAAATAGACCGATACTGTGTTTTTAAATATCAATATGATATCAACATATTAAAATATAGCAATGTATCTTTTTTTTCCCACCCATACTCTTAAAGAAATTTGAAGTCTGTAAAAAAAGAAGTTTTTGAAGGTTTTTTGTTTTTGTTTTTTTTAGACTTTAGAAACGGCGGGCTGATTGGTTAAATATCAGTTAAGTATCGGTGGGGTGGCCAATGTCCGATACTTAGTTTTAAGGCCAATACCGGCTGATACCGATAGGGGGGCGATAATATTGTGCATCCCTACCAATAAAGCTGAATTTAAGTGAAATATTTGTGGGATTTTCTACACTTTAAATTAAATAAAATGAATTAAAGATAAGGCCCTGTAACAATGAGAAATCAAATCAGGAAGTAGAAACATGACCTCACTTCATCATAACGTCTTGGACTGCTGTGACAACTATGTGTCTTGTTTGCTTTGGTAAAATGATGAAATTGTGTGAAGTGAAATAGCTGATTTAATTTGATAAATAATTGGATCATTTCATGCTTTTTTCATGTTTCAATGAAACTGACACACTTTTTTTTGCTGCATTACTGTTTTACAAGCCCCAGGTCATTTAAACACTCACCATAAACAGCTAACCAGTCAATCACATGGCAGCAACTAAACACATCTAGTCATGTAGAGATGGTGAAGACGACTTGCTGAAGTTTAAACTGAGCATCAGAATGAGGAAGAAAGGGAATTTAATGGTTGTTGGTCTGAGTATTTACTGAAGTTTCCACCACAAGCATCCCTAGAGTTTCCAGAGAATGGTCTGAAGAAGAGAAAATCTCCCGAGAGCAGCAGGTGTCTGGACCAGAATGCAGCAGAAGACCCGACCGGTGCCACTCCTGTCAGCTAAGAACAGGAAACTGAGGCTACAATTCACAAGACTCACCAGAACTGGACAATAGAAGATGGAGAAACGTTGCTGGTCTGATGAGTCTCCATTTCAGCTCCACATTCAGATGCTAGGCTCAGAATCTGCTGGAAACATCATGAAAGCATGGATCCATCCTGCCTTGGACCAAGGCTTCAGGCTGCTGATGGTCGCCAGCTGCTGGTGTAATGGTGTGGGGGAGATTTTCTTGGCCCACTTTGGGCCCCTTAGTACCAACATAGCGGTTTAACCACCACAGCCTACCTGAGTATTGTTGCTGACCATGTCCATCCCTTTATGACCACAGTGGAGCATCTTCTGATGCTGCTTCCAGCAGGATGACGCGCCATGTCACAAAGATGACATCATCTCCACCTGCTTTCTGGAACATGACCATGAGTTCACTGGACTCCAAAGTTCTCCACAGTCACCAGATCTCAGTCCAATAGAGCAGCTTTGGGATGAGGAGGAATGAGATTCCATAATGATGAGGTGGACGAGTCTCTATGTGGTGGAACGGGAGATTCCATGATGGGTGGAAGGGTTCCCTGGGGACGGTTCCTTGTTGGGTGGATTTCTATGGTGGACGGGAGATTCTCACGAGGGGTTCTGATAGGTGGAACGGGAGATTCCCGATGGGTGGAACGGAGATTCCCGTGGGTGGAACGGAGATTCCATGGTGATGAGATGGAACGGGAGATTCCATGATGGGTGGAGGGAGATTCCATGATGGGTGAACGGGAGATTCCCTGGTGGAACGGGAGATTCCATGATGGGTGGAACGGAGATTCCATGATGGGTGGAACGGGAGATTCCATGATGGGTGGAACGGGAGATTCCTGATGGGTGGAACGGGAGATTCCATGATGGGTGGAACGGGAGATTCCCGTGGTGGATCGGGAGTTCCCGATGGGTAACGGAGTTCCGTATGGGTGAACGGGAGATTCTCCGATGAGATGGCGGGAGATTCTCTGATGGTGGAACGGAGATTCTCATGATGGAGGCGGGAGCCGATGGGTGGAACGAGATCTATGATGGTGGAACGGAGATCCCTTGGTGGAACTGGAGTTCCCCGATGGGTGGAACGGAGATTCCCGATGAGATGGCGGGGCCTGATGGGTGGAACGGGAGATTCCCGTGGGTGGAACGGGGATTCCCGTGGGGACGGAGATTCCATGATGGGTGGAACGGGAGATTCCATGATGGGTGGAACGAGATTCCTGATGGGTGGACGGAGATTCCCGTGGGTGGATTTCTATGGGTGAACGGGAGATTCCCGTGGGTGGAACGAGATCCCGTGGGTGGAACGGGAGACCATGATGGATGGCGGGAGATTCCATGATGGGTGGAACGGGAGATTCCCATGGGTGGAACGAGACCATGATGGAGGACGGGAGATTCTCAATGATGGGGGAACGGGATCCATAATTGGTGGAACGGGAGATTCCATCATGGGTGGAACGGGAGATCCATCGATGGGTGGAACGGGAGATTCCATCATGGGTGGAACGGGAGATTCTCATGTGTGAGTGGAACGGGAGATTCTCATAATTGAGGTGGAACGGAGATTCCTAATGATGGGTGGAACGGGAGATTCTCATCTGATGGGTGGAACGGGAGATTCTCATAATGATGGGTGGAACGGGAGATTCTCATAATGTGGGTGGAACGGAGATCCAGATGGGTGGAACGGGAGATTCTCATAATGATGGGTGGAACGGGAGATTCTCATCTGATGGGTGGACGGGAGATTCTCATCGTGATGGGTGGAACGGGAGATCTCATGTGGGTGGAACGGGAGATTCTCATCTGATGAGTGGAACGGGAGATTCTCATAATGATGGGTGGCGGGCCTGATGAGATGGCGGGAGACCTGATGGGTGGAACGGGAGATTCTCGATGGGCCCCCCCCTCCCCGGAGATTCCCATCATGATGTGGTGGAACGGGAGATTCTCATCACGATGAGGTGGAACAGGAGATTCTGATCACGATGAGGTGGAACGGGAGATTCTCATCACGATGAGATGGAACGGGAGATTCTCATCGCGATGAGATGGAACGGGAGATTCTCATCGCGATGAGATGGAACGGGAGATTCTCATCGTGATGAGGTGGAACGGGAGATTCTCATCATGAATCTTCAGCAACTGTGTGACGCTCATGTTAATATGGAGCAACATCTCTGAGGAATTTTTCCAACACCTTTTTGAATCGACATCAAGAATAAAACAGTCCTGGAGGAAAAGGGGGCCTGACCTGGTACTAGAAGATGGATCTGATAAAGTGTCTGATGACAGCATTTATGTGCGGTCTTGTGTGCAGTCAGATCACACTGACTTACACCGGTGTCAGTAAGCTGGAGTCATGTGCCCGGCAGAATTGGAAACTTGTGATTCCTGCTCATCTTTGTTAGAGGGAGAGGAGGGGGTAAGGAGGGGAATGAAGAAAATGTTAACAGGCCCATTCCTGGAAATTAAAGGATGAAAATACGTCCTTATATGTTGCATGTCTCTTGTATTCTACAAATCCTTGTTAAAGACTCCAGTTTAAACCTACTATACTTGTCTCTATATCTCTAATTCTTCTATTTTGTATATTTTGGTTTTTGTTGTAAATTTGCCTGTAGAGCCCATCAGACTGTACATCTGCTCCTTTCCTGTATTTTTTTTTTTTTAAGAAGACCATGTTTTATTAATGTAATTATTGATTGCTCTGTTCTGTGTTTAGATGCGGAGTGCTGACAACATGCTTTTGTCCTGCGGAAAGCAACAGTCCTCTACGTGATAATGATGCTCAACGTCTTCATCTGTCTCCTGATGTGCCTGTCGTGGAAGTTAAGGACCGACGCGAGTGGGCCTCCTCGTGTTCGGATCCCAGCCAAGACATTCTGGCACCCACAAACTCTGAGTAGCTCTTTCTGGAACAAGGAGCAGAGGCGACTGGACATAATTTACAACCCCATCAACATCTCTGCCAACTCCCTCGAGATGCTGCAGGACTGGCTGAATGACACTGGACCAGCTGACCCTTGTGAGCTAGATTACAGAGTCCCCCTGCAGATCTTGGACTACAACACTCTGCCGCAGCGGTTCCAGGACTTCCTCCTGCATATGCGCTGCAGGACATACCCAATGCTGATCAATCAGCCACACATCTGTGCGGAAAAGCCCTTCCTGCTGCTGGTGGTCAAGTCCTGGATCTCACATTTTGACCGTCGGCAGGCCATTCGTGAGACGTGGGGACAAGCAGGCATTTTAGCCAATCGGACTGTGGTGACCGTGTTCCTGCTTGGCAACACCTTGCCGGTAGACAACTTCCCAAATCTCCAGGAGATGCTGAACCATGAGGGCAAAGCTTCATGAAGACTTACTTCAGTGGGACTACAGGTATTAATTTCTTCAACCTCACCCTGAAAGAGGTCCTCTTTCTGGACTGGTTCAGCAAACACTGTCCTCAAGCTATGTATGTCCTCACAAGGTGACGATGATGTCTTTGTCAACACGTTACGGATCATTGATTTCCTCTGGAGGGTGTGTCGGAGGCCGATGCCAAAGACTTTTTCATAGGGGATGTTATAAGAAACGCAGGTCCACACAGAGACCGGAGACTTAAATACTTTATCCCTGAGAGTGTGTTTGAGGGGGAGTACCCACCCTATGCCGGTGGAGGGGGGTATCTGTTCTCTGGGGGTTAGGCAATGTGTCTGTACAACATATCTCAGCAGGTGGTCTTGTATCCTATCGATGATGTGTACACAGGGATGTGTCTGAAGAAGCTTGGCCTGGTTCCTCAGAGCCACCCCGGGTTCAGGACGTTTGACGTCGAGAAGAAATACCGGCCCAATCCCTGCATCCACAGGGGCTTGATGCTGGTTCACAGCCGGACACCACAAGAGATGCTGAAAATCTGGCAGTGGATCGTCCACCCTGAGCTCGACTGTCAGTAAACGCTTCATCATCGTCCGTTTCTATTGGTTGCACCTTGGTTATAGGCCAGGGATCACCAAAACCGGATCTCTTGGGCCAATGTCCCTGCTCCAGCACACCTGACTCAAATTAAATGGATGACAATGAGTCATTAAAGGCAGAGTCCAAAGTTTCCCCCTGAAAATAAACGTTAGACTTGTGCAAGTGAAATCTGTCTCAAACCGCGCCTTGGGCTCTTACTCGTGTGCAGTGATGAGTTTGAATGCAAACTTTCCCCTTGTCTGTAATTTGCTCTTTAGCTTTGTTTTGGTGTGTTCAGAACGTTTCTGGGTGGAGATTTCTGTTTATATCAGCAGTCAATGACAGAGCTAACATGACGCTGTGTAAAAATAAGCTCATAATTGGAGCAGACACCAGTCACTCGAGTCCTTGAGGGGAAAAAAAAGAAAAGAAAGGAAAACTTTACTGATAGAATAACCTGCTCATTCAGTATATTCAGGTATCAGCTGACCTCATTCCTTTGAGCTCATACTGTTGCTGAACCAGTACCTGAGCAACTGCAGCAACCCCAGACCATGACACTGCCCCCACAGGCTTGTACAATAGGCACTAGGATGATGCTGGCATGCTGCTTCATTTCATTTGCCTTTCCAGCAACATTTCTTCCTGGAAGATGATGGTTTCCACTATCCTTCCAGGTTTTAATAATGCGTTGGACAGTTCTGAACCCAGTTTTAGTAGTTTCTGCATCTCCTTAGATGTTTTCTCTGCTTGATGCTGCCAATGATTTGACCCTTCTCAGGACAGACAAACATCTTTTCCACCACCACGGATGTGTCTTTCCACATGGTTGTTGAGGAAATGAGAAGCAACCTATTGCACCAGTTGTGGTTAAATAACTTGTTGCTGAAAGATAATCACCCATGCTGTAATTATCCAAAAGGAGGCTCCCACCTGTTTGCTTAGTTAAATCCAGGTGGTGATGGGATTTTTGTTGGCCAGGCAGTGTATAAAACCTTCTAGTCAGAATCTCAATATACTCGTATGTTGGAATTTTAAGACAAAATTATTTCAGTGTCTCTTAAAAAGGTTTTTCTTTGCAGTTTTCTCTCAAGCTGTATTCGTAACTTCTGAAAACCTGAGTTTTCCATACAGGATTATTGGCTCTGCTGAACTGGAAGATCGTGATGTTGTTTTGTTTTGGGTTTTTTTGTTTGTTTGTTTTTTCCCTGAACAAAATAAAAAAAAGGAGATGAAACTCAGTTTCTTTGTTAGAGTTGAACTGCTAGTGTTCTTGGGATCCAAATAAAACCAGAGATGGTGCTTTTACCTCATAAATGAGACCAATTGTTTTCTGTTTATTCTCACAGGTTTGGACAAGAGATGTCTGAGAGCAATAAAAATGCTTTTTACTCTACAATGAAACACACTGAATCTTAAAGATCCTACCTCAATATATAGCACATGATATGTGGGTGCTGCCTCAAACAGACATGGTAACTTTGCAGGAGCAGATCCGTCTCTCATTGGATCATGTGACCTGGAGCACTTTGCTTTATGGCTCCATGACTTCACTATCAGCTGATCAAAGTGGTCATACCGACATGATTAAAAAACATGGATAGAGACTTTTATTTTGCTAGCCTGGTACACCAGCCTGACCAACGACATGTATGAGATACACGGCAGGTCAGTCTGGTTCCTCCGCTGGAGGCTGATTTCCAATGCGAGACGAGAGGCGAGACTAACAGGAGGAAAGTGAACCGGAGAGAACCAATCAGAGAAACACGGAAGTGACTGTAGCTGGCGGCCTTAAGCGTAGTTCGGCACTCTGTTGCTCTGTTGCTATGGCGACGCCAGAAGTCAGCGTTTACACGTTGTTTTTCCCTCTCTTTTTTATGTAATTTTTGTGTGTATATTAACATAGAATGTTTGGTTTTATTATTATAAATACTCTGTTACATGTCAGCTTTGTTTATTGCTGAACTAT
>JALJCO010008561.1:0-11290 GCA_023101725.1 Atherinomorus stipes | reverse complement strand
GCTTCACAGCAGAAATAAACATGCTTACAGCATGGTTCAGAAAATCATCTTAGGTTTAAAGGCCCTGTACCTGATTTTACTTTAATCTCTTTCAGAGAAATGCTTTCTACACGGTATAATGTTTGTTAAAAAGAGGTAATTTCATAAAAATAAATCACTCATTGATTGCGTATATGCATGAATCCAGGCCTTTTTTGCTTAGGTTTCTAAGGATGGCGTGACGCTCTCTTCATGCCAATGCGGTTCGTTCTACATAAGTTTTGCTTTCCTATCAGCCACTCACAGCTTTTTCTAGGGAGGAGCGCCCTCCTCTCACCCGTGCACGGTAGCACTTGTAAACAGAACTGCATGGCGTCTACTGAAGGAAAAGTGGCGATACCGCAGCAAAACAGCCTATTTGCATCAAAACTGAGGAGGAGAGCAGGCTTCAGACGCAGGAGAGACCAAAGAAGGAATAAAGTTCGTGTAAATCTCGGTGGATTGTACTGAAGGTAGACAGCTGGACAGCCTCGGACTGAATGTGGACTGGAAGTCCGCCTGGACAGGTATTTTTTCAATAACTTTCTTCATAGTACGTTATAGTCCTCAGGTGCTGGCACTGCCTCTACTGGTGTGCTGTATATAATACATAGTGATATTTACAATGTAACAGCCGAAGCTTTACACCAGTGCTTCTCGAAGTGGCCAGTTAGAAACTTTATCAGGCTGTCATGTTGGAATGTCGCCTATAACATCATAAACATCATAAATATAACATCATGCAACAGTGACTACATCTACAAGAAAGGTCTGGAGCAGACTCTACTTCTTAAGGAAGCTGAAATCTTTAACGTCTGCAACAAGATGTTGCAGATCTTCTATAAGTCTGTGGTAGAAAGTGCAATTAGCTTTGCAGCATCTGCTGGGGGGCAGCAGCATCAGAACCAGAGACTTGAAGAAACTAAACAAGCTGATCAAGAAAGCTGGTTCTGTGCTGGGGATAACTCTGGAGCCGCTGGAGCTGATCGTTCAAAAAAAGAATGCTTCACAAGCTGATGAAGATGATGGAGGACACTTCCCATCCTCTCCACAACACGGTGAAGAATCAACAGAGTGTGTTCAGTGGGAGGCTCCGTCAAGTTCGCTGTAGGACGGAGAGATACAGGAATTCATTCCTGCCAGCAACCATCACCCTAAAGAACAAGACTAACTGACTTTTTGTTTATTTAAAAAAAAAAAAAAAAAAAAAAAGTGAGCTTTTACAATACTGAATTTCCCTTCGGGGATGTATAAAGTATTTTTCATTTCATTTCATTTTTCATTTCATTTCATTTCATAACTCGTCATAACCATGCATCTGTGTACATAACTGTAGTTACGGTAAACTACCGGTTATGACAGAAGATGTCATTTAGCTGATCCGCAGCCATTTACTGCAACCAAAACAGTAAATTCACTGAAAGATGGAGGGTGAGTTTCTTTGTGCATGAGTATGAAACGTGCACGTTTTTAGTTGCATGTTGTGTGGGAGTAGAGAAAAACGAGAGGTAGGAGCGTTTCTCACTGGGAGAACAGTTGGGGCGGGGCTTACAGTTCAAACTACACTGACAGTTTGCAAATGTGCAAAGTCAGGTATAGCGCCTTTAATAGGTGAAGTTAACCGTCATGCCATGTCTGAGGGGGTGAATTATTTTTTATAACTCATCCGTTTAAATGTTATTTAATCTTGAAATTACACAGAGGGCCGGATCTACTAGGATCAAAGATTGGAGTGTAGTAATCAAGAATGCAATCTAGAATTTTGCACAAGGGGCTGAACCACGGTTTGCCAGTGATTTAAGAAGAATGATTGTGTTGATATGACGGCAATTGTTAAACGTGTAGGACTTAACCAACCTAGATAAATGAGGTTTAACGTGTTTTGAGGTTTGCAGTGTGGCGGGTAACGCGTAAGCAGCAGTGCAAAGGAAAATACGACCTAAAGAAGGATATATATTAGTGGATGAGAGAGATAAACATATGATTTAAAATAAGTACGATAAATATAAAAAATTTAAATAATACAACAGGTATCTGTACAGAGTATCAGAAGTGGCCAGACATGGATCAGGAGTTGCTGAACAAATGAAAGTGTCTGCAGCTCCAGCATGGTCTCTATTACGCAGGAGTTGCACACTTTGGCACAACGCCAATGGCTTCAGGCGCTTGCGCTGCCAGATGACTGTGATCCTGTCCACCAGCTAAAATACAAGTTAAAATGTGACGTTGGCAAATTAAATTAATTTAATTGGATGGGGTTTTTCCAGTCCTGTTCGTTCCACAGATTTTTTTTTTTTTTTTTTTGTGTCAGAACATTTAATTAATTGGCTTAATTGGCTAAGCAATATAGTAAAAAATGCTCCTGGAAAACATCATCCACCCTGCCTTTATTCCCCCTTCCACCAAACTTTACACTTGGCACTATGCAGTCAGACAAGTACCATTTTCCTGGCAACCGCCAAACTCCAGACTCCTCCATCAGATTGCCAGATGGAGAAGCACGATTGGTCACTCCAGAAAACACCTCCACTGCTCTAGAGTTCAGTGTTGGCTGCTTTAAACTACTGGGTCCCACACTTTACATTGTACTTGGTGATGTATGGATGGATGCAGCTGCATCGGCCATGGAAACCCATTCCATGAAGCTCTCTGAGCACTGTTCTTGAGCTGATCTGAACGCCATATGAATTTTGGAGGTCTGTAGTGATTGACTCTGCAGAAAGTTGCTGACCTCTTCGCACTATGCGCTTCAGCATCAGCATCCCGCTCCGTCAGTTTACGTGGCCTACAATTTTTTGGCTGAGTTGCTGTCATTCCCAAACACTTCCATTTTCTTATAATACAGCTGACTGTGGAATATTTAAAGTTGTACTTCCATGGTCATTTCATTAATATTTCTGTGTTCTCCATTATTATTGAATGCATTCTGCATCGTTTCTGTTTAAAATAACCTTCTGGTTGCTTAGTATCCAGCTGTATTTGCATTCTAGAAAAGAGGCTTGTGGTCCAACGGCAGGCTTTTCCGGGTCCTTCTCATGAATTTCCGTCTGATTGGCTGCCTCCCATCAGTGTATGAAGGAAGCTCCGCCCTCCGCTCTTACTTCGTTACAGACAGGAAATAGAGCTGACAAACAAGTTTGTTCCGCCATGCTAACAAACGGTTAGCTAATTAGCTTCTTAACTCTGAAGCTACAGCCGTGCAGTCTTTACTTCTAGTGTGTAGTGGAGGGTTACCTGCCTTCCAATGGACAGATAGAAACCCCACGTGGGATAAGCTATTTGCAACGTGACGTAGAAGTGCGAGGCTGTTCCCGATTCGCTCTTTTCTTCGTATTGTTTCTCTGATGAGAAAGCACAGCCGACTGGAGGGAACGCAACGCTAGCAAGTCAGCGTGTGTCAGTAAACAAGGGGAAACCCTCAGTATTTCAGAAGGAGCAAGTTAAATGGGTTTTCAGTGGAAGGAGGCCTTTAAGAGCGAGGAAATTTAAATACTGGATTTGTTGCAAAGGTGGCATCCGATCACGCTGGAATTCACTGAGCTCCTGAGAGCGACCCATTCTTTCACAAATGTTTGTAAAAACAGTCTGCATGCCTACTTGGCAGGACAAAGGAGGGGCCCGGGGCGGGATTCGATCCCCAGACTACCAGGTAAGAGTCATGCACGCTAACCAGTTAGCCAAAGAGACATCACCTTGACCAAGTAGCCGGGGCGCATGATCACTTGGAGGCATAGTGACAGGCCCGTCAACAAATACTTTAGGCAATATAGTGTTTGTTGTTAATGCATGGCCATGAAGTAATTTGTTTTCCTGTTGATGTCACCAGACAGGCTTCTTATCTAATGGAAAATTGCTTTTTTGTTGTTTTCATCCTTCCAGGTGATCCTCCTCCACCAACTCTGACTCCGCCCACACTGAAGGTGAAGGAGGGAACTTTAGTGGGTCTGACGTGCTCTGCTCCGTCTCCCTGTCTGACTCATCCTCCAACTCTGACATGGACCCCCAAACTGGGTGAAAGTCAGGAGACTCTGCAGGAGAATCAGGACAAAACTAAAGTTCAGACCTCTGTTCTGATCTTCACTGCTTCTCACCTCCATCATGGACAGAAAATCTCCTGCACTGCTGTCTACAGGAAACAAGATGGCAGCTCTGATGCATCTCTGAGCTCAAGTTTAACAGCTGATGTTTTTTGTAAGTTTAGTTTTGATTTGCTTCATTTATGAAATGATAAATACATTAATTTCATGATTTAATTTCTAAGCTAAATCTAAATTATAAAGAAAACAGTTACTCAAATAACTTATAATTTCTGTTCTAAAATTATTTTTTCAATGGTGTTGATCAGTGGATATAAAGATATATATTCTAGAAGTCAGGTATTATAATATAAGCTAGCAATGGAAAATATCAATCAGCCACGGGTCCAGTTAAATGTAAAATTTCCCTCTTTCTGTGACATCGATATAAAAAACAAATTAGCTGATGACCACACCTTACTAATACATGGGGGGGGTTAAATTGCAGTCACATGTTACTAATGTGTCAATTTGCTCATTGTTTGTGTATTATGCTTGTTTCAAATTGTGCACCTCAAATGGCTGAGATCCCTCATGCACGTCTTTCAGAGGCCTGGTAATGAGCCACGCAGCCTCTACAGATCTGGGCATGAAAAAGTTCCTCCTTTTTTTGCCAGAAGTGGTGCACCAATAGTGCACCATTACTGCACTATCACTGGCTGAACGACTTGTCCCGCGAATACGCCATCACGTACGGTGTCCAAACTTGGTGTGTGGAAACCTCCTTGTTCCAGGCATTCATTTATGGTTTGAAATCGTTTCCCCTGGGCACACAGGCTTTTCTCTGTGCGATTGAATTAGCAGACAAGTCGCTGGTAAGTGGCTGGCAGTCGGCTGAAAGGGGAACTTTTTCAAGCCCAGATCTGTAAATAAGGAATTATCTGCCACAAACTCCTTCATTTCCTCAATGTTTTATTACAAAACATTAGTCAGAACACCCCTGAGAGCTTGAAGCAGCTTTGAGTTGCTTATTTGTGGTGATCCGTCCTTATTTACAGACATTTACTTGTTATGGTGCATAACAGTGACGTCACCAAAGCTGCCGCATTAAAAATCTCTGAATTCAAGTTATACTAAAAGTGTCTGGGTGAGTAAATGAACATATTTCATGCAAGAAAATAGGTCCAGATTGAAAAAAACTGAACTTCCCCTTAAACAAAGAAAAACTGTACCACAGCTTTATGCAATGAATAACAATATGCAGCCTAATCAAAGCAATACATATTACTTCAGACTGGCTTGTGATAGTGAGCTGAAATGGAATTTTTTTCTGAGCAGGCATGAAGATAGAGGTCACAGGTCAGCTTAGTCATCCATTTAAAGAAACTTGCTGGTTGATTATAATTAGCTGTATTGTATTTTACTTATTATACTAAAAGTTTATCTATATGTCTAACTCTCTCTCTCTCATTATATGTATATATATATATATATATATATATATATACACATATATATGTAGGGGTGGACCAAAGTGTCATGGTTCAATATTTTTTCGATACAAACAAATTTTCATGTCTTTTTTTTTTTTTTTTAACCATTGTGCTTTTGTCCACAACTGCTAACTGTCAGGGTCATGTTAAGTGCCAGACCTGAATGTTACCGAACAAGTAGTTGAAGGCAGATCAACTGAGTTTCCAACACAGAGCTCATCATTAGAACACAAGTTGATAAAAAAATGAAAAAATTCTGTATTGTTCGATATTCAATACATGGTGGACAGTTCGTGACACACCCGTACAGTTTGGTTCGAATGGGTGTCGCTATTGTTGCAGCCCTAATATATTTGAATGATTTCCCCTCACAGATGATCTTCCTCCACCGTCTCTGACTCCGTCTACACTGATGGTAAATGAGGGAACCTCAGTGAATCTGACGTGCTCTGCTCTGGCCTCCTATTGGGCTCATCCTCCAACTCTAACATGGACTCCCAAACTGGGGGAAAGTCAGGACACACTGCAGGAGAATCAGAACAAAATTAAAGTTCAGACCTCTGTTCTGATCTTCACTGCTTCTCGCCTCCATCATGGACAGAAAATCTCCTGCACTGCTGTCTACAACAAACAAGATGGCAGCTCTGAGGCATCCGTTACCTCAAGTTTAACTGCATACATTTCATGTAAGTCTTTTTTTTTTTTTATCCTCTCATACTTTTTAGGTTTCGTAGTTTCTACCATTCAACAGCCCCAAAAATAAGTTGCATCTAAAAGGCAGAATGGATCAATTAAATTCAACTTTATTTGTATAGCTTCGATTCATGACAATGTAACCTCAGGGCGCTTAACAAACAGAAAAATTCAAGTCAAATTGATAGTAGCCTAGCTAAGGAAACCAACAGATTGGATCGAATCTTGGCTTGACCTGGTCCAATCCCCCATCCTGAGCAAGCACGGAGTGGTGGCGACAGTGGGAAGGAAAACACTGTCGCACTGCCCTTTTAACAGGGAGGAAAAACCTCTGGCAGAACCCAGCTCAGGTAGGGCGGCCATCTGCCCCAGACCCAGCTGGGGCGGAGAAGACAGAAAGATAGACCAACAGATACTGCAACTTTTATCCAGCCAGACCTGCCGAGAGAGGAGAAACACAGTTAATGATGCAATACTGTCACAAGTTTCTACATGGAGAAGCAGAGATGAGTGGGAAAGGAAGAGCCCAGTGCATCATGAACGTCCCCAGAGCCATTGCAACAGGGCAAGCCCCCCCCCCCCCCCCCCCCCCCCCCCCCCCCCCCCCCCCCCAAACCAAGCAATAGGGGGTATCACGCTTCCGTGTTCCGGAACTTGAAACATTTAGCCGCTTCTCTTTCGGGCCAGTTCAATGTCCCTGCTCTGTTCCACTTCGTAAATTGAATGAACGCCAACCCTACTTAAATTTTCATGGATTCCCGACTGAAGTGATACTAAGGAAGAAGTGGATCAAAGCGATTCACCGGAGTGAAGGGCCGAACTTTATAATAAACAACATAGCACGTTTGTTTGTAGCCGGCACTTCAATGATGCTAACAGCTGGCGTTAGCAGGCTAGCGTTTGCTGACATGCCTAACTTTGTGCGTCTTAAAACACACAAGCATCTGAAAATCGGGTCTGTACCCTCCTGTTTCCAGTGGAACAACTGGGGACTGCCAAGAAAGGAGACGCTTTCAGATTTCAGGAAACGCCTACATTCCAGAAAGTTCCGGAAAGCGTGATGATCCCCTATTGCCTGGGGCCCCGAGCTGGACTGGGGCCCCAACACAGCAGCTGGCCTGGTTATGAACTGAATGTAGCAACAAACTGTGTGAGGTTACCTTTAAATTCAGTGATTGTCACTGCAGAAATATGCAATGATGCCGTTATTGGAATACACGTCAAGGAGGTCCCCTTGCAACTAACAGTTTAAAAGTCTGTACTATTTTCTCATTAAACGAGGCTGATTTTGAGACAGTTGGCTACCAGGTGGTTTGGTTCAATGAAGAACCGAAGCCACTAAAAAACATTTTGTCCTCATTTAATAAGGTTATGAAATAATTAAAGCCTGATGGCTGATTCACACAAGGTCTCGTCTGTGCACTCCATGTTCTGGCTGCACTATTTTCATCCTGACACGGGTCTCCGTGCTGCGTTCATGTGCAAATGTCATGTCAGACAGCTGAGACTTCCTCTGCTGCTGGCTTCTAGCAGCGCTAATCCAGCTTTAGTTAAGAAATTCTAACATTGTCCCTATGAAAAGATTTTATTCTCATCATTCTGAAGGCATGGCGCTGATAATATAGCTGAGGATGTCCGCCATGCCTGAGTCAATGTAGGGAAACACTGCAGTGGATGCCGGATGAGACCAGCGCTGCCATCAATCCCAAGTGGGTGCTAGGTATTTTCTGTGGGTGCTCGGGCCCCGAAGCACCCACGAAATCGGCCCCTATGGTCTGTATAGCAATGAAAATATATGCCATGTTGTCTGATGATATAACCCAAAGGAAGCATGTATAATGTGAAGAGTATTGGTCCGAGTACAGAGCCCTGGGGAACTCTGTGCTCGGACAAATACTCTTCACATTATACATAAAGTTTATTTCCATTCAATTTTATTTTAAACTATGTGTCACACTGCATATGTCAGATTTCATTGTTTGTTATTGTATGTCACCAGTGCTGCATTGCTGGAAATTGTCTGCACTAATTTTCACAGATATATCACTCATGAAACTGTTTAGTTTTACAACTTCCTTCATTCTATTGTTGACTTGCAAGAAGTGTTGCTTCTTAGTTTCAACTTGGCAACTCCCGAATACCGCATACAAAAGTCATTGTAATGTATTATCTCTTTAGAAAGATATACAGTACAGTATGAACAGAAAGAGAATGTGTACATTCTTCTAGTCTCTGTGATCCACTAACAGAGGGATTTGGTAGCATGGAGATTGTTGGCTGTTAAGCAATTACTGGTCATGAAGACATGTACATGGCCTCAGTCAGCTCTTTTCTTCCATTACAGGTCCTCCTCAGATCCTGCCTTCATCTGACTGCACCAAAACTCCAAGCCAGGTTAACTGTTCCTGTGAGACTGTGGGAAACCCTTCTCCCACTTTACGTTGGTATCTGGATGGACAACTTGTCAGTCAATCCAGCAAGTTGACAGTCATCACTGAGTCTCTAACTAACTCAAGTCTGAGGAGCATCATCACTGTGAATCAACCACAGGACACAGATCTCACCTTGCTCTGTCACAGCTTCAACTCTGTGGGATCAGCTCTTCAACAGTTTTCACTTTCAGCACAAAAACGAGGTCTGTCCCATCTGTTACTGTAATTGTTATTTGTCAGCTAAATGCATTTTTCAATTCAGTACCTCAGTAATGACTGATTATAAAGGTTATCATAAAAGAAGCCCATGACAAAACTTGACGCGGAAAGAAGGGAAAGTGAAGTGAAATCTATAAAAATCTCATTTGAAATTATGACAGTAGAAGAAATAAAATAGAGACCAGCAGCCAGTTACCAATACAAGTGTTCTTTTACATTAAAATTGATCACTGCATTTCTCAGCTTTATTACGCCAATTTTATGCTAATATGCTAATATTGTGATGCCTCTCTATCAGTGGTGCCCAAGTCCAGTCCTCGAGAGCTACTATCCTGCAACTTTTACATGCATTTCTCTCCAACACACCTGAATCAAATAAATGTCTCGCTACCAGGTCTTTGCAGAGCTGAATAACAAGGGCTGTGTCTGAATGTACACCCTTTCTTCCCTACATAGGGATCACGCCATCTTGTGGTGGTGTACGAATGTCTAGAAGGAAAAAAGTAGTGCACTCAAAATTACCCACAATGCATCTTAAAAACTAGCGAGTTTCGATATTCCCTAAAAGGGTCAGTATAAACCACAAATCATTGTGGGCAGGAGTGCTGAATGGTGTGAGGAGGCAAACACATTGAGCAATTGGAAAAAAAGAAAATGGAAAAAAAAAAGAATGAAATACAATATAAGTTAATTATTAAAACATTTTTACATAAAATAATGGAATTGATTTGGGATGACAACTTTTCGTGTGTCATGGTTTCCACCACAGTTGCCTCGGTAACAGCTGGTCATCACATGATTTACAGCAAGGAATCGGAGTCCGATTATCCATCAATGTTTACAAGATCCATGTGAGTGCTGCTTAGCTCAGTGCTAACTGTTAGCCTATGATTTGTTCGCTAAATTACTTGCTTGTCAGGGGTCTCTGTGGTACTTCTGTGGTACTGCGTATACTTCAAACTCCATATCAGACTCTGGGTCGAGCGCATACAGCTCCATAACAGGCTGGTCTGTTTTATCCCGTCGATCGGAGTAATTATCCATCAATGTTTACTACTAACATCCACATGAGAGCTGCCGGTGCCGGTGCTACAGACAATTCTGTGACCCTTCAGAATAAGTGTCTCTTCCGGGGCGACGTCATGAAATGGGCGTAAAACATGCTGCAATTGGTCGAGAGCTCCGCGGTTCAGCACAGTCAGCCATCTTACTTCCGTGTTGGATATTAGATGCATCGAAAAACTAATATTTAACACCAAATTAGTTTCTATAGTAACGATGGGAACATATCTAGCTTATAAATGCCTGTATTTGACTTTTGGAACATTTGAAAAGCATGATACAGCTCCTTTAAAACACACAAGCATCTGAAAATCGGGTCTGTACCCTCCTGTTTCCAGTGGAACAACTGGGGACTGCCAAGAAAAGGAGGCGCTTTCAGATGCTTGCGTATTTTCAGGAAACGCCTACATTCCAGAAAGTTCCGGAAGCGTGATGATCCCCTATTGCCTGGGGCCCCCGAGCTGGACTGGGGCCCCCAACACAGCAGCTGGCCTGGTTATGAACTAGACATATACCAACAAACTGTGTGAGGTTAACCTTTAAAATTCAGTGATTGTCACTGCAGAAATATGCAATGATGCCGTTATTGGAATACACGTCAAGGAGGTCCCCTTGCAACTAACAGTTTAAAAGTCTGTACTATTTTCTCTATTAAACGGGGCTGATTTTTGAGACAGTTGGCTACCAGGTGGTTTAGTTCAATGAAGGGCAGAAGCCACTAAAAAACATTTTGTCCTCATTTATTAAGGTTATGAACCATTCAAAGCCTGTTGGCTGATTCACACAAGGTCTCGTCTGTGCACTCCATCATTCTGGCTGCACTATTTTTACATCCTAACACGGGTCTCAGTGCTGCGTTCATCTACCCAAATGTCATGTCAGACAGCTGAGACTTCCCTCTGCTGCTGGCTTCTGGCAGCGCTAATCCAGCTTTAGTTAAGAAATTCTAACATTGTCCCTATGAAAGATTTTATTCTCATCATTCTGAAGGCATGGCGCTGATAATATAGCTGAGGATATCCTTCATGCCTGAGTCAATGTAGGGGGAAACACTGCAGTGGATGCCGGATGAGACCAGCGCTTCCATCAATCCCACGTGGGGTACTAAGTATTTTCCGTGGGGGTGCTCAGGCCCAGAAGCACCCACGAAATCGGCCCCTATGGTCTGTATAGCAATGAGAAATATATACCCATATTGTCTGATGATATAACCCAAAGGAAGCATGTGCCATCCTTAGAGTATTGGTCCGAGTACAGAGCCCTAGGGAACTCTGTGCTCGGACAATCTCTTCACATTATATTAAAGTTCCCGTCCATTCAATTTTATTTTAAACTATGTGTCACACTGCATATGTCA
>JALJCO010008560.1:0-80669 GCA_023101725.1 Atherinomorus stipes | reverse complement strand
TTCCCGCTTCACGTTGATGGAGACGCTCATTGGGGTGTAGACTTTCTGGCTTCATGTTTATGGGAGACGTTCCAGCTTCATTCTGGTGGAGACGTTCTGGCTTCATGTTTATGGAGACGTTCCAGCTTCATTCTGTGGAGACGTTCTGGCTTCATGTTTATGGAGACGTTCCAGCTTCATTCTGGTGGAGACGTTCTGGCTTCAATCAGGTGGAGACGTTCCAGCTTCAGCTTCCCTGGGTGGAGACGTTCTGGCTTCAACCAGTGGAGACGTTCCCGCTTCACGTTTATGAAGACGTTCCGGCTTTATTCTGGTGGAGACGTTCCGGCTTTATTCTGGTGGAGACGTTCCGGCTTTATTCTGGTGGAGACGTTCTGGCTTTACCTTGGTGGAGAGGGAAAATATAGATATTTTGGGCCAGTAAAAAATTAGCTTGGCCGGTGGATTTTTTTTCTTATCTACTGACCAACTTAGCAAGAGAATCGAAAAGGTAATTTCTGCTCCCAGTTGGTGGCAGTAAATTAACATGTCTTGCCAACGCCACATGCCATTAAACATCAAAGGAAGAAGTACAGATGTTCTAATGAAGGGCATTGTTCAACCAAAATAAGTTGTTTTTATTTACCCAGACACTTACAAGCGGCCGAAATGAGTTTCCTCCGCAGGGGGGCCGGGCTCTCCCTTAGAGATAGGGTGAGGAGCTCGGTCATCCGGGAGGGACTCAAAGTAGAGCCGCTGCTCCTCTGTATAGAGAGGAGCCAGATGAGGAGGCTCGGGCATCTGGTCAGGACGCCTCCTGGACGCCTCCCTGGTGAGATGTTCCAGGCACGTCCCACTAGGACCAGACCACGGGGGAGACCCAGGACACGCTGGAGGGACAACGTCTCCCGGCTGGCGTGGGAGCACCTCGGGATCCCCCCATATGAGCTGGCGGCTGTGGCCGTTGTGAGGGAAGTCTGGGCTTCCCTGCTTAGGCAGCTGCCCCCACGACCCGATCCCGGATAAGCGGAAGAAGACGGTAACGGTAACTTAAAAACAATATTTAAGAGCATAGTCATGATACCATGGTATACCATGATACCATGATTTAGCTCAAGGTTATAGCGTCAGAATTTCAGACCGGCACATGCCTGTACGTTCTAAACTTTACATGACCCCTGTTTTTGTACTTTGTATTTTTCGTAACCCCTCGAGTGTCTCCGAACGTTCTCCACATCTTCTCCACACTTTGCCCATGTGATCCAGCCACTGGAGGCAGTATCTGACCTCATCTCTGAATGCTGCGTTCCTCCTCATGTCCAGGTTCAGGAACAGAACCAGCGGTTTGAGTTGGACGATTTTATGAGATCAAAACCAAAGTCACACTTAACTCTGCATTTTATCACAAACACGGTTTGATTTAGATAAACAGACGTTGCAACAGAAGATTTATTGTTTCATTAAAAGGATTATCCACTCATTTAGTGGCTGTTCCTGGTGTGTTGAAGACAGATTTGTTCTTGTTGAAGAAATGTTTTCTACATGGACAGACTCAGCCGTGTGTCTTGGAGCGGGGACGTTTCCAGGGACGCTGCTCCACGTGGAGTACGGCCACTCCTTTGGTGTTTCTTCATGCTGGAAGTCATGAAAACGAAGCCTGACTGACGCATTCAGCTGGATTAGAGCTGAATTATGTAAACATCCTTGTTTGGCAGAAGTATGACTCCCCTCTTCTCTCCACCCTTTAGTTTATGGAAGATCTGGCTTGGAGATGTTTGCTGTATGGTACCGCCTTTTCCAAAGGCACAGAGGGACACACTGAAACAATGGCAGTGTTGAAGTGCTGCGAACAGCTCTGCAGGCATCTGCTGTCATGTGCTGTGTTGGCTGATCTGTCATCACAGCTGTGGCCGGATGGTCCTGTGAGACCTTTATCTCCAAAGTCCTCCGCAAATACTCCCAGTTAAAAAGTAAACTGGGAGCAGGATGTGGGCTCTTACCTGCAGGCAAAGGCCTGATAGGCTTTCTAACACATTTGGCTGATTGATGGCCTTCAGCTGGAAAGGTGGAGACAACAAACACACACACACGAGATGCATGCCTGTAATTTAACACAGGCAATAATTCAGATGATGCATTCACCAAAAGTCTGAATATGGGAGTCAAATCAAATCAGACATTTCATAGTACCAACATGGCGGTTTAACCACCACTTGAGTATTGTTGCTGACCATGTCCATCCCTTAATGACTACGATGATGCACCATGTCACAAAGCTCAGATCATCTCCACCTGCTTTTTCTGGACTCCAGTGGCGTTTCTGACTGCTGGACCTGGTTTCAGGTCTTCATGATGCAAATTTTTACACCAGCTTGATGTAAACTTATACCAGGGATGGGCCTTCAGGTCATCGAAGGCCGGCATCCTGCAGGTATCAGGAGTGTCCCTGCTGCAACACACCTGACTCCAATCAATGGGTAATTAAGCTCTCTGCACAGGTCACGAGCTGCCTTCAACACTATCCACTCTTCCACTCACTCCCTGTTCCCTACATAGTGTGTATGATGTAGTCCACTATATCATGTACACTACGTAGGGAACGACGGGAGCAGATTTCAGACACTACATGGGGGGACATCAGTAGATGCGCTAGCCGACTGCATCAGTGCGGACTCACCAGAATTTTGGAGCGGGTGCAACAGCTAAATGGAGGAGGAAACAGTCATGTTCCACACGAGTCCTGCATTATTGTCACACTGACAGAAAAACAGGTTTTTTTGGGGGGGTAACAGGTGCACTGTATACCTACAGTGCACCTGGGGCCTGGGATGTTTACTCATGAGAGACCAAGATGTTTACTCGCAAAAGGGAATGTTTGAGGAGAAAAGAGGATTATAATCCTCTTATTGGCACAATGAGGATGATAATAATAATGATAAATGATAATTAGTAGTAGTCAATTATTAGGCATTTTAGTTGCGATAATTTTTGTCATTTAATTGTTTAGGATCATGATTATTATTTAAAATAAAACATTGTTCTTCACACGAGTGAGAGTATTCCCACACAGATTTATTTACTCGGGCGTGTTTGTGTTGACTGCCTTCCTTTTCCAGTGGAGGGAAGAGGGCGTCTCGTTCTCATCAACACCCTCCACCTCCGATCAAAGCGCCTCTACAGCTGCGAGTGTGACTTCATTGGGAGTGACACTCGATGGTTAAGGAGTAGTGTGTAGGGGGCGGTTTGGGATTGGGCCCAAGTCTGCACTGAAGACTCGCTGATGAAGGCAACTGCATCTATCTGCAGCTTGTAACCAAGGGGCGTGTCGTGAAACTGGGCGTGGTTTGTAGTGACGTGGTCGGGTGGTCGTTAGGGTTAGGGTCCACTCATTCCTACGGTGGGCGTGGTTGTCGTGGCTCCGGCTGCAGCTAGGTCCCTCTCCTGCCAGTGGGGAGCTCCACCGAGTCAGTGACTCGGTAACTGGTAACTGACTGGGTAAGAAGAGTTTTCCATTCCAGGGTTAATGGTGTTTTCACACGAATAGTTTCTGGAAGACTCCTCAGTTCAACCCAGCATGTTAAATATAATGAATGTTGCATTTCAAATAAGAAGCAGAGGATCACTACATCTTCCTTTTTCTCATCTGTCCAGAAAACAAACTTTATTCATACTGAACGATAAACAGCCAAACAGAAAAACTCCGACTTACAAGAAATCAGTTTAATGACATTTTACAAAATATAAAACATGTGCAGCAAAAGAAATCTACAAGAAAAAGAAGTTTCAGGAAAGTCAGGAGCCGTTCTGATGCGGTACTTGATCCATGTCTTCATCATCATCATCCTCTTCATCCCTGTCATTCATCTCCTCTTCATAACCTTCCTCCATATGCTCCTCCACCTCTGCACCGTCACCTTCATCCTCTTCTTCCTCCTCCATCCCACCTGGACCTGTTTCAGACATTAAAACATACTCAAAAATCCAGTCTGGAGACCAGGACCTTCCTCCATCAGCAGGTAGCCGTCATTGAAATGAAACCCAGTTCTGAACGCCCAGTTCTGGTCCAGCTGGACAACGTTGTCCCACGTGGGCCCGGGACGTTTACCCGCGACAGACCGGGACATTAAGGCCACAGACTGGGACGTTTTCCCGCGACAGACTGGGACGTTTACCCGCCACAGACCGGGACATTAAGGCCACAGACTGGGACGTTTTCCCGCGACAGACCGGGACGTTTACCCGCCACAGACCGGGACGTTTACCCAACACAGACCGGGACGTTTACCCGCGACAGACTGGGACATTAAGGCCACAGACCGGGACGTTTACCCGCGACAGACCGGGACATTAAGGCCACAGACTGGGACGTTTTCCCGCGACAGACCGGGACGTTTACATGTAAGGGGACTGGGAAGTTTACCTGCGACAGACTGGGACGTTTACCCGCGACAGACCGGGACGTTTACCCGCGACAGACCGGGGACGCTTACCGCGACGGACCGGGGCGTTTACCCGCGACAGACTGGGGCGTTTACCCGCGACAGACTGGGGCGTTTACCCGCGACAGACTGGGACGTTTACCCGCGACAGACTGGGACGTTTACCCGCGACAGACTGGGACGTTTACCCACGACAGACCGGGACGTTTACCCACGACAGACCGGGACATTTACCCGCCACAGACCGGGACGTTTACCCGCGACAGACCGGGACATTAAGGCCACAGACCGGGGACCGTTTACCCGCGACAGACCGGGACGTTTACCCGCGACAGACCGGGACGTTTACCCGCGACAGACCGGGACATTAAGGCCACAGACCGGGACGTTTACCCGCGACAGACCGGGACATTAAGGCCACAGACTGGGACGTTTTCCCGCGACAGACCGGGACGTTTACCCAACACAGACCGGGACGTTTACCCGCGACAGACTGGGACGTTTACCCGCCACAGACCGGGACATTAAGGCCACAGACCGGGACGTTTACCCGCGACAGACCGGGACATTAAGGCCACAGACTGGGACGTTTTCCCGCGACAGACCGGGACGTTTACATGTAAGGGGACTGGGAAGTTTACCTGCGACAGACTGGGACGTTTACCCGCGACAGACCGGGACGTTTACCCGCGACAGACCGGGACGTTTACCCGCGACAGACCGGGACGTTTACCCGCGACAGACTGGGACGTTTACCCGCGACAGACTGGGACGTTTACCCGCGACAGACTGGGACGTTTACCCGCGACAGACTGGGACGTTTACCCGCGACAGACTGGGACGTTTACCCACGACAGACCGGGACGTTTACCCACGACAGACCGGGACATTTACCCGCCACAGACCGGGACGTTTACCCGCGACAGACCGGGACATTAAGGCCACAGACCGGGACGTTTACCCGCGACAGACCGGGACGTTTACCCGCGACAGACCGGGACGTTTACCCGCCACAGACCGGGACGTTTACCCGCGACAGACCGGGACATTAAGGCCACAGACCGGGACGTTTACCCGCGACAGACCGGGACATTAAGGCCACAGACTGGGACGTTTTCCCGCGACAGACCGGGACGTTTACATGTAAGGGGACTGGGAAGTTTACCCGCGACAGACTGGGACGTTTACCCGCGACAGACTGGGACGTTTACCCGCGACAGACTGGGACGTTTACATGTAAGGGGACTGGGAAGTTTACCCGCGACAGACTGGGACGTTTACTCGCGACAGACTGGGACGTTTACCCGCGACAGACTGGGACGTTTACCCGCGACAGACTGGGACGTTTACCCGCGACAGACTGGGACGTTTACCCGCGACAGACTGGGACGTTTACCCGCGACAGACCGGGACGTTTACCCGCGACAGACCGGGACATTAAGGCCACAGACTGGGACGTTTTCCCGCGACAGACTGGGACGTTTACCCGCCACAGACCGGGACATTAAGGCCACAGACTGGGACGTTTTCCCGCGACAGACCGGGACGTTTACCCGCCACAGACCGGGACGTTTACCCGCCACAGACCGGGACGTTTACCCGCCACAGACCGGGACATTAAGGCCACAGACCGGGACGTTTACCCGCGACAGACCGGGACATTAAGGCCACAGACTGGGACGTTTTCCCGCGACAGACCGGGACGTTTACATGTAAGGGGACTGGGAAGTTTACCCGCGACAGACTGGGACGTTTACCCGCGACAGACCGGGACGTTTACCCGCGACAGACTGGGACGTTTACCCGCGACAGACTGGGACGTTTACCCGCGACAGACTGGGACGTTTACCCACGACAGACCGGGACGTTTACCCACGACAGACCGGGACATTTACCCGCCACAGACCGGGACGTTTACCCGCGACAGACCGGGACATTAAGGCCACAGACCGGGACGTTTACCCGCGACAGACCGGGACGTTTACCCGCCACAGACCGGGACGTTTACCCGCCACAGACCGGGGACGTTTACCCGCCACAGACCGGGACATTAAGGCCACAGACCGGACGCGTTTACCCGCGACAGACCGGGACATTAAGGCCACAGACTGGGACGTTTTCCCGCGACAGACCGGGCGTTTACATGGAAGGGGACTGGGAAGTTTACCCGCGACAGACTGGGGCGTTTACCCGCGACAGACTGGGACGTTTACCCGCGACAGACCGGGACGTTTACATGTAAGGGGACTGGGAAGTTTACCCGCGACAGACTGGGACGTTTACCCGCGACAGACTGGGACGTTTACATGTAAGGGGACTGGGAAGTTTACCCGCGACAGACTGGGGCGTTTACCCGCGACAGACTGGGACGTTTACCCGCGACAGACTGGGACGTTTACCCGCGACAGACTGGGACGTTTACCCGCGACAGACTGGGACGTTTACCCGCGACAGACCGGGACGTTTACATGTAAGGGGACTGGAAAGTTTACCCGCGACAGACCGGGACGTTTACATGTAAGGGGACTGGAAAGTTTACCCGCGACAGACTGGGACGTTTACCCACGACAGACCGGGACATTGAGGCGACAGACTGGGACGTTTACATGTAAGGGAACTGGGACGTTTACATGTAAGGGGACTGGGACGTTTACCCGCGACAGACTGGGACGTGTACCCGCGACAGACTGGGACGTTTACCCGCGACAGACCGGGACGTTTACCCGCGACAGACTGGGACGTTTACATGTAAGGGGACTGGGACGTTTACCCGCGACAGACCGGGACGTTTACCCGCGACAGACTGGGACGTTTACCCGCGACAGACTGGGACGTTTACCCGCGACAGACCGGGACATTAAGGCGACAGACTGGGACGTTTACCCGCGACAGACCGGGACGTTTACCCGCGACAGACCGGGACGTTTACCCGCGACAGACCGGGACGTTTACCCGCGACAGACCGGGACGTTTACGCGCGACAGACTGGGACGTTTACGCGCGACAGACTGGGACGTTAACGCGCGACAGACTGGGACGTTAACGCGCGACAGACTGGGACGTTTACCCGCTTACCCGCGACAGACCGGGACGTTTACCCGCGACAGACCGGGACGTTTACCCGCGACAGACCGGGACGTTTACCCGCGACAGACCGGGACGTTTACCCGCGACAGACTGGGACGTTTACCCGCCACAGACCGGGACATTAAGGCGACAGACTGGGACGTTTACCCGCGACAGACCGGGACGTTTACCCGCGACAGACCGGGACATTAAGGCGACAGACTGGGACGTTTACCCGCGACAGACTGGGACGTTTACGCGCGACAGACTGGGACGTTTACGCGCGACAGACTGGGACGTTTACCCGCGACAGACTGGGACGTTTACCCGCGACAGACCGGGACGTTTACCCGCGACAGACCGGGACGTTTACCCGCGACAGACTGACATTAAAAACAAGTTCCATACCAGCCCTGCAGCTGTGAGACTTCTGCCAGTTCATCTCTGTCCATCATCATCATCATCACGTTGCCCCACTCATTTACTGGATGCCGCTAACTACAGCATTGTGCTGCTGCTGACTGTGTTGCTACTGAAAAGTTTGCGGTCTTCAGCTGCTTCAGCTGGTGATTCTCAACGGACCGAAGTGCGCCGCTAGCCCGGCTACGCGGCTAGCCACTTGTTATCTCCTAGACAGACTACACTTACGGGGGCTCCGCACCGAGGTCAGATATTGGGTAATATCAGCAAGTCTTTTGAGGCGCCCCCCCCCCCCCATACGCTTTACTTTGTCTTGATGTGTTTTGGGAGTGAATGTAACATTATTAGTCGTATCAAAGCAGGGCTCCAGACTAACTTTTTCCCATGAAGCGCTGGTCCCATCTACCGTTTCAGTTGGTAGTGCCGCCACAAGTTAGGTAGCGCCACCTTTTCTTCGTACAACATGGTATGAATACACGACTTTATCATGATGAGAGTTGTGTGAGTTTACATGCCATAGTTTTTCCTGATGTAAAGAATAACAATGGCCTAAACTTGATATTTGAAGAAATATTCTAATCTGCAATTTCTTTGCCTTATTTGTATAGCTTTTTACTGTTGCAGACAACATTGACTAAACTAACAGTGCAGCTGATCAGAGACCGGAGCAGACAGAGGGAGGGGGGAGAGGGGACTCACTGGACTGAGCCAGAAAGTAATACTTTATTATCGATATGGCAGGGTGATATTTATCATGTTATAAATGATCAATTTTATGATAAAGATATAACTGATGATATGACCGACACCACACAAAATACTTGAAAATTGCACAACTTTATTCGTGCAAATGAAATTTTACAATTTCTTTTCACTTTATCAAGTAGCTGCTTCTGATGTGCATTAAAGTTATAAATAATATTTTTTTAAATATAATTTCATAACTATAAAATCAACAGTGTCAGTTCTTGCTAGTGGAAATGAGCTGCATTAACCATGTATAGCAGCTGATTCAACACAATCCGTCTCTGAGCAGAACGTGATCATATTCATATGAGCAGAGCGTTTCTAGGAGAAGCATTGAGTGATCACTCAGACATTCGAGGCGGGCATCTCAGACATCCTCCATCATCCTGCACCACCACGACATTTTATGCTCCCAAACTCAGCCTCATTTCTGTTCCTGGTGAAGAGACGTCATTTTCAGACCTGAATGGAATAAAGTTCATTTCATCTATTCTTGTAAATGTTATTAAATCCACACGTGTTTAATTAATAAATATACGACTTACTGAACTAATTTATGTAGGTGTCTGTATAATTTCACCAGTACAGGGTTAAATAACTGCTACATTCTAAACTATATGTATAATAACGATTTAATTGTCTGCTCTGTGACTGCTGTTGCACAGAATGTCCATAAATGTCCATAAAAACATGTCTGTCAGGTAAACAGGTCTCCCTTGTTAAAGAACGCTGCGTCTCAATGGGACTTACCTGTGTAAATAAAGTTTAAATAGAAATTAAGTATAGCTACTTTTATCAGTAAACTGATAACTTTCATTATGCTTTAAATTTTAATATTAAAGCATATTTCGAAGTAACAGGACAAACTTCAGTAATTATTTCACCTGCAGTAGTAAAATATGAAATATTTCAATATTTACATCTGAAATGGCATTTTTCACCACAAGCAGGAGCTCAACAACCAAAGATGGACATGTTCCGCCTTTTGGGTTCGAAATGTCACATGAAGCAATGAATTATGGGCAATGTGCTCTGAAGTGTGGATTGAGGGCACAAACGGAGCGTGACAGACTTCTGCCCTGGAGAACTGGGACACACTACGCACTTGAACCCTCAACGGGAGCGCATTCTAGGGGCACACGGGTGGAAGTGCGGGTGTTGGGACGGGGTCTTACCAGGGCTTTCCACAGAGACACCAAGTAGCCAGCCATAACGTCTGAGTAGCCAGCCGCTTCTCATATGTATGTATGTGTGTATATATATATATATATATATATATATATATATATATATACACACACACACACACACACACACACACACACACACATTGAAATTATTCATACCCTCCAAATACAGAAAAGGCTAAATTCACAATATTAATTGAACAAGGAACTAATGATAACTAAAAATTTACAAAATTAGAGTTTAGTGAAATAAAACATTGCTTTTGGATTTTAGTTGAAAATAATCATTAAACAAACAAAATAATCCCAGACACATTAGAGCATCTTTCCAATGAACATGGACCAACACAGCTGTCAACAGGTGCAGACGTCTTTTTGAACATTAGAGAAAACACCTGATTGCAGTGATTGTCTCAAAGTGTTGCTCAATAAAATTTTAGCTTTGGAGCCCCATCATGCTTGTTTTTGTTTTAATTTTGTGTTTTTGTTTTTAATATTTCTGTTGAACCACAATTTCAATCTCATGATTTTCATAGAATTTTTATTTCACTTTTGTCAATTTCATCTTATTTCACTTACAGCTGATTTTTTTTCCTACTTTCATTGGAGGGTATGAATAATTTTGAGGACGTGTTGTCATGTGTCTACATAAGACAATATTTTGGTGTTTTGGGGGACCAAAGATCACAAAGTTTAGGACCAAGTGAAAAAATACTGTCTTTCTGCGGGTGTTTCTCTCTTCAGAATGTAATAATGTAATAAACATAGAAACAGCAGACTTAAAGGGAGAAAAGAAGTCTGTTTATGCAGAACTGATGAGAACTTCCAGCTCCTGCTTCCCATCATGCACTGGGCTTCTCATGCCTCACCACCAAGATGAAAACAGGATTTATTTTCATTTACATTTATGTTTCTGCATTTTCTTCTTCCCCAAACCATCAAAGCATCAGAACATGAATCTCGACTTCATCTCGTCTGACGGTGTTTTTGCTAAACAGTGGAGGTGATGGAGATGTGATCTCTCAGGAAAGTCTGAATAGCTTCGCATCCGTCATGGAAAACCTTCCAATTCGAGAGTTTGGTGCAAACTCTGTATTTCGCACTAACACGGTTAAGGCCTTTTCACACTGCGAATAATTCGGAGGAGAAATATCGACGCATTTGTTTATACACACCTGCTCCGACGCGAAATTACGATGATGCTAGAACAAACTCGCATCCGTTATTCCAGAGTAACGTGAGCACATGCAGCAGTGACGGAGGGAGAGGCGGCTGCAGGGAAACTTCTGGATGCTGAAAACAGCTGATCTCACCGTGCAGATGCCAAATGGGGATTTTAAATACAACACCTGTAGCTAATAACCTCGAATGGATACAAAATGTAGGGAAAACGCTGCTACTCAGCTGTGACACCCCCCCTCCCCCCACAGCCCTGTTTGCCAAACAATAGTGCTGCAACACGAAGGTGATAACACCTGAGCCATAATGATGCAGTAACAGCGACACGTCTCTCTTTTTCCTTTCTCTTTTTGCTTGCAACCAGCTCTGTGACGTCAGAGCGCCTTCTCTGATTGGTGGATTGTGTTTCTGTCGGATGCGAATATTAAGAAAATCGACCCCAAGTCGAAAAAATAAACATCGCAAAATCGTAAGACGAAATTTTGTCACTGATGTGAACGCTCCCGTTGACTTGATATTAATTTGATTAAAGCTTTTGCCGTGCGAATCTTTCGGACGAAATATTCGGAGTAGGTGTGTAAAGGCCTTTATAGTGTGTTCCCATTGTCGAGTGCAGCCGCTAACAGGTGACGTGAGCACCTAAACTGGCTTATCTGCGCTGCGGCTGCTTTCCAGATGATTTTGACAAACACGGTGCATTTTCTTCCTTTCAAAGGGACGACATGTCCGGGTAAAAGAGGACGTTTCGTCACCTTATAATACAAAGCATGCATAAATATACCAATAATTATGCGAGGCACGGGACAAGAGCCCCACGATACCACTGGTTTCACAGCGGATGAACAGTGGAGTTTGAAAGTGAAACTAACGAGTTGGAGATGATTTCACCACAGATGCTCCTCAGCATTGTGGTGAGGAAAAGAACGGTGTCACAGCGGGACTCACCGAAGCAGCTATGAGGGAAACTACGGTGGAGAAAAGAACGGTGTCACAGCGGGACTCACCGAAGCAGCTATGAGGGAAACTACGGTGGAGAAAAGAACGGTGTCACAGCGGGACTCACCGAAGCAGCTATGAGGGAAACTACGGTGGAGAAAAGAACGGTGTCACAGCGGGACTCACCGAAGCAGCTATGAGGGAAACTACGGTGGAGAAAAGAACGGTGTCACAGCGGGACTCACTGAAGCAGCTATGAGGGAAACTACGGTGGAGAAAAGAACGGTGTCACAGCGGGACTCACCGAAGCAGCTATGAGGGAAACTACGGTGGAGAAAAGAACGGTGTCACAGCGGGACTCACCGAAGCAGCTATGAGGGAAACTACGGTGGAGAAAAGAACGGTGTCACAGCGGGACTCACCGAAGCAGCTATGAGGGAAACTACGGTGGAGAAAAGAACGGTGTCACAGCGGGACTCACCGACGTAGCTATGAGGGAAACTACGGTGGAGAAAAGAACGGTGTCACAGCGGGACTCACCGAAGCAGCTATGAGGGAAACTACGGTGGAGAAAAGAACGGTGTCACGGCGGGACTCACCGAAGCAGCTATGAGGGAAACTACGGTGGAGAAAAGAACGGTGTCACAGCGGGACTCACCGAAGCAGCTATGAGGGAAACTACGGTGGAGAAAAGAACGGTGTCACAGCGGGACTCACCGAAGCAGCTATGAGGGAAACTACGGTGGAGAAAAGAACGGTGTCACAGCGGGACTCACCGAAGCAGCTATGAGGGAAACTACGGTGGAGAAAAGAACGGTGTCACAGCGGGACTCACCGAAGCAGCTATGAGGGAAACTACGGTGGAGAAAAGAACGGTGTCACAGCGGGACTCACCGACGTAGCTATGAGGGAAACTACGGTGGAGAAAAGAACGGTGTCACAGCGGGACTCACCGAAGCAGCTATGAGGGAAACTACGGTGGAGAAAAGAACGGTGTCACGGCGGGACTCACCGACGTAGCTATGAGGGAAACTACGGTGGAGAAAAGAACGGTGTCACAGCGGGACTCACCGACGTAGCTATGAGGGAAACTACGGTGGAGAAAAGAACGGTGTCACAGCGGGACTCACCGAAGCAGCTATGAGGGAAACTACGGTGGAGAAAAGAACAGTGTCACAGCGGGACTCACCGAAGCAGCTATGAGGGAAACTACGGTGGAGAAAAGAACGGTGTCACGGCGGGACTCACCGACGTAGCTATGAGGGAAACTACGGTGGAGAAAAGAACAGTGTCACAGCGGGACTCACCGAAGCAGCTATGAGGGAAACTACGGTGGAGAAAAGAACGGTGTCACAGCGGGACTCACCGACGTAGCTATGAGGGAAACTACGGTGGAGAAAAGAACGGTGTCACGGCGGGACTCACCGACGTAGCTATGAGGGAAACTACGGTGGAGAAAAGAACGGTGTCACGGCGGGACTCACTGATGCAGCTATGAGGGAAACTACGGTGGAGAAAAGAACGGTGTCACGGCGGGACTCACTGATGCAGCTATGAGGGAAACTACGGTGGAGAAAAGAACGGTGTCACGACGGGACTCACTGATGCAGCTATGAGGGAAACTACGGTGGAGAAAAGAACGGTGTCACGGCGGGACTCACTGATGCAGCTATGAGGGAAACTACGGTGGAGAAAAGAACGGTGTCACGGCGGGACTCACCGACGTAGCTATGAGGGAAACTACGGTGGAGAAAAGAACGGTGTCACAGCGGGACTCACCGACGTAGCTATGAGGGAAACTACGGTGGAGAAAAGAACGGTGTCACAGCGGGACTCACCGACGTAGCTATGAGGGAAACTACGGTGGAGAAAAGAACGGTGTCACAGCGGGACTCACCGAAGCAGCTATGAGGGAAACTACGGTGGAGAAAAGAACGGTGTCACAGCGGGACTCACCGACGTAGCTATGAGGGAAACTACGGTGGAGAAAAGAACGGTGTCACAGCGGGACTCACCGAAGCAGCTATGAGGGAAACTACGGTGGAGAAAAGAACGGTGTCACGGCGGGACTCACCGACGTAGCTATGAGGGAAACTACGGTGGAGAAAAGAACGGTGTCACAGCGGGACTCACCGACGTAGCTATGAGGGAAACTACGGTGGAGAAAAGAACGGTGTCACAGCGGGACTCACCGAAGCAGCTATGAGGGAAACTACGGTGGAGAAAAGAACGGTGTCACAGCGGGACTCACCGACGTAGCTATGAGGGAAACTACGGTGGAGAAAAGAACGGTGTCACAGCGGGACTCACCGACGTAGCTATGAGGGAAACTACGGTGGAGAAAAGAACGGTGTCACAGCGGGACTCACCGACGTAGCTATGAGGGAAACTACGGTGGAGAAAAGAACGGTGTCACAGCGGGACTCACCGACGCAGCTATGAGGGAAACTACGGTGGAGAAAAGAACGGTGTCACAGCGGGACTCACCGACGCAGCTATGAGGGAAACTACGGTGGAGAAAAGAACAGTGTCACAGCGGGACTCACCGAAGCAGCTATGAGGGAAACTACGGTGGAGAAAAGAACGGTGTCACAGCGGGACTCACCGACGTAGCTATGAGGGAAACTACGGTGGAGAAAAGAACGGTGTCACAGCGGGACTCACCGACGTAGCTATGAGGGAAACTACGGTGGAGAAAAGAACGGTGTCACGGCGGGACTCACCGACGTAGCTATGAGGGAAACTACGGTGGAGAAAAGAACGGTGTCACGGCGGGACTCACTGATGCAGCTATGAGGGAAACTACGGTGGAGAAAAGAACGGTGTCACGGCGGGACTCACTGATGCAGCTATGAGGGAAACTACGGTGGAGAAAAGAACGGTGTCACGGCGGGACTCACTGATGCAGCTATGAGGGAAACTACGGTGGAGAAAAGAACGGTGTCACGGCGGGACTCACTGATGCAGCTATGAGGGAAACTACGGTGGAGAAAAGAACGGTGTCACGGCGGGACTCACCGACGTAGCTATGAGGGAAACTACGGTGGAGAAAAGAACGGTGTCACAGCGGGACTCACCGACGTAGCTATGAGTGAAACTACGGTGGAGAAAAGAACGGTGTCACAGCGGGACTCACCGACGCAGCTATGAGGGAAACTACGGTGGAGAAAAGAACAGTGTCACAGCGGGACTCACCGAAGCAGCTATGAGGGAAACTACGGTGGAGAAAAGAACGGTGTCACAGCGGGACTCACCGACGTAGCTATGAGGGAAACTACGGTGGAGAAAAGAACGGTGTCACAGCGGGACTCACCGAAGCAGCTATGAGGGAAACTACGGTGGAGAAAAGAACGGTGTCACAGCGGGACTCACCGACGTAGCTATGAGGGAAACTACGGTGGAGAAAAGAACGGTGTCACAGCGGGACTCACCGACGTAGCTATGAGGGAAACTACGGTGGAGAAAAGAACGGTGTCACAGCGGGACTCACAGACGTAGCTATGAGGGAAACTACGGTGGAGAAAAGAACGGTGTCACAGCGGGACTCACCGAAGCAGCTATGAGGGAAACTACGGTGGAGAAAAGAACGGTGTCACAGCGGGACTCACCGACGCAGCTATGAGGGAAACTACGGTGGAGAAAAGAACGGTGTCACAGCGGGACTCACCGAAGCAGCTATGAGGGAAACTACGGTGGAGAAAAGAACGGTGTCACGGCGGGACTCACCGACGTAGCTATGAGGGAAACTACGGTGGAGAAAAGAACGGTGTCACGGCGGGACTCACCGACGTAGCTATGAGGGAAACTACGGTGGAGAAAAGAACGGTGTCACAGCGGGACTCACCGACGTAGCTATGAGGGAAACTACGGTGGAGAAAAGAACGGTGTCACAGCGGGACTCACCGAAGCAGCTATGAGGGAAACTACGGTGGAGAAAAGAACGGTGTCACAGCGGGACTCACCGACGCAGCTATGAGGGAAACTACGGTGGAGAAAAGAACAGTGTCACAGCGGGACTCACCGAAGCAGCTATGAGGGAAACTACGGTGGAGAAAAGAACGGTGTCACAGCGGGACTCACCGACGTAGCTATGAGGGAAACTACGGTGGAGAAAAGAACGGTGTCACAGCGGGACTCACCGAAGCAGCTATGAGGGAAACTACGGTGGAGAAAAGAACGGTGTCACAGCGGGACTCACTGATGCAGCTATGAGGGAAACTACGGTGGAGAAAAGAACGGTGTCACAGCGGGACTCACCGACGTAGCTATGAGGGAAACTACGGTGGAGAAAAGAACGGTGTCACAGCGGGACTCACAGACGTAGCTATGAGGGAAACTACGGTGGAGAAAAGAACGGTGTCACAGCGGGACTCACCGAAGCAGCTATGAGGGAAACTACGGTGGAGAAAAGAACGGTGTCACAGCGGGACTCACCGACGCAGCTATGAGGGAAACTACGGTGGAGAAAAGAACGGTGTCACAGCGGGACTCACCGAAGCAGCTATGAGGGAAACTACGGTGGAGAAAAGAACGGTGTCACAGCGGTACTCACCGACGCAGCTATGAGGGAAACTACGGTGGAGAAAAGAACGGTGTCACAGCGGGACTCACCGACGTAGCTATGAGGGAAACTACGGTGGAGAAAAGAACGGTGTCACAGCGGGACTCACCGAAGCAGCTATGAGGGAAACTACGGTGGAGAAAAGAACGGTGTCACAGCGGGACTCACTGATGCAGCTATGAGGGAAACTACGGTGGAGAAAAGAACGGTGTCACAGCGGGACTCACTGATGCAGCTATGAGGGAAACTACGGTGGAGAAAAGAACGGTGTCACAGCGGGACTCACAGAAGCAGCTATGAGGGAAACTACGGTGGAGAAAAGAACGGTGTCACAGCGGGACTCACCGAAGCAGCTATGAGGGAAACTACGGTGGAGAAAAGAACGGTGTCACAGCGGGACCGATGCAGCTATGAGGGAAACTACGGTGGAGAAGCCTGAATGTGGAAGCTGCATTTTGGCTGCATGCGCCACAGAGCGCGTAAACGTCACGTGTCATTGCGCGGAATCCCGACCAGAAGCCGGCTGGACTTAGTGGAGTAGTGGGCCATATAGCTGACAGCCGGCGCTGGTGGAAAGCACTGTCTTACTTGTGAATACTGGACCTGTTTTGGAGCTGGTTGTAAAACTAGATCTAGATCTGCTGTGGGACTAGATGTGGACCAGTTCTGGGCCGATGTTGGGCTTACCTTGTCTGGGGTCCCGTCCGGGTATCTGGCCCGCCTGCAGCATCCCCTTCAGCCTCTCCACCTCAGCCAGAGACGAAGCGTTGCTGATGGCGTTCTGGAAGGAACACATTCAGGATGAGAACGTTCCTCTGAGTCAGCCTTACTGGTTTTACTGGGATTACGTCATCATGTGCCAGACTGATAGACCCAGTAGCTGACGGGACATTTTCCTCCAGGGGTAGCAGAGGAGCGTCACCTTGATGGCCTCCACGTCGGCATGAGACGGCCCTGTCCTCCTCTTCTCCGGCTGCGCTGCAACTCCAGGAGTGAATCTGCACACACACACACGCACGCACACGCACACGCACACACACACACACACACACACACACACACACACACACACGAGGCTTTCAGAACCATCCTGACCCAGAATAATCCCGTTCCTCGCAGACATGCATGACTGACGGGGAACCTCAGCACGTTACTGCTGCTCAGACCACACCACACACTCCCACACACTGGTCCTGTCGGCCCCACGCTCTCTAGACCATCAACGGTTTTCCAACTTCACCACCAGACGGATTCACTCGGGGCATGCCGCCTACGTGGAAGCTCTGTCCCCGCTGGAAAACGTGAAGAAGAGGAGGAACACATGGCTGCAAAAGCACGATCAGCTGCTCCTGCTGCAGTCTTTATCTCAGCAGCTACAGCTATCAGGCAGTTGTTGGACACCGTGAAGATACAGAAGCCTCATCAGCACGTTTGGGTGGATGTCAGACGACACAAATGACTGTGAGCGCCCCCCCGCTGGACTGGAGGGAAGCAGGCGCTAGCTGTGTTTACATGGAGCCAAATATACCAACTGCTTTCGGTTTGAAAGCTCTTTGGGAATGAAAATGATCCATGGAAACACTCTGAGTGAAAAGTGAATGAATTTCCATTCAGGTTCACAGGGGTAGAATATTCCTTTTCCCAAACCGATGGTGGATCGTGTAAATGCTGAACCAGAACGCTTGAGGTTGCCTTCTTACAGTGATGCTTCAGCCAGACGTAAACGTGCAGCGACTGACATTTCCTCACTCTGAGCGATGGTGGTGAAGGAAATTCCCTGGACAGCGACAGAAAGCTAGTTTTTAACTCAAACTCCGTCTCTACGGCTTTTCCTCTTGGTTGTCTGCAGCAGGAGCGCATGAGGATCAGCTGCTGCTGGATTTAAGTCCTGCAGAAACCACAACAACCGTGATGATGGGTTTTTAGACCTCCGTCTTTAATAAATAATGGAATGTAATATTCTGCACACGTCAAACTCCTGTTTGATGTTGGTGCATGAACATCAGATCGGAATGAATTAGTTCCCACGTAAACAGCTGCCCTGACATCCTCAGTCAGGATGATGATGTACGGAAAGGGGAAAAGTCTCCATGCAAACGTGCCCAGTGTCGCGAGCGGTCACATGACGTGGTGGCACAGTGGCGCGTCTCCAACTGACTTGACTTTTGACACCTCGTGATTTGAAACAGGATTAAACCAAGTGTGACCCTGCCCTACTTAAGAGGACATGAATGAGGACCGGACCTGGGTCCAGACCAGGACCCTGTCCCTGAACCAGCAGCTCCTGGTGATTCTGCAGTTTTACTGAATGACACTCAGAAATCTTACGTTTTCATCCGCCTGCCGATGTCCTTGGCCAGCTGAGCGCCGCGCTTTCCTTTGAACATTTTCTCCGCCTCCTGCCGTTCCTGAAACATCATCACACAGGTTCAGCGGACAGTTGCATTTCAGCTAAGGCTGTCACAAACACTTATTTTAATAATCCACCAGTCCAAAAGTTGACTAATCGGATCATACATAAATTGTAGCATATTTGCAGTACCAATAAAAAATTTTCCATCAGTCACAGGAAATCCACCAGGACGTACCTTGAGCTTCACCTTCTGGAAGTCCAGCACTCGGATCTGTGGGATTTTGTTGATGACGTAGAGCCTGTAGTGCTTCTTGTTCGTCACCGGGTTCCTTAACAAACTGGAATTTCAGTGAGAACAACATGAATGATCAGAATCCACCGGAGATGAAGACATGTCTCCGAGCCGAGTCACTACCTGAGAAGGGTTAACGTCTTCACCGAGGCCAGAGGGTCCAGGTCGCCCTGCCCAGGAAGGAAACAGAGTCAGTGAACACACCACGACAAAGACGCGAGTTAACCAAGAACAGTCCGAGTCTGGTCTGGTCTCTGCTGGATCCTGGTCCAGACACCCGGTCTGGTCTTCTGCTGGATCCTGGTCCAGACACCCGGTCTGGTCTGGTCTTCTGCTGGATCCTGGTCCAGACACCCGGTCTGGTCTCTGCTGGATCCTGGTCCAGACACCCGGTCTGGTCTTCTGCTGGATCCTGGTCCAGACACCCGGTCTGGTCTGGTCTTCTGCTGGATCCTGGTCCAGACACCCGGTCTGGTCTGGTCTTCTGCTGGATCCTGGTCCAGACACCTGCTGCTCACTGGAACCTCAGACCAGTAACCATTAAATCCCTTCATTCCCATTCTGGTGCTCAGGTTGAACTCCAGCAGGTCGTCTTCACCATGTCTACGTGACTAAATGCTGCCGTGTGATTGGCTGATCAGATCTCTGTGTCATCTGACAGGTCATGTGACATAAAGACTTCCGGCTGAAAAGGTCCATCTGAGCCGAACATGCTCAGACACGATTCTGAAATTCTTCCAGAGCCGTGTCTCCAGCTTGCTGATGGATCAGACGGGAAGCTGATAATCATGCGGGTTCTGGCTGATGGAGGACTAGACTCTCATCATGCCGGGTTCTGGCTGATGGAGGACTAGACTCTCATCATGCCGGGTTCTGGCTGATGGAGGACTAGACTCTCATCATGCCGGGTTCTGGCTGATGGAGGACTAGACTCTCATCATGCCGGGTTCTGGCTGATGGAGGACTAGACTCTCATCATGCCGGGTTCTGGCTGATGGAGGACTGGACTCTCATCATGCCGGGTTCTGGCTGATGGAGGACTAGACTCTCATCATGCCGGGTTCTGGCTGATGGAGGACTAGAACAGGTCAATGACAGTTTTCAGGTGGTTCTGCTGGTCCAGGTACTTACCAGCTCCTGGATGTTGTTGCTGGTCAGAACCAGCTCCTTCAGGTTCGGCAGCGACTGGTCCAGATTCTCACCTATACGGCTGAAGACAGAATTAATTACTTTAACTGACACAGACGTTGATCATCTAACACGATTTTCATGAACTTTAACTCACTGGCTGCCATTCACGTGTTTCCACGTTACTTCAAATCCGAACGTTAACTGCCAATCACGTGTTTCCACGTTACTTCAAATCCGAACGTTAACTGCCAATCACGTGTTTCCACGTTACTTCAAATCCGAACGTTAACTGCCAATCACGTGTTTCCACGTTAATTCAAATCCGAACGTTAACTGCCAATCACGTGTTTCCACGTTACTTCAAATCCGAACGTTAACTGCCAATCACGTGTTTCCACGTTAATTCAAATCCGGACGTTAACTGCCAATCACGTGTTTCCACGTTACTTCAAATCCAGACGTTAACTGCCAATCACGTGTTTCCACGTTAATTCAAATCCGGACGTTAACTGCCATTCACGTGTTTCCGCGTTAATTCAAACTGCGTGCGCACCTAAGCAACGGTGGAAGGAGAATGAGAGAGGGAGGGAGGAGCAGAGAGACGTTTCTGCTCTATGTTTCTGTCAAATATTGTGTTGTTAAACAAACTTCTTGTGACTTATTTAGCTAGTGAATAATTATTTTGCCTCCAAAACTCTTTTCTCAGTGTTGTATTTGTTGTTTCATAGAAGTAAACAGCTGATCAGATGATGAAGGTGTTACTAAAGTAAAAAAAATATTGGCATCAAAGACACTTTTCCACTTGAAGCGGACCTCGGCATTCAAAACTAGTTTTTTCTGCTTTTTGATCAGAAACAGGCATTTTCGCTGCAACAAAGCCATGTTCTACTGCAGATTACTAAAGAATGGAAAAAGCTAGAAACAAATGGTTTTTTCTGATAAAAGAAGAGAGTCTAAGCTTTCCTTTGGTACATTCAGTGTTTGTATTGGCATAGTACACAATATTCTGTGGATCTCCCAAAATCAGTGAAAATGCCTAAAAACCCTGGCAATATGGAGCTCTGCTTGGAAAAGGTCTGGCAGTCAATGAGTTAACAAGAAATTATTGAACATTAACGTTTCAGAACAACAAAACCCGGTTACAGTCGGGGCGGGGATGGTCAGGGCGGTTACTGTCCAGCTATGACTCTGTTTTCAAGGCCAGAGTCACAGCTGCTAGCCGTTAGCCGCTAGCTGCTAGCCGGCTGCCATGTCTCTTGTTGCTGCTCAGAGAACAGTCCTGGTTTCCACGTTTCGCAGGTAAAAATCCTGCAGGTGCCGACATGTCGTGGGGAAAGAGGAAAAAACTGTTAAATCTTTTTGGACATGACGAGTTTTACACTGAGGGTACCACCAGCGTCCAGTGCAGCGTGCGGAAGAGAACAGGCGGATTTTTCCAATCTGCTGTTTGGAAATGACATTCATGTCAGTTAAACACACTGATGAATCATTATTTTATTCAGCTGCCTTTGTCCTGGATCTTTTATTTCTGTTTTCATAATAGTACTTAACCATTTTAAGATGATTTGCTTCTTTGAATATACAGTACACTGCCTGGCCAAAAAAAGTTGCCACCTTGATTTAACTAAGCAAATAGGTAGGAGCCTCCTATTGGATAATTACTGCATGGCCGATTATCATTTCATTTTTATGTTATTTTATGTTATTTAACCCCAACTGGTGCAATGAGTTGCTTCTCATTTCCTAAAGAACCATGTGGAAAGACACATCCGTGGTCATGGAAAAGATGTTAGTCTGTCTGAGAAGGGTCAGATCATTGGCATCAAGAGGTGAAAACATCTAAGGAGATGCAGAAACTACTAAAACTGGGTTCAGAACAGTACAACGCATTATGAAAAACTGGAAGGATAGTGGACCATCGTCTTCCAGGAAGAAATGTGGCCGGAAAGGCAGATGAAGTGATGCAGCATCATGCCTAGTGCTACTGTATGAGCCTGTGGGGGCAGTGTGATGATCTGGGGTTGCTGCAGTTGCTCAGGTCCAGGTTCAGCAACAGTATGAGCTCAGATAATGAGGTCAGCTGATACCTGAATATACTGAATGAGCAGGTTATTCCATCAATGGATGTTTCTTTCCTGATGGCACGGCCATATTCCAAGATGACCGTGCCAGAATTTATCGGGCTCAGATTGTGAAAGATGGTTCAGGGATCATCAGACATCATTTTCAAACATGGATTGGCCCCCACAGAGTCCAGACCTGAACCCCATTGAGAATCTTTGGGATGTGCTAGAGAGGGCTTTGTGCAGCGGTCAGATTCTACCATCATCAATGCAAGATCTTGGTGAAAAATTAATGCAACACTGGATGGAAATAAATCTTTTGATTTCGAAACAATGCCACAGCGAATGCGTGCCGTAATCAAAGCTAAAGGCGGTCCAACAAAGTATTAGAGTTTTTTTGGTGGCGACTTTTTCTTTGGCCAGGCAGTGTATCTACCAAACAAGCTAGTGGAGGCATTTTTTCTGAATTTCAGTTTCTTTATTAAGCTGTCTATTTTAAATTGGATTTTAAATTTCTAATTGCACTGACTGAACCATTTTAAAGAAGTTTTGATCCCGTTTATTTTGACGTTTGATTGAAGAGGTCAGGCTGTTCTTTTCCTCTCAGGTTTAGCCTTTTATTATTCTACATTTATTTAACTGCACTGACTGAACCGGTGTTAGATTTTTACAAACGTGAGCTTGTGAGGCTGCTTTAAGATTGTTAAAGTTGATTTAAGATTGCTGTGTGTGTGCACAGTTGTTAAATAAGTAATTCAGTACATTTATCGGTTTTAAAAACCAGGTAAAAATTTCAGTCTGATGTTTTGCACAAAAGAAAAATCCCAGTCTGTTTCCACACAACGAGGTGCCATCAATCAAGAAACGATACCATGTTTTTTCTTCCTCCTTTTTCTGTATCGGTAACAGAGATTGGTATCGGCAGATACCGTAACATAAAATAGTGGTATCAGATGGGTGCCCAAAAAAAGGCGGATAGGTGCATGGTCTGGTCTACTGGTCTACGTGGAAACAGTTATTCAGATTATAAGAAGTAGAAAGTAGAAAAATTCTACTTAAACATCCTGCAGGTGAGTGTTGAGATTTCAGCTTCTTAATTGAATGTACTGCTTATTTGTAGCAGCTTCTCCTCCTCCAGCTATAGATTAAACGCTTGTTCATCTTTCTCGGTTAAATTAAGGTTGTAAAATTTAAACAAACGCTGACCACAACCATCAGAGCAGGACCAGAGAGGATCAGGAACTCACCAGATCCTGTTGTTGTTCATCAGCAGCGTCTTCAGCCTCCTGAGCAGAGGGAACCCGTCCAGCTTCCGGACCTCATTATCGGAGAAGTCGATGGTGTCGAACTGGTCCAGGGTCGCTCCAAGATTCTCCAGAACCGGGATTTTATAGCCTGAGAATGGACAGGAGGATCAGTCTTCTCCACCAGTGACCAGTTCCAGTGTACGCACACCAGTTTCCACCTGAACCGGACCGGTCTCCTGCCTCTGGACGGCAGGTGGTTCTGCTGAGCGGATCAACCCGACCATCCAGGCAGGTTTACGTCTACGTCACGATTCACGCCTGAACCGCAAGTTCCAGCCGTACGCCTGAACCACAAGTTCCAGCCGTACGCATGAACCGCGAGTTCCAGCCGTACGCCTGAACCGCGAGTTCCAGCCGTACGCATGAACCACAAGTTCCAGCCGTACGCATGAACCGCGAGTTCCAGCCGTACGCATGAACCACAAGTTCCAGCCGTACGCATGAACCACAAGTTCCAGCCGTACGCATGAACCGCGAGTTCCAGCCGTACGCATGAACCGCGAGTTCCAGCCGTACGCATGAACCGCGAGTTCCAGCCGTACGCATGAACCACAAGTTCCAGCCGTACGCATGAACCACAAGTTCCAGCCGTACGCATGAACCACAAGTTCCAGCCGTACGCATGAACCACGAGTTCCAGCCGTACGCATGAACCACAAGTTCCAGCCGTACGCATGAACCACGAGTTCCAGCCGTACGCCTGAACCACAAGTTCCAGCCGTACGCATGAACCGCGAGTTCCAGCCGTACGCATGAACCGCGAGTTCCAGCCGTACGCATGAACCGCGAGTTCCAGCCGTACGCATGAACCACAAGTTCCAGCCGTACGCATGAACCACAAGTTCCAGCCGTACGCATGAACCGCGAGTTCCAGCCGTACGCATGAACCGCGAGTTCCAGCCGTACGCATGAACTACAAGTTCCAGCCGCACGCCTGAACCGCGAGTTCCAGCCGTACGCCTGAACCGCGAGTTCCAGCCGTACGCATGAACCACGAGTTCCAGCCGTACGCATGAACCGCGAGTTCCAGCCGTACGCATGAACCACGAGTTCCAGCCGTACGCATGAACCACGAGTTCCAGCCGTACGCATGAACCGCGAGTTCCAGCCGTACGCATGAACCACGAGTTCCAGCCGTACGCATGAACCGCGAGTTCCAGCCGTACGCATGAACCACGAGTTCCAGCCGTACGCCTGAACCACAAGTTCCAGCCGTACGCCTGAACCACAAGTTCCAGCCGTACGCATGAACCACAAGTTCCAGCCGTACGCCTGAACCACAAGTTCCAGCCGTACGCCTGAACCACAAGTTCCAGCCGTACGCATGAACCACAAGTTCCAGACGTACGCCTGAACCACGAGTTCCAGCCGTACGCCTGAACCGCGAGTTCCAGCCGTACGCATGAACCGCGAGTTCCAGCCGTACGCCTGAACCGCGAGTTCCAGCCGTACGCCTGAACCGCGAGTTCCAGCCGTACGCATGAACCACGAGTTCCAGCCGTACGCCTGAACCGCGAGTTCCAGCCGTACGCCTGAACCGCGAGTTCCAGCCGTACGCATGAACCGCGAGTTCCAGCCGCACGCCTGAACTACGAGTTCCAGCCGTACGCATGAACCACGAGTTCCAGCCGTACGCCTGAACCACGAGTTCCAGCCGTACGCCTGAACCGCGAGTTCCAGCCGTACGCATGAACCGCGAGTTCCAGCCGTACGCCTGAACCGCGAGTTCCAGCCGTACGCCTGAACCGCGAGTTCCAGCCGTACCACGAGTTCCAGCCGTACGCCTGAACCACGAGTTCCAGCCGTACGCATGAACCGCGAGTTCCAGCCGTACGCCTGAACCGCGAGTTCCAGCCGTACGCATGAACCGCGAGTTCCAGCTGTACGCCTGAACCGCGATTTCCAGCCGTACGCCTGAACCGCAAGTTCCAGCCGTACGCCTGAACCGCGAGTTCCAGCCGCACGCCTGAACCGCGAGTTCCAGCCGCACGCCTAAACCACGAGTTCCAGCCGTACGCCTGAACCGCGAGTTCCAGCCGTACGCCTGAACCGCGAGTTCCAGCCGTACGCCTGAACCGCGAGTTCCAGCCGTACGCCTGAACCGCGAGTTCCAGCCGTACGCATGAACCACAAGTTCCAGCCGTACGCCTGAACCGCGAGTTCCAGCCGTACGCATGAACCGCGAGTTCCAGCCGTACGCCTGAACCGCGAGTTCCAGCCGTACGCATGAACCGCGAGTTCCAGACGTACGCATGAACCGCAAGTTCCAGCCGTACGCCTGAACCGCGAGTTCCAGACGTACGCATGAACCACAAGTTCCAGCCGTACGCATGAACCGCGAGTTCCAGCCGTACGCATGAACCGCGAGTTCCAGCCGTACGCCTGAACCGCGAGTTCCAGCCGCACGCCTGAACCGCGAGTTCCAGCCGTACGCATGAACCGCGAGTTCCAGCCGTACGCCTGAACCACAAATTCCAGCCGTACGTCTGAACCGCGAGTTCCAGCCGTACGCCTGAACCGCGAGTTCCAGCCGTACGCATGAACCGCGAGTTCCAGCCGTACGCCTGAACCGCGAGTTCCAGCCGTACGCCTGAACCACGAGTTCCAGCCGTACGCCTGAATCGCGAGTTCCAGCCGTACGCCTGAACCGCGAGTTCCAGCCGTACGCATGAACCGCGAGTTCCAGCCGTACGCCTGAACCGCGAGTTCCAGCCGTACGCCTGAACCACGAGTTCCAGCCGCACACCTGAATCGCGAGTTCCAGCCGTACGCCTGAACCGCGAGTTCCAGCCGTACGCCTGAACCACGAGTTCCAGCCGTACGCCTGAATCGCGAGTTCCAGCCGTACGCCTGAACCGCGAGTTCCAGCCGTACGCATGAACCACGAGTTCCAGCCGTACGCATGAACCACGAGTTCCAGCCGTACGCCTGAACCACGAGTTCCAGCCGTACGCATGAACCGCGAGTTCCAGCCGTACGCATGAACCGCGAGTTCCAGCCGTACGCATGAACCGCGAGTTCCAGCCGTACGCCTGAACCGCGAGTTCCAGCCGCACGCCTGAACCGCGAGTTCCAGCCGTACGCCTGAACCGCGAGTTCCAGCCGTACGCCTGAACCGCGAGTTCCAGCCGTACGCCTGAACCGCGAGTTCCAGCCGTACGCCTGAACCGCGAGTTCCAGCCGTACGCCTGAACCGCGAGTTCCAGCCGTACGCCTGAACTACTAAACTGCCGCGGTACCAATCAAGCCTGAGATATGAGAACAAATGCAACATTTATTCAAGCGGAGCAAACAGCAAAAACAACACCTGCAGTTTACTGCACACTGTAACACACCACCCAGACCTGGTCCAGGTCCACCACGTCCTACCTGCAACACCATCACAGCAGAGGACAAGACCTGGTCCAGGTCCACTACGTCCTACCTGCAACACTATCACAGCAGAGGACAAGACCTGGTCCAGGTCCACCACGTCCTACCTGCAACACCATCACAGCAGAGGACAAGACCTGGTCCAGGTCCACTACGTCCTACCTGCAACACCATCACAGCAGAGGACAAGACCTGGTCCAGGTCCACCACGTTCTACCTGCAACACCATCACAGCAGAGGACAAGACCTGGTCCAGGTCCATCACGTCCTACCTGCAACACCATCACAGCAGAGGACAAGACCTGGTCCAGGTCCACCACGTCCTACCTGCAACACCATCACAGCAGAGGACAAGACCTGGTCCAGGTCCACTACGTCCTACCTGCAACACCATCACAGCAGAGGACAAGACCTGGTCCAGGTCCACCACGTTCTACCTGCAACACCATCACAGCAGAGGACAAGACCTGGTCCAGGTCCACCACGTTCTACCTGCAACACCATCACAGCAGAGGACAAGACCTGGTCCAGGTCCACCACGTTCTACCTGCAACACCATCACAGCAGAGGACAAGACCTGGTCCAGGTCCACCACGTTCTACCTGCAACACCATCACAGCAGAGGACAAGACCTGATCCAGGTCCACCACGTCCTACCTGCAACACCATCACAGCAGAGGACAAGACCTGGTCCAGGTCCACCACGTTCTACCTGCAACACCATCACAGCAGAGGACAAGACCTGGACTCCTGGACGGACCCAGATCTGGACTTCTACAGCTGAGAACAGGTGGGTCTTTAATCTGATCTTTCTGGGAGTTTGGTCCAGACATGTGGAGCATAGAAGCTGATCCAGCTTCTCCAGGTCTGGTTCTGACTCTGGAACTGATGAAAGACCGGATCCAGATGACCTGAGGAGTCTGGTGGGTTCATTCTGGGTCAGGAGGTCCTGGACCATTCAGAGCTTTAAAGACCTGTTGCTGGTCTTTAAAGTCCTCTGGCGGACCGGCAGCCAGTGTAAAGACGTCAGAACTGGACTGATGTGGTCCAGGTTTCTGGTCTCAGTGAGGACTGGAGCAGCAGGGTTGTGAATTATAGGTCTAACTAGTCTTCGGGTAGACCAGTAAAGGTGAAAGATGGACCGGGTTTTCCAGGTCCTGCTGAGACAGAAACGGTCCTCCAGCTGATTCTGGATCATTAAAAAACCACCAAGCCAGAAACACGGAGACCATCTTGTCTGGTCTCAGAACTGAAGACCCGGGTCCGGACTGAGGCCTGGTGGATCTAGGCTGCGGTGGACTGGACTCACCCCGCAGGTCGAGCTCTCTGTCCCGGACCGGGTTGGTGTACTGGGCGGCCTGCTCGATCAGCTCCGCGGACAACTTCACCATGGCGACCCCCGACTTTAGATTTACTTCTCTTCTTCTCTGGAAACGCTGCAGTTACGTTTCCGCGCGGCATCACACGCTGCCACGAACAAAGAGCTTCCACTTCCGCCTCCGCGTTTATTGGCTGACTGCGAGTGACGTGGCGTCACCTGCTGGACGGAGGGACGAACAGCAGGCGCAGTTAAAGAAAATGTCACGTATCTTGGAGTTGTAATTTGTAAAGATAAACAGGACCGCTGCAAAAAAAATGAACTTTAATCCAATTATTGAAAAAAGAAAATCTAAACTGAACGTATGGTTAATGAGAGATATCTCTTTATTTGGCAGAGTTTTAATTTCTAAAGCAGAGGTAATATCTAGATCAGCATATGTTGCTTTGTCAATTGAAATCCCCAAAAATTACATTAAAGAATTGGATAAAATACTCTATGATTATATTTGGAGGAAAAAAACACATTATCTGAGAAAAGAGGTAATCAGAGGTTGTAGGGAACAAGGAGGTCTAGAGGTTCTAGACTTTAACACACTTAACCATACTTAAAATAAAATGGATTATAGAATTTTTCAAGAACCCTGAAAGCATCTGGAATGCTTTTCCAGCTTTTCTGATTAACAATCTTGGTGGCATTAATTTTCTTTTAAAATTTAACTTTTCAATGAGTAAAATTCCTTTAAATCTGGCTGACTTCCACAAACAAGCATTTTTATCCTGGTTATTAGTTTATAAGCATATAACTTCAGTCCCCACAGATACTATATTTGGAATAACAAAGACATTCTTTACAAAAATAAATCGCTGTTTTATCGCCCATGGTTTGATAAAGGAATTCTGTTAGTAGGTCAATTAATGGATAAAAATGGTGTACTTCTTACATACTCTGCTTTTCTTGAAAAATTCAATTTACCTGTAACTCCTAAAGAGTATGCTGTAGTTTTTGATGCGATCCCTGCAGGTTCTCTTCAATTGTTAAAATATGCTTCATTTACAGAGATTAACATTGAAACTAGTGTAATCTTTATTGGAGGTTTGGATATTAAAAGCAAACATTGTACAGATTTATCAGAAATGAAGTGTCCTTTTCATCTCCACCTACTGCAAAGTTCTTTTGGTACTCTACCATGGGTGATTTACAGTGGGAAAAGGCTAATAAAGTTATTCATAAATATTGCATTAACAACAAGGTGAAAGAAGTATGCTTTAAAATTTTACTTCAGATCTATCCTGTAAAGGAAATACTTAAAAGGTTTAAGATAAACATTGATGATGAATGTGTTTTCTGCCAATGTAACACAGAGACAATTTTCCATTTATTTTTTTACTGTGTTCACACTAAAAAAAATTTGGTCTGACATGGAAAATTTTATCTATGTAAAACTGGGTATTAATATCCAAATTAGTATTTTTGGTGCATTATCATATTTTGTGTTAAATGGATTATCAAATGAGATGCATTATATTACCCAACTGTTAATAATCCTCGGCAAATTTCACGTTCATAAGTGCAGATGGACTGGATCTAAACCTTGTTTTTGTGTGTTTGCTGTGGAACTTAAACTCTACATAAACTCAATAGAAAATATAAAGAACCAAAAAGCTTCAAGAACTCTTCATATTGCAAAGAATCTGCACCTTATATAATCCCAAGAAATATCGTTTTCCTTTAAATCCTCAATGTTTTATTTTTTTATTTTGTTTTTTGTCTTTTTTAAAACTCTGGCCTGGTATAAGTTGTTATTTGTGTTGCATACTGTTTCCTACGTATGTAATGTTTGCTAAATAAATTCATTGAGAAAAAAAAACAAAAACAGCAGGCGCAGTTTGTTGCCGCTTCTTTTTTTTTATTTTTAATTTTGTTTTAATTTTATTTATTATTTATTTTTAATTGATGTTATGGATACAGTACAAGTTGAGATCCAAAAGAACAGCGGCCAACAGTGTCATTTAGTCCACCAGAGTCCATTTTAAGTTCATTTTAAGAGAAAGCCAACTACGTATGGTCCAGACTGGTCCAGGTCCCCCTGTTTTTCATCTGACAGGGGGGCAGATGGAAAAAAAGTGATCAGTGGTTTCACACTCTGAAGAACAAAAAGTACAGGGTTTATCCTCAAAGTTGAATCTCTTTGTTAGAAAGGAATTAACAGGGTAAATTCCAGAAACTATTTTATAGTAGATTAGATAATAATAATGGATTAGATTTTCAAGGCACTCAAACTGCTCACAGTAGATCCATTATTCTTTCACTCCTCCTTCATATTTGGTGATGGTAAGCTACGTATGCAGCCACAGCTGCCGTGGGACAGACTGACGGAAGCGTGGCTGCCATTTTGTGCCTACGGCCCCTCCCACCACCACCAGAGCCATTCACACGCATTCATACACCAGCAGTGCCCCCACTGGAGGCAAGGGGGGTTAAGTGTCTTGCCCAAGGACACAACGACATATGGCAGGGGGATCGGGATTTGAACTGCCGATCCTTCGATCATTCGCCGACCTGCTCTACCACCTGAGCCACAGCTGCCCTCCACTATTTAATAGTGGGCCTCTTTAGCCTTAGGAGGAATGGGGGAAGACAAAAAATATAAAAAAGATTTTTTCTTTAGAGAGGAGCTTATCTCATCCCTCACAACACAAGCATTCACGTCTCCAAAAGTCCTCTGTTTGAAAGCAAGACTTATAAGCTTGTTAGTACATTTCTTATCCATCAGATGAACGTCGCAAACCTGAGGGAAAACAATGTGGGGGCAACCTGATGGAAAAGTAGACCATTTTTAATCATGTGGAGCAAAGGAAAAACAGGAATTTCTGTGCATATTTTGTCAAACTCTTTCCTTGACGTAGAAAAATTAAACTTTGCAAGAAAGTCATTAAAAGATATAAAGTCCCCTTCACAATTCAGTAAATCACAGATGAATAAAACATCATTATTGAACCAAACAGGATTGAAAACAGACCTCCTATTAAGAGTAATGACCCTATTATTCCATAACAAAGAATTATGTGGAGTAAAATTACGAGAGAAGAGCAATTTACCAAAATGCAATGCTTGTTTGTGGAAATTAGAAAGTTTAAGGGGAATTTTTGGCACCTCAAAGTCACATTCAAGCAGAAACTCAAGCCCACCAACCTTTTAAAATAGATTATTTGGAATATGATACCAAATAGAGTGGGTTTGAGAAAGGTATTCTTTCAACCACTGAATCCTGAAAGAGGCAATAATCGACTCAATATCTGCAGCTTTCAAGCCTCCCATTTCATATTCTTTAATCAGCTGTGATTTTTGCAAGTAATGGGTTCTGTTTTTCCAAATGAATTTAAATAAAATGGAATTAGAGGTTTTCACAATGCTAGGAGACACAAACAGTGAATGATAAGGATAGATGAGTCTAGAAACCCCTTCAGATTTGGTAAGAAGAACAGGTCCCAATAAAGACAGATCACGGCTAAGCCAGTGACTCAGGGAATTTTGTACAGTATTTCATTTGGGAGTAATATTAAGCTTTTCTCTGACAGCTACATCCTTTGTTATTATTAAGCCAAGGTATTTTACCTCAGACTTTACTCGGATGCTTGCAATTGTATGTGAATCCAAAGTATGTATTGGAAGAATCTCACATTTATTGAGATTTAAAGTCAGCCCAGATGCTTTTGAGAAAAGTAGAATCTTGCCGATTGCTGAGGAGACCGAAAGCTCATTTTTAATAAACAATGCTGTGTCGTCAGCAAACTGACTGATAATAAATTTCTTTCCCAATATTTCGATTCCATGTACATCAGATGAATTTTTGAGGAAAATTGCCAACAGTTCAGCAGCTATGATAAACGGGAGAGGACTTTTGCCTCGATCAATGTAAAATCGGGATGAGGGGCCTTGACTGAGAGCTACACTGCTGTTGATGTTATTATAAAACATCTGTATAATGTTACAAAAGTTATCACCGAAAACAAACATTTTTAATGACTTAAACAGAAATCCATGCTCCAAGGAGTCAAAAGCCTTATGGAAGTCTAAAAAGAAAATCCGGCTATTGTGAGGGGTCAGATAGTTATAATCTAGCTTATCTAGGACTAGGCGAGTGTGACTGTAGATATCTCTCCCTTTTATAAAAGCAGATTGGGCTTCGCCAATTATTTTATCAAGACCATTTTTCAGTCTGCAGGCAAAGACGTGCTAAAAGTTTATAATCAACACACAAAAGAGTAATGGGCCTCCATTTATCTAAATACTTTTTTTCCTTATCAGGTTTGGGAATTAATGTAATCAAGCCATGTTTCATTATTGGAGATAACATAGATTTTTCAATGCATGCAGTGAAAGCCTCATAAACTAAAATTCTGATATCCGACCAGAAATGTTTATAAAATTCAATTGTGAGGCCATCGGGGCCCGGGGATTTTCCACTTGGCTACTGAGTTATTGCTTTATCAAGTTCATCAATTGCTAATGCAGAATCTAAAAGGGTTTTAAATTCATCATCTATTTTTGGTACCTGGTTTTTAATCTCAACTAAGAAAAATTCACACTCTGAGAGAAATTAGATATGTATAAAGAAGAAGAATAATTTGTGATGTGATTTTCAATGCTAAATTGGTCTTCATATAGACGGTTGTCAAAAAACAATTCATTAACGGATTTATTACCTTGTCTCCTTTTTTCTAAATTAAAAAAATAATTGGTGCTTTTATTCCCCCTCTTCAATCCACCGAGCTCTTGATTGAATAAAAGCGCCTTTAGCTTTTTCTGTGTAAAGGTCATCAAGTGCTGATTGAAGCCCAGAGAGTTGCACTTTATCATCTTCATTAAGGAGAGAGTGACAACAGCAAGAACTTATCTTAGAAATAATATCAATTTGCTTCTGTCTACTGGCTCTGGCTAGATTTTTGCCCTCTTGAATTGAAATTTTGCGAACATTAAATTTAAACCATTCCCATTTGTTAATGGCCGTTGAGTCTTGAAGCATTTTCACCTTGTTGATGAGAGATAAAAAAAAAATTTGCAGAAAGAATCACTTTTCAAGAGATTACAGTTACATTTCCAGTGTACTTGTTTTGGCTTTGGTAGATTTTTTCTAATAGAGAGCACAGTGATCTGTTAATGGAGGACAGATTTCACAGCTGTTGGATAGTTCTACTAAATGATCTGATAACAGCCAAAAATCTATTCTAGAGGACTGAGAGTGACTAGTATTGGACCAGGTATATTGTCTTTTGTAAGGGTTAAACTTACGCCAGATATCAACGAGATTAAGAGACCTTGAAAACTCTGAAATGGAAGGGGTGAGAGCAGCAGAGTGAAATTGAGATGGGAATCTATCTTGCCACTCATCAGGAACAATGCTGAAATCACCACCGACAACAACACTAGTGGTAGAGTGGATCATTTTCCATTAATCAATCAATGTGCACAAATTGTTTATCAGTCTTCTGTTTTCTGTCCTGTTGTTGAGGCCATAAATATTCACTAAGTTTGCAATCATTGATTTCAACAATAAGAGCAATCCAATGACCTTCATTGTCACCTTTGTGTTCAATAACACTGCCATCCCGGTGATTCCAAATACTAATAGCCACACCTGCTGACCGAGAGGTGCCATGTGAAAAGTAAAAGCAGCCATTTCCCCTTTGGGTTTTCCAAAAGCTTACCTCTTCAGCAACTGAGTGAGTTTCTTGTAAAAAAAAAATTAAAAAAAATCAACATTTGTTTGCTCTATAGCCTTGCGCTTACTGTTGCATCGTAAACCACAAACATTTAAAGTTATACCGTGTAACTTTTGGCCACTATGGGCACTAAACCTGTAACTTCCCGCAGGCGCCACAACTGTCTCAAAATTAAACAGTCTCAGTCTGTGTTTTGGAAAAGTGTTGCAGACCACTTTAAAAAGCGGATTTTTAAGTCATCAAGCCATTAATCAAAGCGCTCCAGGTTACATGATCCAATGAGAGACGGCCCGCTCCTGAGAAGTTACAATGCCTGGTTTTTGAGAATGGCAGCCCCCCTCAGAGCAACGACATGCATCAAGTGCTCTATATTTACTCCAGAAATCAGCTATAGTTACTTACATTAATAATGATGATAGAATATAATGTATCATAATATTTGGCAAACATTGGGTTCAAAAGTTACACGGTATCACTTTCAAGAAAGAAAAGAAAGTGACATTAGAGAAGATAGAACACTTTAAAGAGTTGGTGCGGGAATTTAGTCATTCGTATGAACCTTCAAATAGAGGTTTATGTTCAAACATGTACAAATATCAATTTTAGTGACAATCAAATATACAGAAACATGTCTTCATGTCTGAGTCGACAAGTTAAAAAATGTGGAACAGGAGGCTACGACAAAACTTTCTACAAAAAGAAGATGTACATAGGCATTAGAGAAACTGAGTATACCTTTACAATATGACATGAGTTTTTGGTCATTCAGACACTTGACGTCCATCAATGACCCCAAACCATCACGGAGATAAGCTTTGAGACCCCTCTTCCTCGCTTCTGCTACTCTGGGCCAGAGTCGGGCGTGAAGTAGTCTTCAGAGTCTCTGAAGCGGATGTTGCGCTTCTTGCAGGTTTTCGCATTTTTGGAATGCTTCCAGACTTGATCTCTGATCACTCTCATTCCGAAGTGAATGATGACCTGCTTAGGTCTATCGCTCTTTTTCTTCTGGCCCAACCGGTGAACCATGTCCACTGTGCCAAGAAGCTGGTCCGGAGACAGAGGAACTATTTCCGAGAGGGTTTGATCTCGAATATTTTCTCCATCTCTCTCAGGGACGCCGTTCAGCCGCAACAACCATCTCCGCTTGTATCTCGCGTGCTCAAGACATTTCTCACGAAGCTCGGAGTTTTCCATTTGTAGCATAACAACCTGCTTCTTCAGCTTGCTCACATCCTCCATTATTTCCTTTAGAGTATTCGTGTTAGCATCGACCGAGTCTTTGATTTTAACGACAGCCTCCGTGTTTTCTTTTAGCTGCCACTCGATGACCTGGAAATGCTCACTTTGATTTTCGAGCTTATGTGAGAGATTGGTAACGGCATTAAGAATATCAGAGTTGGAAATTACACCATCCTTAAAAGAGGAAGTTTTTGACTTTTTCGGATTCGGGCTTTTCGTTGGTGTATGTTGTCTCCTTTGCTGAGAGTCCAGAATTGTGTTCTCAGGCTCGCCGCCGCCATTTTCTTGCTCCATCTGCTCAATTTTCTCGTCTTCACACGGTGCTACCTGAGTATAGTCGTGGTCTTTTCCGACACCAACTATGGATACCCTTTAGTGACAGAGGTAATCTTCAAATTAAGGCGTTCCGCTGTCGTTTAAGAGGAGTTTAGAAGGTTTACTTCATTTTGCTCAACGGACCCAGCACCAAGTTTGTCTGTCTACTCCGCCATCTTGATTGGACCCCCTGGAGGAACCATCACTGTCCCAAGGCCCCGTCCCAATACCCTCACTTCCACCCTTGCGCCCCTAGAATGTGCGCTCCCGTTGAGGGGTTGAAGTGCGTAGTGTGTCCCAATTCTCCAGAGCTGCTCGAGGGTGGAAGTCCTTCACGCCCCTTTTGCGCCATCAATCCACACTTCAGTGAAGTCCGCATCTATGCAGATGCGGCAAGTGTATCTATCTGCGGCTTGCAACCCAGTGGGCGTGTCCTATAGTGGGCGTGTCGCATTGTGGGTGGGTCTGGTTAGGTTTAGGGGGAGGGTCAGGGGTAGGGCTAGATTTTACCGTGCTCTCATTGGCCTGGTGGGCGTGTCGTCGAGTAACGTCACACTACGACACGCCCACTCTACGACACGCCCACACTACGACACGCCCCTGTCTTGCGAGCCGCAGATAGACCCTTCTCAGATGCGGGGGAATGAATGGGGGATTATCACGCTTCTGTGTTCTGAACTTCCGGTTTGAAACACTAAGACGGCCCACTTCCGGCCCAGTTCAATGTCCCTGCTTTACTTCGTAGATAACGTGAATAAACGCCAACCCTACCTAAGTTTTCACGGATTCCAGACTGAAGTGATACATACCCAGCCATCACCGCGTCTCAAGATGTCTTAAGATGTGTCTTAAGACACTTCTGTTGAGACGTCTTGAGACGTCTATAAGACGCGTCTATAGACATGGGTCTTAAGATGTCTTGAGATGTCTTAAGACGTCTCAAGATGTCTTGGAATCGCTTTGATCCACTTCTTCCTTAGTAGTACTAAGGAAGAAGTGGATCAAAGCGATTCTCCAGAGTGAAAGGCCAAACTTTATAATAAAACAACGTAGCATGTTTGTTTGCAGCCGGTGGGGCACAACACCGGCATGCTAGCATTAGCCAGCTAGCATTTACCGACGTGCTTAACTTTGTTCGTCTTAAACCACACATACATCTGAAAATCGGGTCTGTAGCCCCCCTTTTCCAGTGGAACAACTGGGGACTGCCAAGAAAGGAGACGCTTTCAGATGCTTGTGTGTTTTCAGCCGCACAAAGTTAGGCACGTCATCAAGCTGGCTAATGCTAGCCTGCTAACAGTAGTCCGCCAGCTACTACTCCGTTAAACTTTGTAAATCGGATAAACGCCAATGCCAAGTTTTCATTCCAGACTGAAGTGATGCTGAGGAAGAAGTGGATCAAAACGACCGTTTCGCCGCGGTGAAGGACCGAACTTCATAATAATACAACACACGTTTGTTTGTAGCCGGCAGACTGCACAGTCGTGTTGGCAGGCTAGCATTAGCCAGCTCGATGACGTGCCTAACTTTGTGCGGCTGAAAACACACAAGCATCTGAAAGCGTCTCCTTTCTTGGCAGTCCCCAGTTGTTCCACTGGAAACGGGGGGGGGGTACAGACCCGATTTTCAGATGTATGTGTGTTTTAAGACGAACAAAGTTAAGCACGTCGGTAAACGCTAGCTGGCTAATGCTAGCATGCCGATTGTGCCCCACCGGCTGCAAACAAACATGCTACGTTGTTTTATTATAAAGTTCGGCCCTTCACTCTGGAGAATGGCTTTGATCCACTTCCTCCTTAGTATCACTTCAGTCTGGAATCCGTGAAAATTTAAGTAGGGTTGGCGTTTATTCACGTTATCTACGAAGTAAAGCAGGGACATTGAACTGGGCCGGAAGTGGGCCGTCTAAGTGTTTCAAACCGGAAGTTCGGAACACGGAAGCGTGATAATCCCCCATTGGGACAGGGCCAAGCAAGCAAGCGTTTCTAGCAGAAACCTTTTTAGATGCTTGTCTATACATTCCATTATTATTTTTAAATTATTATTTTATTTGTTTGTGTAAATATTCCACCATTCCCTTATATCTTCACTCTCTATGTTTTATTTACGAATCTTCGATTGTTTATGTTTTATTTGGTCATTATTTTTTCTAAATAATTTGTCGATCAATAGTGTCTTTATTTTTTTATTTTTTAATTTAATGGGCTATATGCACAACTCCACTACTTCCTGAACTTAAGCCAGCACCTTTGCTTCCTGTCTTCCATGACTGGACAAACTGATTACTCCAGGTGTGTCTGACCAGTTAGTGAGGTCAGACACACCTGGAGTAATCAGTTTGTCCAGTCATGGAAGACAGGAAGCAAAGGTGCTGGCTGAAGTTCAGGAAGTAGTGGAGTTGTGCATATAGCCCATTGTCTAAATATTTCCTTATTTATTTTCCTTTCTGTGGTATCTCCAGTCCACCCGGTAGCGCAAATACGATTTTAAGCTAGTTTGTAACCTCAAATAAACGTAGAAGAAGAAAAATGGTGACGTGTCACCCGGAACCAACACGTCATCCTGACTTTCCAGCCGCCATATCAGGGAGCGAGTGTGCGGGTGAGGGACGCGTGAGTCGGGAGGAGGCTCGCGCAGGTAGCAGGTGAAGGTAGCTTCAGATGGAGGACGTGGAGATTGAAGACGTAGATGGGGACTATGTCCCCCCCCACCGAGCTCCCCCGCAAAACCAGGACATGAGCACCGTGATCCACATCGGTAAGTTTTACCTTCATCTCTCCTCCTCATCCTCGGCTGCCTGAAGTTTGGCGTGAGACATAAACCCGCTTCCCGCTGGTTCATCCTCACCTGTCCCCCAGCAGGAGAGCTCCTGGCCCAGTACGGGTGGCACCTTCTGGTTCTGACGGTGGGGGTCTACCTGCTCATCCAGCACCTGAGGAGGAGGTGGTCCCGCCAGAGGGAGCGTCACAGCCAGCCCCCGGCTCAGCAAGGTGGGGACCAGGGTCTGCAGACCCTCCAGAAACCAGGCAACGGTGACTGTTACCATGGTAACCGATTCCTGGCAGGGTTCTACCTGTCACCTGACATTAGACATGGGTTGCCGTAGCAACGGCAGTCCTGACATTTAGATGCTGAGGTGATACACAGACCACCAGCCAGGGATGGCGATACCAGTGTTTCCTGTGGATACCAAACCAGTACTTTATGGTACTTTTTCATCAGTATCGATACTGGTACTTGCTGTCCCTTGAAAGAAAACCACGATTGTACTGTTTGCATTAATACATTAAATGCAATGATAATATAATTAAAACTTGAGAACAGAAGAACTGGAAAAAATGCTTTAAAACAATCATAAATTATATTGATGAGTAAATTAAACAAAAATAAGATAAAAAACTTCTTTCAATTATCAAATAATTTAAGTACAAGTTAAGATTATTTAAACTCTTTCAGTGGAAAATGTTGAAATATAAAATGTATTAGTAATATTGTAAATTTACCAAAACATAATGTGCAATAACCTGCATTTAAGTACTGAAAATACCAAAACATCATCGTCAACATCATCATCACTGCGCTTGTTGGAAATGGGGGGTGTTGGATCTCAGGCAGCGGTTGTTTGTCCCTCGCCGGAGCTCCCTTCATGCTTCCCCTCTCTCTGTCAGCATGCTCCGCTGGGGCTGTTCTTTATTTAAACTTTAACATAAAGAACATTTACACAAATGTCAACGACGCATTTACGTGCATAGATTGTCTATTAGTGACAGACATCGCACTCTGACAGGTGGTGACGCCACCAGCTGGACTGGAGTTTTTCCGTCTCTTTCTACTTGTGATGCGGCGTGATGACGACGGTTTCGTCCTCAGACGTTTCCAAAACCACGAGACCGTGCAGAGTTGTCGGACCCCTGCTGCCAGAATCCAGATTGTTCAAGTCTAGTTCTTGAGAGGGAACCCATGAGACCGTGCCCTCACTGAGGCAACCTCCACTTTCCTGACGGGACATCCATGTGACACTCCCAGTAATAAATCCATTTAGATGTTTTTAAAAAGCTACAAAATTATTTCAAACAGCCTTTTTTCATACTGCAATAAACTGATGTTCATAAAAGCTGGACAGGCCGATATCTGACTGCTGCAACACAGACGTGTTGTAGTCACAAGTTATTCTACTCAGATAAATAAACCATAACTGTAGGTCATACCAACACGTGACGGACAAAACTTTCACATATCCTCCTCATAAAAAGCCTAGAATCTGATTGGCTACCGCCATCGTGTGACTCAGAAGCTAGAATCTGATAGGCTACCGCCATCGTGTTACTCAGAAGCTGGAATCTGATAGGCTACCGCCATCAGAAGCTGGAATCTGATAGGCTACCGCCATCATGTTATTCAGCAGCTGGAATCTGATAGGCTACCGCCATCGTGTGACTCAGAAGCTGGAATCTGATAGGCTACCGCCATCATGTGACTCAGAAGCTGGAATCTGATAGGCTATCACCATCATGTTATTCAGCAGCTGGAATCTGATAGGCTACCGCCATCGTGTGACTCAGAAGCTGGAATCTGATAGGCTACCGCCATCATGTTATTCAGCAGCTGGAATCTGATAGGCTACCGCCATCGTGTGACTCAGAAGCTGGAATCTGATAGGCTACCGCCATCATGTGACTCAGAAGCTGGAATCTGATAGGCTACCGCCATCATGTGACTCAGAAGCTGGAATCTGATAGGCTACCGCCATCATGTGACTCAGAAGCTGGAATCTGATAGGCTATCACCATCATGTGACTCAGAAGCTGGAATCTGATAGGCTACCGCCATCAGAAGCTGGGATCTGATAGGCTACCGCCATCGTGTGACTCAGAAGCTAGAATCTGATAGGCTACCACCATCATGTGATACAGAAGCTAGAATCTGATAGGCTATCACCATCGTGTGACTCAGAAGCTGGAATCTGATAGGCTACCGCCATCGTGTGACTCAGAAGCTGGAATCTGATAGGCTACCACCATCATGTGACTCAGAAGCTGGAATCTGATAGGCTATCACCATCGTGTTATTCAGAAGCTGGAATCTGATAGGCTACCACCATCGTGTTATTCAGAAGCTGGAATCTGATAGGCTACCACTATCGTGTTATTCAGAAGCTGGAATCTGATAGGCTACCACCATCATGTTATTCAGAAGCTGGAATCTGATAGGCTACCACCATCGTGTTATTCAGCAGCTGGAATCTGATAGGCTACCGCCATCGTGTTACTCAGAAGCTGGAATCTGATAGGCTCATTTCTACGCTCGTGTGACTCAGAAGCTGGAATCTGATAGGCTCATTTCTCCGCTCGTGTGACTCAGAAGCTGGAATCTGATAGGCTCATTTCTCCGCTCGTGTGACTCAGAAGCTGGAATCTGATAGGCTCATTTCTACGCTCGTGTGATAAATAAGGGTCCATATGAGCAGATGTTTCACTGTAATCTGGTTGAAAGTCTGCGACTGGTGTGTGTCGGCATCCCAGCAGCCATGAGGGATGTTCTGCTGTCTCCTGGCGTCTGTCTTCTCTCCCCTGCAGCTGGACTTCAGGATTACAGACTTCCTGCAGAATATGTAGCAGGGAATATTTTCCACGTCACAAACAGGAGGCTGATATCAGGTCTAGGGCTGCCACGATTAGTCGATGAATCGTCAACTATGAAAATATTCTGCCACTAACGCTGGACTACTCGTTCATTGTTTTCAAGCTTTGTTTGTCCTTGCAACATTACCTCCGTACCTTCCCCTGCCTTGTCTGCTTTCCCGTCCTTGCGTGCGCAGTCAAAGCCATCAGGGTCAGCTTCACTTAAATTGCATATTGACATAAATAAACACACACTACCAGTCAAAAGTTTGGACACGTTTTCTTTTAGATTCAGCAAGAAAGTTGTCAGAACTTTTGACCGGTTCTGTAAATATGCTTCAATTTCCGCGTCATCCGATGAGTCTACTAATCGCCAAAATGATCGATGTCTAGTCCAATATCAATATAATAGTTTGGTAAACTATTATACCAGGTCACAGACTCCAGCGTGACGATGCTAAACCCTCTGCTGCATCCATCACACCAGCATGGCTTCACAGGAGAGGGGCTGGACGTATCCTCATCATCCTCATCATCTTGTGTTTTCTTATAAAGATGCTGCGATCGTTGCCAGACGACAGGAAGCGATGGAGGCGGCTCGGAGGAAGATGCAGGAAGAGCTTGATGCCAAATCGGCCATCTTCAGAGAGAAGCAGAAGCAGGTGAGGTAGAGCAGAGGATGGTGATGGATGGTCCCTCCGTGACCGCTCGGCTGAACTGAGGCTATCATCTTCCTCTCAACAGCAAGAGGAAGAGCGAAGGAAGCAGAAGATAGAGGTGTGGGAGAGCATGCAGCAGGGGAAGAGCTGCAAAGGAGCGACCAGACTTTCCCAGGTGAGTTTAAAATTCATTCACCACATTCCTGCCTGAAGTCAGCAGCCGATTACAGCTGCACGTCACAAACTGACGGTGAAGGACCTGAAATCCATTTAAGGGTGCTACACGATTTGGTCCGGTAGGAGTCCGGAACACCTGCAGGTACGGTACGTTTGGGCAGGTGTGAAAGTGGACCAGTTTGTTTGGTCCAGACTGAAGAGCTGTACCGAGACCGACCTCTGGAGGTGGTCTCAGTATAGTTCCACACAGACTCCAGAACGCTGCATGGCCTCCATTCAACCCATTTACAGCACTTCTGTTCATTCTACATGATAAATGAATCAGAAGTCTACAAAGATGTCTCTGAAATGAAATGAAAAATACTTTATTTATCCCAGAAGGGAAATTCAACATTGTAATAAGCTCGTACTCTTTTCTTTGAACAATATGTAAAATAACAAAACAACAATAATAGCCAGTCAGTCCTGTTCTTCAGGGTGATGCTGCTGGTGGGAATGAATTTCTGTACCTCCATCCTACAGTGAACCTGACGCAGCCTCCCACTGAGTTCTTCACCGTGTTGTGGAGAGGAGGAAAAATCCTCCATCATCTTCATCAGCTTGTGCAGCATTCTTTTCTGAACGATCAGCTCCAGCGGCTCCAGAGTTCTCCCCAGCACAGAACCAGCTTTCTTGATCAGCTTGTTTAGTTTCTTCAAGTCTCTGGTTCTGGTTCTGGTTCTGGTTCTGGTTCTGATGCTGCTGCCCCAGCAGATGCTGCAAAGCTAATTGCACTTTCCACAACAGACTTGTAGAAGATCTGCAACATCTTGGTGCAGACGTTGAATGATCTCAGCTTCCTTAAGAAGTAGAGTCTGTTCTGACCTTTCTTGTAGATGTAGTCAGTGTTGCATTTCCAATCGAGTCTGTTGTCCAGCTGAACTCCAGGTATTTGTAGTTCTCCACCACCTCCACCTCCTCTTCCAGGATGTAGACAGGACTATGCTGCTTATTCTTGCTCCTCCTGAAGTCAACAATCATCTCTTTAGTCTTGCTGGTATTTAAGATGAGCTGATTGTTACCATTTCACAAACTGACTGACCAGTTCCCTGTATTCGGCTTCTTGTCCATCACTGATACACCCCACAACAGCAGAGTCATCAGAGTATTTCTGCAGATGACAGGATCAGAGTTGTACTGGAAGTCTGAGGTGTACAGTGTAAAGAGGAATGGTGAGAGTACAGTTCCTTGTGGTGCTCCAGTGCTGCTGATCACCATCTCAGACACACAACCTTTCAGTCTCACAAACTGTGGTCTGTTTGTGAGGTAGTCGTAAATCCAGGTGGTTGTGGAGGATCCACCTGGAAGTTATGGAGCTTCTGACATAGCAAAGCAGGCTGAATAGTATTAAATGCACTTGAAAAATTGAGAAATTTGGGGGAGTCGGCAGCGTAGTGGTTAACGTCGCGGGCTGGCTGCTGGGGCTCGGCAGACCTGGGTTCGAGTTCCTGACATGACACTCGGGTGAACCACTGAGCAAGGTCCTTAACCCCCACCAACTGCTCCCTGGGCGCTTTAAATAGCAGCCCGGCCTCTCGGGTCCAACCTGAGATGGTTAAATGCAGAGAACTAATTTCCTAATTGGCTCACTAATTGGGATTAATAAAGTATATCTTTTTTTTTTTTTAAATCAAAGAACATGACCCTCAAAGTGCTGCCTGACTGGTCCAGATGAGAGTGGGGATGTCCTGATGTGGAGACGGAGGAGGTCTCAGGATGTCCTGATGTGGAGACAGAGGAGGTCTCAGGATGTCCTGATGTGGAGGGAGAGGAGTTTGTGTTCAGGTCCATGACTGAGGTGCAGGGTGACAGAGTGGAGGTGGGACAGGAAAGCTGTGGGCTCATGGAGGGTGTGTGGTGCGTTGGGTTGTCGGCAGGGGGGGAACTGAACCTATTGAAGAACATGTTCAGTTCGTTAGCTCTGTCCAGACCTCCATCAGTCTCGTCCCCCTTTAACTTGAAGCCAGTGATCTTTTTCAAGATAGTTATTTTTTTTTATCTGAAATGCAAGATGGTTCAGGTTTGGAGCTTCGCCCGCTGGTCTTACAACTTTGCTTGCAACACATCTTCTCCGTGGAGAGAGAACAAAACTTGCAGTGCTCTCATGACGTATGCGAGTTTCATGCTGTAACAGCAGCATTTGTGTTTGCTGCATAAGTAATGATAATATATCACCACATTTACGAGTTATTTCTTCTGGGATTATTCTTCTTTGCCTGCTTCACCATCAGCTTCCACACACAGTATTTTCTTAAATATTTTCTTAAATGCTTGGGACGGATATATTATCCACTTTAAGCAACATAGTAAAAAATGCTCCTGGAAAACATAATCCACCCTGCCTTTAATCCCAGTCAGCATCCAGAAGCTTTAATCCCAGTCAGCATTCAGAAGCTTTAATCCCAGTCAGCATCCAGAAGCATTAATCCCAGTCAGCATTCAGAAGCTTTAATCTCAGTCAGCATCAGAAGCTTTAATCCCAGTCAGCATCCAGAAGCATTAATTCCAGTCAGCATTCAGAAGCTTTAATCTCAGTCAGCATCCAGAGGAGTTAATCCCAGTCAGCATTCAGAAGCTTTAATCTCAGTCAGCATCCAGAGGAGTTAATCCCAGTCAGCATCCAGAGGAGTTAATCCCAGTCAGCATCCAGAGGAGTTAATCCCAGTCAGCATTCAGAAGCTTTAATCTCAGTCAGCATCCAGAGGAGTTAATCCCAGTCAGCATCCAGAGGAGTTAATCCCAGTCAGCATTCAGAAGCTTTAATCTCAGTCAGCATCCAGAAGCGTTAATCCCAATCATCATCCAGAAGCGTTAATCCCAGTCAGCATCCAGAAGCGTTAATCCCAGTCAGCATCCAGAGGAGTTAATCCCAGTCAGCATTCAGAAGCTTTAATCTCAGTCAGCATCCAGAGGAGTTAATCTCAGTCAGCATCCAGAAGCGTTAATCCCAGTCAGCATCCAGAAGCGTTAATCCCAGTCAGCATCCAGAGGAGTTAATCCCAGTCCGCATCCAGAGGAGTTAATCCCAGTCAGCATTCAGAAGCGTTAATCCCAGTCAGCATTCAGAAGCGTTAATCCCAGTCAGCATCCAGAAGCGTTAATCCCAGTCAGCATCCAGAAGCGTTAATCCCAGTCAGCATTCAGAAGCGTTAATCCCAGTCAGCATCCAGAAGCGTTAATCCCAGTCAGCATCCAGAAGCGTTAATCCCAGTCAGCATCCAGAAGCGTTAATCCCAGTCAGCATTCAGAAGCTTTAATCCCAGTCAGCATCCAGAAGCTTTAATCCCAGTCAGCATCCAGAAGCGTTAATCCCAGTCAGCATCCAGAAGCGTTAATCCCAGTCAGCATTCAGAAGCGTTAATCCCAGTCAGCATTCAGAAGCGTTAATCCCAGTCAGCATCCAGAAGCTTTAATCCCAGTCAGCATCCAGAAGCGTTAATCCCAGTCAGCATCCAAAAGCTTTAATCCCAGTCAGCATCCAGAAGCTTTAATCCCAGTCAGCATCCAGAAGCTTGAATCCCAGTCAGCATCCAGAAGCTTGAATCCCAGTCAGCATCCAGAAGCTTTAATCCCAGTCAGCATCCAGAAGCTTGAATCCCAGTCAGCATCCAGAAGCTTGAATCCCAGTCAGCATCCAGAAGCTTTAATCCCAGTCAGCATCCAGAAGAGTTAATCCCAGTCAGCATCCAGAAGCTTTAATCCCAGTCAGTATCCAGAAGTTTGAATCCCAGTCAGCATTCAGAAGCGTTAATCCCAGTCAGCATCCAGAAGCGTTAATCCCAGTCAGCATCCAGAAGCTTTAATCCCAGTCAGCATCCAGAAGCGTTAATCCCAGTCAGCATCCAGAAGCGTTAATCCCAGTCAGTATCCAGAAGCTTTAATCCCAGTCAGTATCCAGAAGAGTTAATCCCAGTCAGCATCCAGAAGCTTTAATCCCAGTCAGCATCCAGAAGCTTTAATCCCAGTCAGCATCCAGAAGCTTTAATCCCAGTCAGCATCCAAAAGCTTTAATCCCAGTCAGCATCCAAAAGCTTTAATCCCAGTCAGCATCCAAAAGCTTTAATCCCAGTCAGCATCCAAAAGCTTTAATCCCAGTCAGCATTCAGAAGCTTTAATCCCAGTCAGCATCCAAAAGCTTTAATCCCAGTCAGCATCCAGAAGCGTTAATCCCAGTCAGCATCCAGAAGCTTTAATCCCAGTCAGCATCCAAAAGCTTTAATCCCAGTCAGCATTCAGAAGCTTTAATCCCAGTCAGCATCCAAAAGCTTTAATCCCAGTCAGCATCCAGAAGCGTTAATCCCAGTCAGCATCCAAAAGCGTTAATCCCAGTCAGCATCCAGAAGCGTTAATCCCAGTCAGCATCCAAAAGCTTTAATCCCAGTCAGCATCCAGAAGCGTTAATCCCAGTCAGCATCCAAAAGCGTTAATCCCAGTCAGCATCCAGAAGCTTTAATCCCAGTCAGCATCCAAAAGCTTTAATCCCAGTCAGCATCCAAAAGCTTTAATCCAAGTCAGCATCCAAAAGCTTTAATCCCAGTCAGCATCCAAAAGCTTTAATCCAAGTCAGCATCCAAAAGCTTTAATCCCAGTCAGCCCAGTATGCTGCTGTCTTGGCCAGGTCACTCTTACAAAAGAGGGTTTTAATCTGAATAAGTTTTATTCCTGGTATAATAAAGGTTAGTACTCCTCAGCATATCAGTAGATATAGAAGCAGAACTTATTCCTACCAGAACTTTGTAGAAACAGCAGCAGATCAACAGTGAATCTTTCCTCATCTGCATTTCATCTCTCCATCTCGGCTTTCAGGCAGTGAAGCAAACGCAACAGAAACTGTTTCCGTGTTTCCTTGTTTCCGTGTTTCCATTTTTCCGTGTTTCCTTGTTTCCGTGTTTCCATTTTTCCGTGTTTCCTAGTTTCCGTGTTTCCTTGTTTCCATTTTTCCATTTTTCCGTGTTTCCTAGTTTCCGTGTTTCCTTGTTTCCATTTTTCCATTTTTCCGTGTTTCCTAGTTTCCTTGTTTCCGTGTTTCCATTTTTCCATTTTTCCTTGTTTCCTAGTTTCGGTGTTTCCGTGTTTCCTTGTTTCCGTGTTTTCGTGTTTCCATGTTTTCGTGTTTCTGTGTTTCCATTTTTCCGTGTTTCCTTGTTTCCTTGTTTCCTTGTTTCCGTGTTTCCGTGTTTCCATTTTTCCATTTTTCCGTGTTTCCTTGTTTCCGTGTTTTCGCGTTTCCATGTTTCCGTGTTTCTGTGTTTCCGTGTTTCCTAGTTTCCTTGTTTCCGTGTTTCCGTGTTTCTGTGTTTCCATTTTTCCGTGTTTCCTTGTTTCCTTGTTTCCTTGTTTCCGTGTTTCCGTGTTTCCATTTTTCCATTTTTCCGTGTTTCCTTGTTTCCGTGTTTTCGCGTTTCCATGTTTCCGTGTTTCTGTGTTTCCGTGTTTCCTAGTTTCCTTGTTTCCGTGTTTCCGTGTTTCTGTGTTTCCATTTTTCCGTGTTTCCATTTTTCCATTTTTCCGTGTTTCCGTGTTTCCTTGTTTCCTTGTTTCCGTGTTTCCATGTTTTCGTGTTTCCTCGTCTGCACTTATTTCTGCTGCTATTAAACTTCTGTCCTCACAAACCACCTCCAGCTCTGCTGCATCAGAAAGCTCTTCTTTCTTTGTTCTTCTTCATGGAAAGTGTGACAGGAAGTGTCTTCATCATCATGTCCAGGTCAAAATAGAGGTCTCTTAGCAACGTAGTCGTGATGATGATATCTTAATGATGAAGATGGGATAAATGACGGCGTGATGTGGAGGAGGGATGGATCCAGTATTCTGTCTGAAACTTGAAGACATACCATACAGATGTGTGCAGGACTGGTTTAGAGCTGGTTTAACTAGCATGTGGGTTGGTGCTCTGCATCATCATCATCATCATCATCATCATGCTACCATGGTATCTGATTAACATGTCGTCCTTACAGAACCCTGAAGAGGCTGACCAGTCTTCAACTGTACTGAAGCCAAAGACCGACAAGAAGCCGCTTCGCAGTGCTGGTAAGTCTGGATCCCATCTGTCTCACACGAGCAACAAGACCGGACTGTCTCTGAGCGGAACCGGGGACGGGACTGTCTCTGAGCGGAACCGGGGACGGGACTGTCTCTGAGCGGGACCGGGGACGGGACTGTCTCTGAGCGGGACCGGGGACGGGACTGTCTCTGAGCGGAACCGGGGACGGGACTGTCTCTGAGCGGAACCGGGGACGGGACTGTCTCTGAGCGGGACCGGGGACGGGACTGTCTCTGAGCGGGACCGGGGACGGGACTGTCTCTGAGCGGAACCGGGGACGGGACTGTCTCTGAGCGGGACCGGGGACGGGACCGTCTCTGAGCGGAACCGGGGACGGGACCGTCTCTGAGCGGGACCGGGGACGGGACCGTCTCTGAGCGGAACCGGGGACGGGACTGTCTCTGAGCGGAACCGGGGACGGGACTGTCTCTGAGCGGAACCGGGGACGGGACCGTCTCTGAGCGGAACCGGGGACGGGACCGTCTCTGAGGGGAACCGGGGACGGGACTGTCTCTGAGCGGGACCGGGGACGGGACTGTCTCTGAGCGGAACCGGGGACGGGACCGTCTCTGAGCGGAACCGGGGACGGGACCGTCTCTGAGCGGAACCGGGGACGGGACCGTCTCTGAGCGGAACCGGGGACGGGACCGTCTCTGAGGGGAACCGGGGACGGGACCGTCTCTGAGCGGAACCGGGGACGGGACCGTCTCTGAGCGGGACCGGGGACGGGACGGTCTCTGAGCGGAACCGGGGACGGGACGGTCTCTGAGCGGAACCGGGGACGGGACTGTCTCTGAGGGGAACCGGGGACGGGACTGTCTCTGAGGGGAACCGGGGACGGGACTGTCTCTGAGGGGAACCGGGGACGGGACTGTCTCTGAGGGGAACCGGGGACGGGACTGTCTCTGAGCGGGACCGGGGACGGGGCTGTCTCTGAGGGGAACCGGGGACGGGACTGTCTCTGAGCGGGACCGGGGACGGGACTGTCTCTGAGCGGAACCGGGGACGGGACTGTCTCTGAGGGGAACCGGGGACGGGACTGTCTCTGAGGGGAACCGGGGGACGGGACTGTCTCTGAGCGGGACCGGGGACGGGGCTGTCTCTGAGGGGAACCGGGGACGGGACTGTCTCTGAGCGGGACCGGGGACGGGACTGTCTCTGAGGGGAACCGGGGACGGGACTGTCTCTGAGGGGAACCGGGGACGGGACTGTCTCTGAGCGGGACCGGGGACGGGACTGTCTCTGAGCGGAACCGGGGACGGGACCGGGGACGGGGCTGTCTCTGAGCGGGACCGGGGACGGGACTGTCTCTGAGGGGAACCGGGGACGGGACTGTCTCTGAGCGGAACCGGGGACGGGACGGTCTCTGAGCGGAACCGGGGACGGGACTGTCTCTGAGGGGAACCGGGGATGGGACTGTCTCTGAGCGGAACCGGGGACGGGACGGTCTCTGAGCAGGACCGGGGACGGGACTGTCTCTGAGCGGAACCGGGGACGGGACTGTCTCTGAGCGGAACCGGGGACGGGACGGTCTCTGAGCAGGACCGGGGACGGGACTGTCTCTGAGGGGAACCGGGGACGGGACCGTCTCTGAGGGGGACCGGGGACGGGACTGTCTCTGAGCGGGACCGGGGACGGGGCTGTCTCTGAGCGGGACCGGGGACGGGACTGTCTCTGAGCGGGACCGGGGACGGGGCTGTCTCTGAGGGGAACCGGGGACGGGACTGTCTCTGAGCGGGACCGGGGACGGGACTGTCTCTGAGGGGAACCGGGGACGGGACTGTCTCTGAGGGGAACCGGGGACGGGACTGTCTCTGAGGGGAACCGGGGACGGGACTGTCTCTGAGCGGGACCGGGGACGGGACTGTCTCTGAGCGGAACCGGGGACGGGACCGGGGACGGGGCTGTCTCTGAGCGGGACCGGGGACGGGACCGGGGACGGGGCTGTCTCTGAGCGGGACCCGGGGACGGGACTGTCTCTGAGGGGAACCGGGGACGGGACTGTCTCTGAGCGGAACCGGGGACGGGACGGTCTCTGAGCGGAACCGGGGACGGGACTGTCTCTGAGGGGAACCGGGGACGGGACTGTCTCTGAGCGGAACCGGGGACGGGACTGTCTCTGAGCGGAACCGGGGACGGGACTGTCTCTGAGCGGAACCGGGGACGGGACGGTCTCTGAGCAGGACCGGGGACGGGACTGTCTCTGAGGGGAACCGGGGACGGGACCGTCTCTGAGGGGGACCGGGGACGGGACTGTCTCTGAGGGGAACCGGGGACGGGGCTGTCTCTGAGCGGAACCGGGGACGGGACTGTCTCTGAGCGGAACCGGGGACGGGACTGTCTCTGAGCGGAACCGGGGACGGGACGGGTCTCTGAGCAGGACCGGGGACGGGACTGTCTCTGAGGGAACCGGGGACGGGACCGTCTCTGAGGGGGACCGGGGACGGGACTGTCTCTGAGGGGAACCGGGGACGGGGCTGTCTCTGAGCGGGACCGGGGACGGGACTGTCTCTGAGCGGGACCGGGGACGGGACTGTCTCTGAGCGGGACCGGGGACGGGACTGATGATCCTGACCTGCGTTTTAATGTCGTATAATTAGTGATGAAACAGAAAATCCTGCACATCCTGAAGAAATGTCAAGCAGCTGCTGGACTGCACGGAAACTCAACAGAAAGGAAAAACGGATCAGAACAAACTGGATGTGGCTCCCAGTGATATTTATTTGCAGAATGCAGAGTAGAGGAACGTTTCCGGCGTCTGCTCTTCTTCAGACTCAGATCAGTCTCTAAGTGCGCCTGCCTAAATCGTTTGTTTTTTTTATCACGACTAAGTCATGTGATCATGACAAGAGTATGTCATCAAGACAATAAGATGTTTTCAAATGTATATACAGGGATAAATTCATACATGGATCTAATAGGTGACAAAAATATTTACATACAAAAATACTGTTTTAAAAAAAATATTCTCCACATGTATGCATGTATACACATAAACACTCACACACATATACATGTACACATATGTACATCCATGTCCGTACATACATGTATGCACATACATGCACACATATATATATCACGCATAAGTGAATACTAAATATATACAGCAATGAAGATCTTCATACCTTACATTTCTAACATGATACTGAAATGTAATAAAAGCTGAGAAATTGTGAATGTCTATAACAGGTGTATTATGGATATCTAGGAGCATAGATCAAAGTCTGCAAACCTAACTGGAGAATCCACAGCAAAACAAGAAATAAATGGACAGTAGATGACTCGCATAACCATCACATGTATGTGAAAATCACAATCTCAGATCACAGAAAAGGTCTTAAATCAAAGTCTTCATTTAAGCCTTTTGGTGCGAAAGTATCCAAAGTGGATATTCAATATGCCTCCCTTTTTAAAGGAGGAAATACATATTTTTGTCACCTATTAGATCCATGTATGAATTTATCCCTGTATATACATTTAGAAACATCTTATTGACTTGATGACATACTCTTGTCATGATCACATGACTTAGTCATGATAAAACAAACGATTAGGCAGGGTACTTAGAGACTGATCTGAGTCTGAAGAAGAGCAGACGCCGGAAACGTTCCTCTACTCTGCATTCTGCAAATAAATATCACTGGGAGCCACATCCAGTTTGTTCTGATCCGTTTTTCCTTTCTGTGTAATTAGGGATGGGCATTAGCTAACATCTTTTTGATCCATCATTGGAAGAATTAACGATCAGTTATTGATTTATTATTAAGAAATGCATGTTAAAAAATGATTCCACATACCAGGCAGACTTTTTTTTTCCTCAAATACGTATTTATTTTACCCCCCCACTGCTCTACGGCCTCTACAGATCATCTTCTCGGTGAGGTCAGCAGTGGTGGTACGTGATGGTGAGGTAGCTCTCTGCTGTTAAAGGAATAGTTCACCCTCAGAATGATGTAACTTATTTTCCAATTCCCCTGATGGTGAGCAAGACTCTGGACCACTTTTTTAATATGTCAAATGCAGCTGGAGATCAGGACGACTTCTCGTTCCCCCCAATGGAGTTCACCAGGGTCCGAGCCAAAAAGGTCCATGAAAGTCCAAAAAAATTGTCAATATTCCTCCATACTGCTCGTCCAATGTAGTCCAAGTGTCCTGAGTGGGTAGCGTCCAGAATTTACTGGAAACTACGTCATTTAGTATATTTTTAGAGCCTAAAAAGGAGTATCATTTACTTTCATGAAGCGCGCACATGCGCCGTCACAAACTACGGAAGCCTCAGCGTTCAGAGCGTACTCTGCCAATAATGCAAGCGTAGAAGAAGAAATTCTCTGTTTACATTATAGTAAGAGCGCGGGAGCTCTAGACAAACCGGGACAAACACAGGAGGGGTTGGATATTGATCTAAAAGAAAGAAAGAAAGAAAAAGAACGCGTGATCTTGTCTGCCGTGGCTTCCGTAGTTTCGTGAACATGCATCGGCGTGCTTGCTAAACATGCGATGTAGTCTTGTTTAGACTCTAAAAATATACTAAATGGTGTAGTTTCAAGTAAATTCTGGACGCTACCCACTCAGGACACTTGGACTGCATGGGACGAGCAGTATGGAGGAATACTGACAATTTTTTGTGGACTTTTATGGACCTTTTTAGCTCGGACCCTGGTGAACTGCATTGGGGGGAAACGAGAAGTCGTCCTGACCTCCAGCTGCATTAAGTGGAAAATAAAGTTATCATTCTGTGGGTGGACTATTCCTTTAAAGCGGTAGCTGCTAAACAAGTTAGCCAAAGCAGCTGCTTTGCTTCTGGTGTTTCAGTGATCCTGGTGGAAGGAGGCTGACAGACTGGTTCCATCAGATTTGCCAGATGTGGGAAACCTTTCCCATCGACGACACTTCGGGGCAACATGTCCACTAAAATCATTTCACAGATTCCCTCTGTAATTTCTCTGCCCGCTTTGCATCACAGCTGCTCCGGCTTCAGACTGAGACGGCGATGAGTTCAACAGAGGATTCTTTCCCTTTAAGCTAGGTGGGATGAGCGTTTTTTAAATGGTGCATCATGGGAGTTGTTTTTTAAAACGTGTCGCAGTATTTACAACGTAAGGAGTCATTTTCTAATGTAAAATGGTCCCACGCCAGACTTCACGTGCTTGCGTCATGTTTAGACGAGCCTTCTCTCAGCTGCTGTGACGGGGAGACGGCAGCTCACAGGCGGCTTTCTCTGCTGTCTTTAGGCTACATCGCCCCCCGCTGGTAGGAGGTTTTATTTATTATGAGGGACATTTATTACAAAGCTGAATGTAATAAGCATTACATGAATGAACTCTGTTTTATTACACCATCGCAGGATCGGAAAAAGTTACATGATAGAAAAAATTCTTAATGATCAATTATCGATCATCGATTAATTGTGCCCATCCCTACTTATAATAATAGTCTATGTAACACTGAGGCTGTTTATGATGGTAGCGAATGACATCATCAGCCGTCGGCGTGTCGAGCGTTGCTCCCGGACCTGCATCAGTCCTCTGCATCACCCTGTCTTCTGTCCTGTGTTCCAGACTACAACCCTCTGACGGGACAGGGGGGTGGAGGCTCCTGCTCCTGGAGGCCGGGCAGGAGAGGGCCGTCGTCCGGTGGATGAGGTTAAATGAAGCCGGGGGCGCTGGTCTCTGTAACCCTGGACCTCTTCCAGTCTGACGTGCACACTGGCTGACTGAAGCAAGCTGACACCAACCCCCCACGTTCTTTTCTGTTTCTGGCCGCGCGAGGACGCTCCTCTGGACAGGACATCTGTAATAAAATGGTGAAAAATGATCATTTAACATCAGAGTGAAGTAAAACATCCCGCAGGACTCTGAGCGAAGACTCCTCACTGGAGAAAACCATCATAGACGGATGAAGTACCAGCAGATCCACATGGTCCACCGGTACTAAAGGAGACGTGAGTGAGTAGAAAGTGTCCCAGCTGGTCCGTCTGAGTCTCTGCTGGAGGTCATTTAGTAAACCCGAACATCCGGATGTCTGTGGGAACGACATGAAGGGATGAATGACGAGTGTCCTCACCTCTGCTCTTGTCTGTAAGATGTTCTATGCGTCCACATGTTACTTCATAACTTCTACTGGTTCCCTCGTTTTATTTCCCGCCTGCTTGACTCTCGGAGCCGTTCCGTGGCGTTAGGATGGTGTGATTCTGTGTGTGGGTGGAGGTGTACGGATAAAAGCTTATCATGAAGCCGGGCCTGGAAATGGACTTAACCAGCAGGTTCGGCTGATGAACTTCACTGCCAGTGTGTTTCCTTTATTTTCCCCTATGTTTATTGCAGTCTGCCACCATAGAAGAAGACTTTATATTTGAAAACATGGTGTAAATTTAAGCAATGATGCATTCAGATTAAACTGTTGATCATTTTGATTAATAAAAATGTGAAGTTGTCAGTAGTTCTTGTTTTTTTAAATAACAGTTTGCTCAGTAGAACCACCACAGCTTCCTCACAAACCACCTCCACAACGTCTCCATCAGGTAAAACATGGACTACGTCTGCTTTGCTCTGCCTCTTAACAAAACTGGGAGGTTTGGACAAAGATGTGGATGTTGCTGTTCCATGTTCCATTCTTGATGAACATGAGTTGCTGCAACTCAACCGGTCACATTACAGTATGAGGTCAGATTCTGTTTGATGTTTCACATTTGTGCTCATGTGCCCCTTTGTAACTTTGAGCACCTGCCCCTCCAGACGTCTCTGCACGGGCCTGCCACCATCCACATCCTCTCTCCTCAGTGCAGCTACACCGTCAGCAGCCCTGTGACAGTGACGGGGAGCATCTCTTTGATTCCAACTGATGCAGCCTGTTTACTTCAGGGTCATTTAACAGAGTCGGATAATTGCAAGTAAATATTGTTTTAATGTGTATCTACTGAAATGTTCACACAAGGGCTTTCAGAAAGAGAGTTCATGAACACGTCATCCAGCAGAGCTGACTTTAAGGTTGTTAGTGCAGTCTAGCCTGGATAGAGGTTAAAATATTAAAGTATTATACAATTACATAGTATTATACATATTATTAGTAATATGTACATATACATTCATTCATTCATTTTCTGTACCGCTTATCCAGTTCAGGGTCGCGGGGGTTGCTGGAGTCTATCCCAGCTATTATCAGGCGAGAGGCAGGTTCACCTGGACAGGTCGCCAGTCTGTCGCAGGACCAACACAGAGAGACAGACAACCATTCACGCTCACATTCATACCGAGGGACAGTTTACAGCGATCATTAACCTAACGTACTCCTCCTGTGAGCCATGCCAGTGTAGTCCTCTCATGAAGCCCTCACTTCCTCTAGCTACTGATAACAGCCTCATTTTAGCAGAAGTAACTTCATCAGTTGGAGCTGCAGTCAGTGTTTTCCAGGTACTTCATGAGTTATTTAGTTTTTCCCAAGCGCCAGATTCATGGCAGAGCTCCGGTCAAATATGATGGGAGTGGAGGGTTTTGGGATATGGGACAGTGAGGACATCACCACTAGGGGGAGCCACGCAGCAGACTTGTAACGCTGCCTTTGCGGCCATTATGCATTTCAGTGTTTTTTGCTTTCTTTTTTTTTTCTATTTAATTTAATTTATTTTATTTTTTACAATTTTCTGGTAGAGAGCTAACAAAGAATGTGACATTAAACAAGTCCATCAGCATTAAATTAATGGGCGTGTTTTAAAGTTGTCCCTAGCACATTGCTCCCGTTAGAGTGCTTTTCTAGACGGCTAGCGTTCAGCTCGCCACTAGGTTTCCGATGGTACCTGAAGGCAGCGTTGCTGGGACAAAGCGATTCTACGGAAACTCTGTTGGGTCAAAATACCGTTAAACCGTTCGACATCAGCGGTTGCGATCGTCAGACATTCCTGCCGCCGTGAGAGAATGGCGACACGGGATCCGCAGCTGAAGGCTGAGGTGAACACGGCTCGGTTCGGCGCTCGGCGTTAGTTTCCCCGGAGGTCGGTGCCGGCGGCGGGTCGATGATCCGCGGCAGCCGCGACGGAGGACGGTTCAGGTGGCGCTTTCAAGGAGACTGCTGCGATGCTACGTAGGCATCTGGAGGAAGAAAAGGGCTTTTCTAGTCGGAGGCAGAGACCGTGAGCCCCCCTTTCTTTTTTATTTTCGTTTTTATTTATTTTATTTAAGTATTGGAACTTAAAGAAGCCGGTTAGTTTTGTTTCAGACATCTTAACTGCTTAAATCCGTCCACATACGCTGTTTTGGACAGTCTGAGCGGGCGGCTGGCGAAGTTTTGGGGAATGGCAGGTCGAAGTCGGAGAGCATGGTTCAGTGTTCTCCTGGGACTGGTTGTCGGGTTCACCCTGGCTTCCAGGCTCATCCTGCCCAAAGCCAGCGAGCTGAAGAAAGCGGGGCAGAAGCGGAAAGCCAACCCCGCTGCCTGCGGCGTGAACGCGGGGCTCAGGAAGGACCACGGCGGAGCGCTGTGGGCAGCGCAGGACAGCGGCTCACCGGCCACCGAGCAGCCGGGCTCCGGCTCCAACAGCTTCCTGTTCGTCGGTGTCATGACCGCCCAGAAGTACCTGAACAACCGGGCCGTGGCAGCACACAGGTATGGCATGCTCTTCCCGTACGGCACGTTCATGTTTGCCCCTCCGTTAGATGAGGAAGGACGTCCCACAGGCCCGCTGCTCTCCCAGTTAGCCCACTGCCTGCCTGTACGTCATAAACTGGTTTAAAATGCTTTCATCTTGAAACTATCTTCTTCAGAAACCATAGATTATTAAATGCCTATCTTCTCGTGGACTTTGATTTTCAGAAAAATCTTCCCTTTCCCATTTCTGACCCTTTCCAACTACCCAGTAACTAGTTACATTAGTTATGTTCTCTTATTTCATAATTAGAATAATTATGTCAAGAAAGACTCCACGTGTTTAAGACTGAAGTCTAGTGAAGATAACTGTGCTCATAAAACAATGACCAAATTATGGAAACCAGTGCATCGCTCCAGATCTCCTCTTTGATTCAGTCCTCCATCCCGGTCTGCATAAGGAGACAGCAGAGAGGAAAACCCCATCAGGACCAGGAGGGGGGACAATCCTCCTGATGGGGGTGTAGAGGACAGCAAAGAGTGTCCACCAGCAGGACAACTCCAAGCAGGGACACCCCAGGGAGAAGCAGTAGGACCGCAGTGTCAGATGTTTCTACATGGAGAGTAACGAGAGAAGAGCGGAACCTCTAATCCCAGTCACCATCAGAACCTCTAATCCCAGTCACCATCAGAACCTCTAATCCCAGTCACCATCAGAACCTCTAATCCCAGTCACCATCAGAACCTCTAATCCCAGTCACCATCAGAACCTCTAATCCCAGTCACCATCAGAACCTTTAATCCCAGTCACCATCAGAACCTCTAATCCCAGTCACCATCAGAACCTCTAATCCCAGTCACCATCAGAACCTCTAATCCCAGTCACCATCAGAACCTTTAATCCCAGTCACCATCAGAACCTCTAATCCCAGTCACCATCAGAACCTTTAATCCCAGTCAGCATCAGAACCTTTAATCCCAGTCAGCTTCCAGAACCTTTAATCCCAGTCACCATCAGAACCTCTAATCCCAGTCACCATCAGAACCTCTAATCCCAGTCACCATCAGAACCTCTAATCCCAGTCAGCATCAGAACCTCTAATCCCAGTCACCATCAGAACCTTTAATCCCAGTCAGCATCAGAACCTTTAATCCCAGTCACCATCAGAACCTTTAATCCCAGTCAGCTTCCAGAACCTTTAATCCCAGTCACCATCAGAACCTCTAATCCCAGTCAGCATTAGGGATTTAACGATATCCACATCTCACGATGCGATATTTATCTCGATATCGTGGGGAGGCTCACGATAACAATAATGATGGTATAAAATGCTTTGACGAGTCATTGTTACAATAGTTATCGTCAAATTCAAGGTTGTGACATTTTGACCTGCCTGAAAAACTTTTGCTGAAGCTGAAATTCACGTAAAAATCCAACATATTTATTGAGAAAACAGCTCAGGTACTAGATTAAATAAACTCAACCAGCAATAAAACAGCCTATTTACTAAGTAAAAAAAAAGACCCAGGCACAAAGAAACTGCCTCGTCTTCAGTCGTCAGTAAATTTAAAATAAGTAAGTCCGCCTGTCTGTCAGTGGTCAGTCATATGTATGAACTTCTACACCAGGGGGGGCAACTCTGGTCCTCGAGGGCGGCATCCTGCAGGTCTTCAGCGCTTCCCTGCTTCAACACACCCCCTGATGTCCAGAGCTTGGCTGCACAAGTCTGCTAATCACCCATTGATTGAAGTCAGGTGTGTTGCAGCAGGGAAAGTCCTAATAACTAGCACCGTGACGTCACAATCAGCTGATCAGATGCTCTTCTGCATCCGCTGCTGCAGTTAAACGGAGAGTTTGAGTGAACAGCTGATCGAGGTGGTGAAAAAATACGAAAATGTGTACAGCACGCGAGGCGTTTGATACACGGACATCACCGCATGCACAGCCCCCCCGGACCAAGTTCGTCATTAAATATAAACTCACCAAGTCAACACGGAGATCTCCGCGGCGTCACGGCTGAAACTTCTCACGGAGGAATAACCGGACCAAAACTAACTTCTTCTTCCTGCGGCCTCCAGAACACGAACAAAGTTCTGGCTTCTCGTGGAGAATAACAGCTGTTTCATCCTCGTGTATGTCCATGCTGTATTCACCTGACCGCCTTTCACCTTGTTTTTCCTGTGCGTGGGGGCTACGTGTGCTCCCATTGGCTCAAAAGAGCGCACTGGCAGCAAAGGATCATGGTCTGTGTAGTTTAGTACGTTACACTACGCATAGAGCAGACTGAAAACTATTAGTTCTGTCTCAAGAGACATGCTGAATTAACATGTTGAATTAAATTATGTGTGTGTAAATATGTATGAATATGTTTGTGTGTGTGTGTTTCGTTTCATTTGTCAGATATTTTGTTATAATTTACAGAGCAGTACATAGTAGTACACACAGCAGTACACACCTGACACAGCGGTTGCTTAGCAACGTATGAAAGGCTTTATATTCCGACAGACTAACTGCTGTGTGGCCAAAAGTTGAAGGCGTTTCCTCCCTCTGGTGTGATCAACATGTAACTCGCTCTTATATCGTATTTTTTTCATGAAATTCAACCAAACTTTGGAGCACGTTCGCCGTGACGCCATGTTGGAGACACGTACGTGACGTCAGCACGCAAATGCGTCCGACATTTACGGAATGGATAAGAGGAATCGATAGGCAGGCAGATGAACGATTCCATGGAATCGAACAACAGAGAACCGGTTCTTTACAAGAACCGGTTCTCGATTCCCATCCCTACACATGATCACCATAACCTGGCTTCTCTGCGCTGCGGCTCCTTCCCACATGATTTTAAAAAACTCACCGGAGCAGCTATGAGGGAAACTACGGTGGGGAAGCCTGAATGAGGAAGCTGCATTTTGGCTGCATGCGCCACAGAGCGCAGAAACGTCACGCGCCGTTGCGCGGAAACCCGACCATAGCCGGCTGGACTTAGTGGAGTAGTCGGCTATATAGCCGACAGCCGGCGCTGGTGGAAAGCACTGTGTACTGCATCATCATCATCATCTTCATCCTACCTGTACTACATCATCATCATCATCATCATCATCATCCTTCCTGTACTGCATCATCATCATCATCTTCATCCTACCTGTACTGCATCATCATCATCATCATCCTACCTGTACTGCATCATCGGCATCATCTTCATCCTACCTGTACTGCATCATCATCATCTTCATCCTACCTGTACTGCATCATCGGCATCATCTTCATCCTACCTGTACTGCATCATCATCATCATCTTCATCCTACCTGTACTGCATCATCATCATCATCATCCTACCTGTACTGCATCATCGGCATCATCTTCATCCTACCTGTACTGCATCATCATCATCTTCATCCTACCTGTACTGCATCATCATCTTCATCATCATCATCTTCATCCTTCCTGTACTGCATCATCATCATCATCTTCATCCTACCTGTACTACATCATCATCATCATCATCATCATCATCTTCATCCTTCCTGTACTGCATCATCATCATCATCTTCATCCTACCTGTACTGCATCATCATCATCATCATCCTACCTGTACTGCATCATCGGCATCATCTTCATCCTACCTGTACTGCATCATCATCACCATCTTCATCCTACCTGTACTGCATCATCGGCATCATCTTCATCCTACCTGTACTGCATCATCGGCATCATCTTCATCCTACCTGTACTGCATCATCGGCATCATCTTCATCCTACCTGTACTGCATCATCATCACCATCTTCATCCTACCTGTACTGCATCATCGGCATCATCTTCATCCTACCTGTACTGCATCATCATCACCATCTTCATCCTACCTGTACTGCATCATCGGCATCATCTTCATCCTACCTGTACTGCATCATCGGCATCATCTTCATCCTACCTGTACTGCATCATCGGCATCATCTTCATCCTACCTGTACTGCATCATCATCATCATCTTCATCCTACCTGTACTGCATCATCATCACCATCTTCATCCTACCTGTACTGCATCATCATCACCATCTTCATCCTACCTGTACTGCATCATCATCACCATCTTCATCCTACCTGTACTGCATCATCATCATCTTCATCCTACCTGTACTGCATCATCATCATCATCATCATCATCATCCTACCTGTACTGCATCATCATCATCATCATCCTACCTGTACTGCATCATCATCATCATCATCCTACCTGTACTGCATCATCATCATCTTCATCCTACCTGTACTGCATCATCAGCATCATCATCCTACCTGTACTGCATCATCAGCATCATCTTCATCCTACCTGTACTGCATCATCAGCATCATCTTCATCCTTCCTGTACTGCATCATCAGCATCATCTTCATCCTACCTGTACTGCATCATCAGCATCATCATCCTACCTGTACTGCATCATCAGCATCATCTTCATCCTACCTGTACTGCATCATCAGCATCATCTTCATCCTACCTGTACTGCATCATCAGCATCATCTTCATCCTACCTGTACTGCATCATCAGCATCATCTTCATCCTACCTGTACTGCATCATCAGCATCATCTTCATCCTACCTGTACTGCATCATCAGCATCATCTTCATCCTACCTGTACTGCATCATCAGCATCATCATCCTACCTGTACTGCATCATCATCATCATCATCTTCGTCCTACCTGTACTGCATCATCATCATCATCATCTTCATCCTACCTGTACTTCATCATCTTCCTCTTCCTCTTTTCCTCTCTTCCTCCGTAATGTTTCCTTGCGTTTCTTTGCTTAATCCTCCGTGATGTGTTCAAACACCCGCTGTGTCCATGTCTGGTTCAAGTCCAGTTGCTAGAACGTGACGCGTTGCTGCACCCAGTGGTCAGCTGCAATGTGACTGCTGCGTCCCGGATGGAACAGTTGCATTGTGCGGTTTCTCAGCCTCAGGACGCCGCTGGGCAGTGACGGCTGGAGAAATGCGCGTCATGAATGTTGGTGTGGCACCAGAACGCGTCAGAGATGCAGATTTTTACAGTGGAAGAGTTACATTGTTGGTCTTTAAGGGGCTTCACTTAGAGGTCGACCGATTAATCAGTTTGCCCGATTAATCGGCGCCAATAGGACGTTTTACAAACTATCGGTATCGGCTGAACTTGGCTCCGATAGTGGCAGATGGCTGCAGTTTTTTCCACAGCGCCATTAAGTGCTTCTTCCCTGTGCTGCTCTCTGATCACTGAGGGGCGGGGCTGCTCTTCACACAGAGAGAGCGGGGGAGAGGTGGAAGAGGGGTGTGCAGGCAGCATACAGGGGACGGCAGGGGTCCAGGTGGAGAATATAACGAGTGCAGCGATGTCAGTTAGTGCAATACAACCTTCACGAGTTGAAACTCAACCATCAAAATCTCCTTGGAGGAAGCAATAAGTACCAGTTGTTCAACAAGCAGAAACGTGAATCATATTTCAGCATAAACAGCAACCGGCATGTTTTACATGACCACAGTGCTTGTTAAGCAAACAACGAACAGCTTAAAGTTGTACTTCCATGGTGATGTCATTAATATTTCTGTGTTCTCCATTATTATTGAATGCATTCTGCATCGTTTCTGTTTAAAAAAACCTTCTGGTATCTTTGTATCCAGCTGTATTTGTATACTAGAAGAGAGGCTTGTGGTCCAACGGCAGCTTTTCCGGGTCCTTCTCATGAATTTCCGTCTGATTGGCTGCCTCCCATCAGTGTATGAAGGAAGCTCCGCCCTCCGCTCTTATTTTGTTACAGACAGGAAATAGAGCCGACAAACAAGTTTGTTCCACCATGCTAACAAACAGTTAGCTAATTAGCTTCTCAACTCCGAAGCTACAGTCGTGCCGTCTTTACTTCTAGTGTGTAGTGGAGGGTTACCTGCCTTCCAATGGACAGATAGAAACCCCACGTGGGATACGCTATTTGCAATGTGACGTAGAAGTGCGAGGCTGTTCCAGATTCGCTCTTCTCTTCGTATTGTTTCTGTGATGAGGAAGCACAGCCGACTGGGGGGAACGCAACGCTAGCAAGTCAGCATGTGTAAGTAAACAAGGGGAAACCCTCCGTATTTCAGAAGCAGCAAGTTAAACGGGTTTTCAGTGGAAGGAGGCCTTTAAGAACAAGGTAAATACAGTAAATGAAAGCTGTCTGTAGCTGCTTTCACACTTTCATGGCAGAATATGCCTTAAAGTCCATCTGCTATTTAATCAGAGATGTCTTTATAAACGCGCGGCTTCCTCGCAGACAAGTCCGCCACAGCTCCGAGGTAAAAGAGTTTGTCTGAATGCAAACGGAATAAAAGTCCAAGTCCGCACTGTTGATTACTGAGGACGACTTAAAGCTCAGCTGGAACCGTAAGTTATCTTCTAATTTTTAAAGGTTATTATTTATCATGTGGGGGCCGCGCCTGAGCAGGCCCAGGTCAGACGGGGTCAGATGTCCGAGCTGGCCGGGTCAGACGGTCTGAGCTGGTCCGGGTCAGACGGGGTCAGATGTCCGAGCTGGCCCGGGTCAGACGGGGTCAGATGTCCGAGCTGGCCCGGGTCAGACGGGGTCAGATGGTCCGAGCTGGTCCGGGTCCGGGTCAGACGGGGGTCAGATGTCCGAGCTGGCCCGGGTCAGACGGGGTCAGATGGTCCGAGCTGGCCGGGTCAGACGGGGTCTGTCCGAGCTGGTCCGGGTCAGACGGGGTCAGATGTCCGAGCTGGCCCGGGTCAGGCGGGGTCAGATGTCCGAGCTGGCCCGGGTCAGACGGGGTCAGATGTCCGAGCTGGCCGGGTCAGACGGGGTCAGATGTCAGGCTGGCCCAGGTCAGATGGGGTCAGATGTCCGAGCTGGCCGGGTCAGACGGTCTGAGCTGGTCCGGGTCAGACGGGGTCAGATGGTCCGAGCTGGCCGGGTCAGACGGTCTGAGCTGGTCCGGGTCAGACGGGGTCAGATGTCCGAGCTGGCCCGGGTCAGACGGGGTCAGATGTCCGAGCTGGCCCAGGTCAGATGGGGTCAGATGTCCGAGCTGGCCCGGGTCAGACGGGGTCAGATGTCCGAGCTGGCCCGGGTCAGACGGGGTCAGATGTCCGAGCTGGCCCGGGTCAGACGGGGTCAGATGTCCGAGCTGGCCGGGTCAGACGGTCTGAGCTGGTCCGGGTCAGACGGGGTCAGATGTCCGAGCTGGCCCGGGTCAGACGGGGTCAGATGGTCCGAGCTGGCCGGGTCAGACGGTCTGAGCTGGTCCGGGTCAGACGGGGTCAGATGTCCGAGCTGGCCCGGGTCAGACGGGGTCAGATGTCCGAGCTGGCCCGGGTCAGACGGGGTCAGATGTCCGAGCTGGTCCGGGTCAGACGGGGTCAGATGTCCGAGCTGGCCCGGGTCAGACGGGGTCAGATGTCCGAGCTGGCCCGGGTCAGACGGGGTCAGATGTCCGAGCTGGCCCGGGTCAGACGGGGTCAGACAGTCCGAGCTGGCCCGGGTCAGATGGGGTCAGATGTCCGAGCTGGCCCGGGTCAGACGGGGTCAGATGTCCGAGCTGGCCCAGGTCAGATGGGGGTCAGATGTCCGAGCTGGCCGGGTCAGACGGTCTGAGCTGGGCCGGGTCAGACGGGGTCAGATGGTCCGAGCTGGCCGGGTCAGACGGTCTGAGCTGGCCCGGGTCAGATGGGGTCAGATGTCCGAGCTGGTCCCGGTCAGACGGGGTCAGATGTCCGAGCTGGCCCGGGTCAGACGGGGTCAGATGTCCGAGCTGGCCCGGGTCAGACGGGGTCAGATGTCCGAGCTGGCCCAGGTCAGATGGGGTCAGATGTCCGAGCTGGCCCGGGTCAGACAGGGTCAGATGTCCGAGCTGGCCCGGGTCAGACGGGGTCAGATGTCCGAGCTGGCCCGGGTCAGACGGGGTCAGATGTCCGAGCTGGCCGGGTCAGACGGTCTGAGCTGGTCCGGGTCAGACGGGGTCAGATGGTCCAGAGCTGGCCCGGGTCAGACGGGGTCAGATGTCCGAGCTGGCCCGGGTCAGACGGGGTCAGATGTCCGAGCTGGCCGGGTCAGACGGTCTGAGCTGGCCGGGTCAGACGGGGTCAGATGGTCTGAGCTGGTCCGGGTCAGACGGGGTCAGATGTCCGAGCTGGCCCGGGTCAGACGGGGTCAGATGTCCGAGCTGGCCCGGGTCAGACGGGGTCAGATGTCCGAGCTGGTCCGGGTCAGACGGGGTCAGATGTCCGAGCTGGCCCGGGTCAGACGGGGTCAGATGTCCGAGCTGGCCCGGGTCAGACGGGGTCAGATGTCCGAGCTGGCCCGGGTCAGACGAGCTGGGGGTCAGACAGTCCGAGCTGGCCCGGGTCAGATGGGGTCAGATGTCCGAGCTGGCCCGGGTCAGACGGGGTCAGATGTCCGAGCTGGCCCAGGTCAGATGGGGTCAGATGTCCGAGCTGGCCGGGTCAGACGGTCTGAGCTGGTCCGGGTCAGACGGGGTCAGATGGTCCGAGCTGGCCGGGTCAGACGGTCTGAGCTGGTCCGGGTCAGACGGGGTCAGATGTCCGAGCTGGCCCGGGTCAGACGGGGTCAGATGTCCGAGCTGGCCCAGGTCAGATGGGGTCAGATGTCCGAGCTGGCCCCGGGTCAGACGGGGTCAGATGTCCGAGCTGGCCCGGGTCAGACGGGGTCAGATGTCCGAGCTGGCCCGGGTCAGGCGGGGTCAGATGTCCGAGCTGGCCGGGTCAGACGGTCTGAGCTGGTCCGGGTCAGACGGGGTCAGATGTCCGAGCTGGCCCGGGTCAGACGGGGTCAGATGGTCCGAGCTGGCCGGGTCAGACGGTCTGAGCTGGTCCGGGTCAGACGGGGTCAGATGTCCGAGCTGGCCCGGGTCAGACGGGGTCAGATGTCCGAGCTGGCCCGGGTCAGACGGGGTCAGATGTCCGAGCTGGTCCGGGTCAGACGGGGTCAGATGTCCGAGCTGGCCCGGGTCAGACGGGGTCAGATGTCCGAGCTGGCCCGGGTCAGACGGGGTCAGACAGTCCGAGCTGGCCCGGGTCAGATGGGGTCAGATGTCCGAGCTGGCCCGGGTCAGACGGGGTCAGATGTCCGAGCTGGCCCGGGTCAGATGGGGTCAGATGTCCGAGCTGGCCCCGGGTCAGACGGGGTCAGATGTCCGAGCTGGCCCGGGTCAGACGGGGTCAGATGTCCGAGCTGGTCCGGGTCAGACGGGGTCAGATGTCCGAGCTGGCCCGGGTCAGACGGGTCAGATGTCCGAGCTGGCCCGGGTCAGACGGGGTCAGATGTCCGAGCTGGCCCGGGTCAGACGGGGTCAGACAGTCCGAGCTGGCCCGGGTCAGATGGGGTCAGATGTCCGAGCTGGCCCGGGTCAGACGGGGTCAGATGTCCGAGCTGGCCCAGGTCAGATGGGGTCAGATGTCCGAGCTGGCCGGGTCAGACGGTCTGAGCTGGTCCGGGTCAGACGGGGTCAGATGGTCCGAGCTGGCCGGGTCAGACGGTCTGAGCTGGCCCGGGTCAGATGGGGTCAGATGTCCGAGCTGGTCCCGGTCAGACGGGGTCAGATGTCCGAGCTGGCCCGGGTCAGACGGGGTCAGATGTCCGAGCTGGCCCGGGTCAGACGGGGTCAGATGTCCGAGCTGGCCCAGGTCAGATGGGGTCAGATGTCCGAGCTGGCCCGGGTCAGACAGGGTCAGATGTCCGAGCTGGCCCGGGTCAGACGGGGTCAGATGTCCGAGCTGGCCCGGGTCAGACGGGGTCAGATGTCCGAGCTGGCCGGGTCAGACGGTCTGAGCTGGTCCGGGTCAGACGGGGTCAGATGGTCCGAGCTGGCCCGGGTCAGACGGGGTCAGATGTCCGAGCTGGCCCGGGTCAGACGGGGTCAGATGTCCGAGCTGGCCGGGTCAGACGGTCTGAGCTGGTCCGGGTCAGACGGGGTCAGATGGTCCGAGCTGGTCCGGGTCAGACGGGGTCAGATGTCCGAGCTGGCCCGGGTCAGACGGGGTCAGATGTCCGAGCTGGCCGGGTCAGACGGTCTGAGCTGGTCCGGGTCAGACGGGGTCAGATGGTCCGAGCTGGCCGGGTCAGACGGTCTGAGCTGGTCCGGGTCAGACGGGGTCAGATGTCCGAGCTGGCCCAGGTCAGATGGGGTCAGATGTCCGAGCTGGCCCGGGTCAGACGGGGTCAGATGTCCGAGCTGGCCCGGGTCAGACGGGGTCAGATGTCCGAGCTGGCCCGGGTCAGACGGGGTCAGATGTCCGAGCTGGCCCGGGTCAGACGGGGTCAGATGTCCGAGCTGGCCCAGGTCAGATGGGGTCAGATGGTCCGAGCTGGTCCGGGTCAGACGGTCTGAGCTGGTCCGGGTCAGACGGGGTCAGATGTCCGAGCTGGCCCGGGTCAGACGGGGTCAGATGGTCCGAACTGGTCCGGGTCAGACGGTCTGAGCTGGTCCGGGTCAGACGGGGTCAGATGTCCGAGCTGGTCCGGGTCAGACGGGGTCAGATGTCCGAGCTGGCCCGGGTCAGACGGGGTCAGATGTCCGAGCTGGCCCGGGTCAGACGGGGTCAGATGTCCGAGCTGGCCCGGGTCAGACGGGGTCAGATGGACCTGAGCTGGCCCGGGTCAGACGGGGTCAGATGGACCTGAGCTGGCCGGGGTCAGACGGGGTCAGATGGACCTGAGCTGGCCGGGGTCAGACGGGGTCAGATGGACCTAAGCTGGCCGGGTCAGACGGGGTCAGATGGACCTGAGCTGGCCCGGGTCAGACGGGGTCAGATGGACCTGAGCTGGCCCGGGTCAGGCGGGGTCAGATGGACCTAAGCTGGCCGGGTCAGATGGTCCGAGCTGGGCCGGGTCAGACGGGGTCAGATGGTCCGAGCTGGTCCGGGTCAGATGGTGTCAGACAGTTGTAGCTGGCCCGGGTCAGACGGGGTCAGATGGACCTGAGCTGGCCCGGGTCAGACGGGGTCAGATGGTCCGAGCTGGTCCGGGTCAGATGGTGTCGGACAGTTGTAGCTGGCCCGGGTCAGACGGGGTCAGATGTCCGAGCTGGCCTGGATCAGACTGTCAGAGCTGGCCCAGGTCAGATGGACCGAGCTGGCCTGGGTCAGATGGGGTCAGACTGTCGGAGCTGACCCAGGGCAGACTTTCGGAGCGGGCCTGGATCAGATGGACCGAGCTGGCCTGGGTCAGATGGGGTCAGAAGCTTGGAGCTGGTCGGGGTCAGATGGACTGAGCTGGCCCGGGTTAGACGGTCCGGGCACAGGAGCCAGCCTCCAGTCGGTGGTTGGCTGAGGACTAGAGGAATCTGGTTCTTAGGCAGGAGTGTAAAACGGGTCTCTTCTGACCTGCAGATGGAGATTTGGTTGGTAGATGAACTTCCTGCTTCACCTGCTTGTGAAGCTGAAAGTTTAGAAAGTTCTGAACCTTGGTCCCTGTCCTAGTTCTGTATTTCCCGCACTAGAGTCCGGTGTGATCTGGAGGACTCCTCGGTCCACCGGTAACTGCAGGTGTGGTTTCACCTAGGGCTGGGCGATATGGACCACATATCATATCACCATATATTTATTTTAGATGACGATATGATATATCCCGGTATTTTTACCCTAATTTGACCGAAAGTTTCATCTCATCAAACAGCTGTTTTTTAGTATTGAAACATGTTTAGCATAAAGGTATCGCTGCAATGCAGTGATGGAACTGACAAAACACTGGTTAGAAATATTTGTTAAAGCAAAGTAAAGATAGTTGCTGGTTTTTATGATTTCTTTGTAAAAGTCTTGGGGAGGATCGTCTTCAGACAATTTGAATAATAGGGGTAGGAATTGATACACTAAAATATATTGCAATATTTTCATATGCCGATACCATATCTATATTTAAAAATGCGGTATCAATCGATTTTACTAATGAAATCTCGCGAAATATCATTTTGTCACAAAATCTCATGAGATTTCGCAAGATTTCGTCATTCTGTAATCTTGGGACATTTCTTGAAATCTCATGAGATTTTGTGACAAAATGATATTTCGCGAGATTTCATTAGTAAAATAGATCGATACTGCTTTTATATAGATATTGTGTCAGCATATGAAAATATTGTGATATTTCAGTATATTAATATTTTTTCACACCCTTATCAAATACCCAGGTGACCCCTTCTTAATCAGTCGAGGTGCAGCCGGGTCATCACGAAAAAATAAAGCAAAAGAATTGTCACTCACTAATGCTGTGATATTACGATATGTATGAATATCATATTGCAATATATCAGTATATCCACAGGCCTAGTTTCATCTCCTGGGAACCGTGTGGCGTGCAGACGCTCCACGCAGCTTTAATTAAATCTGATAAGTGCTGAGTCATGCTTCTGGTAACCTGAACTCTGCCTGCAGCTGTTTCTCATCTTCATCACTTCATGTTTACACTTGTGCTGAACCAGGTTGGGTCCAAGCTGCTGCTCGTCTCGATGATTTCCCATCAGCTGAGGGTTGCAGAAGTAAACATTCCTGAAACACACCTGTCTCTGTGTCTGTCTGTCTGTCTGCAGGACCTGGGCGCAGACCATTCCTGGCCGGGTAGAGTTCTTCTCTAGCGAGGGCTCCGACACCTCCATTCCCATCCCCATCGTAGCGCTGAGGAAACGTGGACGACTCCTACCCGCCCCAGAAGAAGTCCTTCATGATGCTGAAGTACATGCACGACACACTACCTGGACAGGTATGAGTGGTTCATGAGGGCCGACACGGTTACGTGTACATCAAGAGCGAGAAGCTGGAGAGCTTCCTGAGGAGCCTGAACAGCAGCGAGGCCATCTTCCTGGGCCAGACGGGGATGGGGGCCCGGGACGAGCTGGGGAAACTGGCTCTGGAGCCCGGGGAGAACTTCTGCATGGGGGGCCCAGGCGTCATCATGAGCCGCGAGGTCCTCAAGAGATGGTGCCCCACATCCGCGAGTGTTTGCAGGAGATGTTCACCACCCACGAGGACGTGGAGGTGGGCCAATACGTCAGGAGGTTCGCCGGGGTCCAGTGTGTCTGGTCCTATGAGGTAAGAGGTTCTGGTGGTCCAGTCCTCGTGTAGCTGCGGTATGACCGTCTGAGCCCTACGATGTCAGAAACGTGGGTCGCAGAATTTAATCATGGAAACAGAAACGGTTGGCTGATTGGCTTGTACCCCTCCTGTTCCAACAGGACACATTTCTCTGCCTGACAAGTAAACACAATAAAAACCACAAAAAAAGGCAGTAAAGGGCCGACTTAATCAACATTTGATTGATGGAGACTGGAAGCCATCGGTGACACAGACAGGAAATAAGGTACGATGGTGATGATAAGAAGAAGAACGACAGGACAAAGGTAGAATGTGGGACTTGGAGAAAATGATCAAATATGCGTAATAGATGGGAGATTGCAGAATGGATGTAGTATTATCTGCTTTTTAAAAGACTGAGTGGGAAGATCTGGATCCTAACAGAGGAGGGTAGTCCATCTCCAGATCACATAACCTCTGTGGGACATTTCAAACTAAGCGGTGATGTGCAGGAAAAGGGTGAATGCAGAGTTGGATTATCACTGTCTCTTGGTACAGTTTGTGTACGTTGCTTGAAACAGCAAAAGAGAGGTTTCTGTAAATACGTCTGTGAATAAACAAACCACTCTGATAGTTGTTCAGGTTATGAAGTGTGGAATACTGGAGCAGATGGATGTGTGAATGTGAGAAAATACACAGTCGCTTGAGATAAGTGTTATTTGTAGCTGCCCAAACCATGTTAGAGATAAGGAAATTAAAACAACAGTATCAGGTTAAAGCAGAACTCAGTAACTTCAGCTCGGGGCTCCCCCTAGTGGCGTCCTTTCACTGTCGTGTTCAACCCCCTTACGCCCCACAGCACACAGACGGCTTCTCTACCTGTCTTTCCTCTATTCTGATCCCTGGATATATTTCTAAGCGTTTACTAGCTTGTTGATGCTACTTTGCTGCGTTGGTAGCAGCACCACGTCTCCCTCTGTTCAAAGCAAAGACCTGTCTCTTCTGAAACGGGACGTTTTACCCGCGATTTGCGGGTAAATATGCCGTGGATTATATTTTTCTCTGGTGTTGGCGAGTAGCAGGTAAGAATACGAACTTTTATTTACTTTTTTTGCGGACGTGACAAGTGATTATTGAGCCTGAAGCAGTGATGCTTCACCCGGCGCCCAGGCAGGCGCAGCTGCGTGAATCACTCTGGTCCAGCAAAGAGTTGGACCCCATGAAGCCAGGCCGTGTTTAGGTGGTGGAAGCTAAAGAAATGCTTTCTTCAGATTAGCGCTGGCGTCTGGTTCAGATCAGAGCTGGTAGTCTGGTTCAGATCAGATCAGAGCTGGTAGTCTGGTTCAGATCAGATCAGAGCTGGTAGTCTGGTTCAGATCAGATCAGAGCTGGTAGTCTGATTCAGATCAGATCAGAGCTGTAGTTGGTTATTGGCTAGTTCTAGTTCAGATCAGATCAGAGCTGGTAGTCTGGTTCAGATCAGAGCTGGAAGCAGCTCGGTAGATAGGGGACCTGAGTACCGTACAGCGGTTTCTGTTGTCGCAAGTTCTGCTCGGGTCGGCGCAGGCAAAGTTGTTTTTAGCTGCTCGCAGGCCAGGAGGCCCCGGCGGGAGGGGAAACATTGAATCGCTCCGTAAACACTTTGTTTAGCCCCACGGGGATTCCGAAAAGCATTTATTGAGGTAAAAAAGTTACTGAGTTTCCACTTTAAATGGGCAGAAGGATGAATTAACGGACACTTCTCTGAATATCTGCATCAACTTTGTTGTTGTTTTTGCTAACAACGTCAGAGTGATTTTTCCAATGAAGTCTCTCGTCAGCTAATACTCCAAAGAATTTGGTACTTTTAACTTTGATGATCCCTCCAGTTCCCCCAGTAACAACATCCTCCACTGGTCAGGAGAAGAATGACTGCAATAGGCTGAGGAAGGACGTTTGGAGGTAACACGGTTTCCTGGTTTCCTGGGCAGTGATGTGGGACGGAGTGTGAGCAGACAGAACGGCCTCCCAGCTGTGACAAGTTTACTTTTCTCAGTCTGGTCTTGTCAACTGTCATTATTGAAGGTAGCAGTGAATCACTCCCTGGCAGATGACCTCATTCCTGGGAAGAACTGGAATAGTGGAAGCAGGTTTTCCTTCATCCGGCTGAGCTGCTCTCTTCTCAGCCCTGTGGAGACGGATGAATGGTGGAAAACTGCCGTGCTGTGATGTGATTGGTGGCTGTGCGGCGCCTTCACCTCGGGGCTTTTGACGTCAGGAACCTTCAATGTCTCTGACGTGTGTGGGTTGGTTTGCAGTGTTAATAGAAGAACATCTTCCTAAAAGTCCGACTGCGCTCACTTTAAATGGTGGTTGTGTTGTGTTTAAGGAACGTGGTTAACAACGGCACCCTCAGTAGAAGGTTTTTACTCAGATTCAAGTGGTGAAAACCTGGAATTGATCTGATCAAATATGGAGTCATGGTGAGGAAGGGTTCTCGCCACCATGAACTCCCCCTGAGGTCCATCATCATCATCATCATCATCAGTGTCTGAGAGACGGTGGTGTGGAACTGTGTTTCCCCCGTAGCTGATCTCCGGAGGAGTTTTCAGCACGTCTTTCCCATCAGGAGTTACAAATGTGGTGTTACTCAGAGATTCTGTGGTAAATCCGTAATGATCCATGATAAGTAGGGCTCGGTGACATACTGGGATGATATCGCCATATTTACACGAGAGAGAGAGAGAGATGATTAGTTGTGCAAATGTTTTTGTTTCATTTTCATAATGACCCGGCTGCACCTCAACTGACTACAAAAAATGTGTCACCTGATAATTGAAAGTATCTGTCTGGAAGACAATCCTCCCCAAGTCTTCTACAAAGAAATCTTAAACGCCCAGCCAACTATTTTTAGTTATTTTGATATAACAAACATTTCTAACCAGTGTTTGTCAGTTCCATCACTTTACGCTAAACATGTTTCAATACTAAAAAACAGCTGTTTGATATGAAATGAAACTTTCAGACAAATTAAGGTAAAATATGGGATATATCGTATATCGTTGTCTAAGATAGATATATAGTGATAAGATATTGGTCTATATTGCCCAGCCCTAATGATAACACCATTGTTTATCGCATCTTCATCATAAAAACATCACTACCACTACTATGTTGCTAAGAGACCTCTATTTTGTCCTGGAAATGATGTTGAAGACACTTTCTGTCCAACTTTCCACCAATCAGAGAGCTTAAACTGATGCTAACGTCCAATCAGGAGCGTCCGTGTCTGTAGCTGCGTCTCATTTCAGGATCTGCACACTTTGAAGTACTGTCCCGTTTCAAAAGGAGCCTCCGAATCCACCCGTCAAACCTGCACTCTGTTCGTCCTGAAGTGAAGGATACTGGCGGTGAATCCTTCGTGATCTCTCCTGTCCCAGAATTCATTGCAAACAAGGCAGAAGGGATAAGCTGCAGAGCAACGGGTGTTATATTTGGATATATTTGTGGATTTTTAAATGTTAAATGAAGTGTTTAACAGTTAGAAACAACTGACAGTCTGGAAAATTAAAAGATACGGGATCAAGCTTATGAAGAGATTTTGCCTCAGAAAAACATCAGTTTTACATTAATGTGTTAACGAGCAGCTAACAAGGTGTTAATGTTCAGGTAACCACAGATAAATGAAAAGGAATAAATGCACGTTTAGTTTCTACAACGTAGCTGAAGGAATAAACGGAAAGAATGCCAGTTGCTAGGCAACATGACTGGAGCACGATGGGGAAATTGTGGTTGGCCTGATTGTCCCATTTGAGCAGCCTAGCGTCTCAGGAGGCTGCTTCAGAGTGCGGATTACGTAGGACCCACCGTGGCTACGTAGTCCTCAGACCTCCAGATGAGACTAAGCTGTTATAGAGATCCCATACCCGGTTCAGATACCGGCTCCGATACCAACAAACTAGCTGGATCGGACATCAGTCCAGTCATTTTATGTTTTTATTAGTATCATAATAAATGTAAATTTAGGTAGTGGTTAATAAATATAAAGCACATTTCTATCTGTGTTCTTTTGTTACCTTTTTAACAAGGCTAAATGTTTACGTCAAGCCTGATGCCTTCACTTGTACAACAAAGCAGACGGTATCAGGTATTCGCCCAGGTATCAGGCCCAGGTATCAGCCCAGGTATCAGCCCAGGTATCAGCCCAGGTATCAGGCCCAGGTATCAGCCCAGGTATCAGCCCAGGTATCTGCCCAGGTATCAGCCCAGGTATCAGCCCAGGTATCAGCCCAGGTATCAGCCCATGTATCAGCCCAGGTATCAGCCCAGGTATCAGCCCAGGTATCAGCCCAGGTATCAGCCCAGGTATCTGCCCAGGTATCAGCCCAGGTATCAGCCCATGTATCAGCCCATGTATCAGCCCAGGTATCAGCCCAGGTATCAGCCCAGGTATCAGCCCAGGTATCAGCCCAGGTATCTGCCCAGGTATCAGCCCAGGTATCAGCCCCAGGTATCAGCCCCAGGTATCGCCCCAGATATCAGCCCAGATATCAGCCCAGGTATCAGCCCAGGTATCAGCCCCAGGTATCAGCCCAGGTATCAGCCCAGGTATCAGCCCAGGTATCAGCCCAGGTATCTGCCCAGGTATCAGCCCAGGTATCAGCCCAGGTATCTGCCCAGGTATCTGCCCAGGTATCAGCCCAGGTATCAGCCCAGGTATCTGCCCAGGTATCAGCCCAGGTATCAGCCCAGGTATCAGCCCAGGTATCTGCCCAGGTATCAGCCCATGTATCAGCCCATGTATCAGCCCAGGTATCTGCCCAGGTATCAGCCCAGGTATCAGCCCAGATATCAGCCCAGATATCAGCCCAGGTATCAGCCCAGGTATCAGCCCCAGGTATCAGCCCCAGGTATCAGCCCAGATATCAGCCCAGATATCAGCCCAGATATCAGCCCAGGTATCAGCCCAGGTATCAGCCCAGGTATCTGCCCAGGTATCAGCCCAGGTATCAGCCCAGGTATCAGCCCAGGTATCAGCCCAGGTATCAGCCCAGGTATCTGCCCAGGTTACAGCCCCAGGTATCAGCCCAGGTATCAGCCCAGGTATCAGCCCAGGTATCAGCCCGGTCCAGGTATCAGCCCAGGTATCTGCCCAGGTATCTGCCCAGGTAACAGCCCAGGTATCAGCCCAGGTATCAGCCCAGGTATCAGCCCAGGTATCAGCCCAGGTATCAGCCCAGGTATCAGCCCAGGTATCTGCCCAGGTTACAGCCCCAGGTATCAGCCCAGGTATCAGCCCAGGTATCAGCCCAGGTATCTGCCCAGGTATCTGCCCAGGTATCAGCCCAGGTATCAGCCCAAGTGTCAGCCCAGGTGTCAGCCCAGGTATCAGCCCAGGTATCAGCCCAGGTATCAGCCCAGGTATCTGGATCAGATTGGATCAGAAAAATCTGTATCGGTACGTCTCATGCGTTCTATAATAGGGAAATAAAGGAGAAAACCGTCTGGACGTTTCCCAGTAAACGGACCTGCACGCGACAGGTGGGCTGGTTCTGTTCTTTAGTGGAGTCCAGAACCTCCTCACCGGGACTTTCCCCGCTGGTCTCTGGTTCCTGAGACGCCAGCCTGGTCGTTGGTGCTGGGGTCACTCAGCAAGTCGTCCACCCACACCAGCACGTCCTTATTTGGTCCCCGTCCACCCGGATCCACCTACTGCTGGAGCGTGCGCGCGTGTGAGTGTGTGTGTGTGTGTGTCTGTACTTGCTACATGGTGAAGACCATTTTGCATTTTTAACCAGAAAAGTGAGGACATTTTGGCCCATCCTCACAAAAAGCAAAAAGAAAAAAAATAATAATTTTGAGGGTCAAGATTTTGTTTTCGAGTTTAGAATTAGGTTTTGGTTAGGGTTGGGGCAAGGGTTAGGTTGAGGCAATCAGTTGTGGTAGTTAGGGTAAGGGGCTAGGGAATGCATTATGTCAATGAATGTCCTCATTAAGATAGAAGTACAAGGATGTGTGTGTGTGTGTGGGGCTGAGCTGGGCCTCTGTGGTCAGCCGGGTGTATTTTCAGACATCCTGTGACCACCGCTCGCCGTCAGTCTGCCCTGCGAGTAAATAAATGTTTACGCTCAGAAATAAACAGAGGGAAGAGGACTGAACTGCATCAGCGTGGTCCACCTTCATCACCACCGCTTCTATCCTCATCATCATCATTCACAGCGGATTCCAGAAGCTTCCAGTAAACCGGATGACGTTCTAAACTCCCACACTGCTCTGCCATCTTTTCCTCCTCCATCTGATTGGACGATGAGCCAGATTAAACACCAGCGGTCCACACCAGAGGACCTCCCCACCCCCCCATAACCCCCACACACCACCCCCCCCCCCCCCCCCAAACCCCACCCCCCCCACACCCCCCCCTAACACCCCCCCCCCCCCCTAACACCCAACCCCCCCCCCAATAAACCGGTCCTGGTCCCAGACTCAGACCAGTCCAGCTCAGCCAGATTAAAGACCAGCGGTGAACACCAGCAGAACCCGGTCCTGGTCCCAGACTCAGACCAGTCCAGCTCAGCCAGATTAAAGACCAGCGGTGAACACCAGCAGAACCCGGTCCTGGTCCCAGACTCAGACCAGTCCAGCTCAGCCAGATTAAAGACCAGCGGTGAACACCAGCAGAACCCGGTCCTGGTCCCAGACTCAGACCAGTCCAGCTCAGCCAGATTAAAGACCAGCGGTGAACACCAGCAGAACCCGGTCCTGGTCCCAGACTCAGACCAGTCCAGCTCAGCCAGATTAAAGACCAGCGGTGAACACCAGCAGAACCCGGTCCTGGTCCCAGACTCAGACCAGTCCAGCTCAGCCAGATTAAAGACCAGCGGTGAACACCAGCAGAACCCGGTCCTGGTCCCAGACTCAGACCAGTCCAGCTCAGCCAGATTAAAGACCAGCGGTGAACACCAGCAGAACCCGGTCCTGGTCCCAGACTCAGACCAGTCCAGCTCAGCCAGATTAAAGACCAGCGGTGAACACCAGCAGAACCCGGTCCTGGTCCCAGACTCAGACCAGTCCAGCTCAGCCAGATTAAAGACCAGCGGTGAACACCAGCAGAACCCGGTCCTGGTCCCAGACTCAGACCAGTCCAGCTCAGCCAGATTAAAGACCAGCGGTGAACACCAGCAGAACCTGGTCCTGGTCCCAGACTCAGACCAGTCCAGCTCAGCCAGATTAAAGACCAGCGGTGAACACCAGCAGAACAGGTTTATGACCAGTTTCAACCGGTCTGACAGTGATGATGAAGAAACATGAGTCTACCTCATCATGATTACGTCTGTATTTCCCGACCAACCATGCCGGTGCTTGTTTCTCAGCCCCAGCTGCATCGTAAGGCTGAGCCAGACTTTCTCCTGAAACGCACTAAAAAAAAAAGAGAGAGAGAGAGAGAGAGAGAGAGAGAGAGAAAAGAACTTTCAAGGTGCAAACATGGATGTAAATTGAGATGGTTCATTTTAGTTTTTTATGGTTGTTGGTTGTTACCAAGTTGGAGAAACATTAGAATTAGCCACATGTTGGCTGATACCTGCTAGTATCTGATATATGGTAGTATCTAATACCTGCTAGCATCTGATATATGGTAGTATCTAATACCTGCTAATATCTGATATATGGTAGTATCTAAAACCTGCTAATATCTGATATATGGTAGTATCTAATACCTGCTAGCATCTGATATATGGTAGTATCTAATTCCTGCTAGTATCTGATATATGGTAGTATCTAATACCTGCTAGTATCTGATATATGGTAGTATCTAATTCCTGCTAGCATCTGATATATAGTAGTATCTAATACCTGCTAGCATCTGATATATGGTAATATCTAATACCTGCTAGCATCTGATATATGGTAGTATCTAATACCTGCTAATATCTGATATATGGTAGTATCTAAAACCTGCTAGCATCTGATATATAGTAGTATCTAATACCTGCTAGTATCTGATATATGGTAGTATCTAATTCCTGCTAGCATCTGATATATAGTAGTATCTAATACCTGCTAGTATCTGATATATGGTAGTATCTAATACCTGCTAGCATCTGATATATGGTAGTATCTAATACCTGCTAATATCTGATATATGGTAGTATCTAAAACCTGCTAATATCTGATATATGGTAGTATCTAATTCCTGCTAGTATCTGATATAAATCCCAGTTTGTTACGTCCCAGCTCTGCTAGGGGTTAGGGACGCAAACAAAAGACTGGTTTAAGATGGAAAAGGTGGAGTGAAGATGTTTTATTGTTCAGGGGTGAATTAAAGCATAAACAAAAAACCTGGAAAACTGTAACTGAAAAGGAGATGGGGTTAGCGATGCTGCTCAAAGGAACAAATAAAAAGACAGACAAAGCCTAACACTGAAAGGGAAACAAAAATGGGGAAAAATACAAACCTAGGCTAGGAACCAAAAAAGGAACGAGCAGCACCATAAACTAAGACCTGTAACCAAAACCAAACTACAACAAAAGACCTAGCTATCCCAACTCCAAACTAATCAGTGAAAAAACAAAATGGAATCTAACAACTAAACCAACTAACCAAACTAAAACACCTGGAAATCAAAACCTAAAGACAAAGTTACTCAAACTAAAGACACCAAAAACAAACTAAGGACAACTGTTGCCAGGCCAAGCAGTTGCCACTGACTGAAGGTGTGGTTGGCTCTTTTGTAGCTGCCAGGCCAGCAGCTCCAGGTGTGTCTGATCAGCAATCAGGATGATGAGGGAGGAGATGGTGGTGGGAGCCAGGCCAAGGAGAACAGAGGGATCAAGCAGGAGGATTGGCATGTAAAAATGAAAAACAAAGGGGTTAGAAAACCAGGCGGCCGTAACACTCCCCCCCTTAAATTACAAAACCCCGCACAGGGATTTTGTAAACAAAACCCATAGAAATAACAGAACACAATACAAACATGACAATGTAGGTCTAGCAAAACGAAGGGTACGAAGTTTTGCCAAAGATCTGTACCACACAGATCTGGCAAACGAAGGGACACGAAGTTTTGCCGAACCAAAGATCTGTACCACACAGATCTGGCAAAACGGAGGGGGACACGAATTTCTGCTAACCTACGGAACGGACCTAGCAAAACGGAGGGGGAACTAGTTTTACCTAACTAAGATCTGCAAGGCAGATCTGGTAAAACAAAGGGGAACGAGTCTTACCTAACCGAAGCTCAACAGAGCTGGTAAGAGAGGGGCACACAAAGTTTTGCTTAACCGAAGGTCCAACACACAACATACACAGAAGGCCTGTCAAAACCAAGATTTGACCTAAGACCTATAAACACAGAAACGAAGGCCTATGACAAAAACTAAGGCTGGGCAACCAGACAACACAGAAAGGCCTACTACCAAAGACCAAACACTACACACGAGGCCAGCCAACACAACAAAAAGGGGACCAAAGCACCACAACAGCAGTCCAAAAAAAAAAACAAAAGGAATCCTACAGCTCCTTGCAAACACACTGATTTATCAGAACAAATTCAAATACTTACACTACAAAAGTCACAAAAGGGACTGTTGCTACCACCTCAAGTTTCAGCCCAGACGATACTGCAACAAAAAGGCCAACATACATGCATTCATATACAAACCTCAGACCCCCAAAACAGGCACCAGAGCAACACATTTGCTCACACCAAAAGGCAGTGGACACAGATGGTGCATCACCAAAACCACCGGCGTAGGTGGAGGGTGCCAATGCTTTGAGCCTCCAGCTCAAGCTGATGCAGGTGTCAAGGTAAGCCCCACCATGGGCTTCCAAAGCTGTCTGAAAGCGGTTCAGTATAGGAAGCTCAACCGGTACTCTGCCCCGCTCAGCTTCCACATTATCCACCTCAGCATTTAACACAGGAGACACTGAGTCCCCAGGGTCACTCTTTCCAGAGTGCCCTCTTCTCTGCATCCACCAGGCGCCCCAACACTCCAATAACACCCAACTGTTCCACTAAACTAGCCTTGGTCTTACCATTCGGTAGCCAGGGGAAATCTGAGGCAGATGTCCACCAGACAGGCCAGAAGCACAGCAGCTCAAGCAGGGCTCCACAAGAGGAGGAAAGCAAACCAGCTCTCCCAGCAACACATTGTGGCCATAACTAGCCTTAACACACCACAGAACAAAACACTACACAGAAACCAGTGACTTGGGAAAATATATCCCGGACGAGCCCCCACTTGTTACGTCCCAGCTCTGCTAGGGGTTAGGGACGCAAACAAAAGACTGGTTTAAGATGGAAAAAAGGTGGAGTGAAGATGTTTTATTGTTCAGGGGTGAATTAAAGCATAAACAAAAACCTGGAAAGCTGTAACTGAAAAGGAGATGGGGTTAGCGATGCTGCTCAAAGGAACAAATAAAAAGACAGACAAAGCCTAACACTGAAAGGAAACAAAAATGGGGGGAAAAATACAAACCTAGGCTAGGAACCAAAAAAGGAACGAGCAGCACCATAAACTAAGACCTGTAACCAAAACCAAACTACAACAAAAGACCTAGCTATCCCAACTCCAAACTAATCAGTGAAAAAACAAAATGGAATCTAACAACTAAACCAACTAACCAAACTAAAACACCTGGAAATCAAAACCTAAAGACAAAGTTACTCAAACTAAAGACACCAAAAACAAACTAAGGACAACTGTTGCCAGGCCAAGCAGTTGCCCCTGACTGAAGGTGTGGTTGGCTCTTTTGTAGCTGCCAGGCCAGCAGCTCCAGGTGTGTCTGATCAGCAATCAGGATGATGAGGGAGGAGATGGTGGTGGGGAGCCAGGCCAAGGAGAACAGAGGGATCAAGCAGGAGGATTGGCATGTAAAATGAAAACCAAAGGGTTA
>JALJCO010008558.1:0-60196 GCA_023101725.1 Atherinomorus stipes | reverse complement strand
GTCCTCTGCTTAATCTATTTGCAGGACAAGTTGGCAGTCATGCATGAGGTGGCATCAAAGTATGGCGAGCTTGGCCAGCTGTACCCTGCCTGAACAAGCTTGCAGCCATTGCACTCACTGTCCCTGAGAGCAGTGTGAACTGTGAGCGGGATTTTTCGACCATGAACAGAGTACCTTGAGCACACACACACATGATATAAATGATCCTTTAATTTACCAATTTACTAAATAAGCTTCCTGCATTTTGGGTGAAAACAAACCTCAGGAACAGGCTGCAGGGGGAGCAGATGGGGGGCCTACATGTACATGAGAGTTTCTACCAGTGGTCCCCCTGTGGCCAAGTTCCCCTACGACAAGGCCTTGGTGAGGTCCTTCACAAAAACCCAGAAAAATCAAGTGCAGCAGAGAACAATGCGCACTGTGTGGTTGAAGTGCCAATGTAGCATCTATTCTAGAGCCCGACCGATATATCGGGCCGATTTTGGCGTCTGGCCCATTAATCGGCATCGGCCAAAATGTGGCCGATATAAATATTGTTTTTGGTGCAAAAAGCAAAAAGAAACTTCTACCGCGCGCTTATTCTGCTCCTCTGCCTTCCTGAGTGCTGCTCCCTCCCGCCCCTCCCCTCACAGAGAGCAGCGTGCTTTCTCTGCACACCCCCCCCTTGTGCTCCCCCAGTTACACACGCGCTCAGCTGCAGGTACAGAGAATCGGAGGAGGAAAGCAGAGCAGACGGTGACGGAGAAACAAACAGTTAACTCCATGGTAAGCTGGCTTTGTAAAAACCATATAAAACTATACTTTAGGGCCCCGTGACAACAAACGTCCTGTGGAAACGCGCTGTTCAGGTGCATTTAGGAGAGCAGACGAGTTTAATATGCGCTAGCTTGGCGAACATATAGCATTTTAACCGAATAAGTTGCTTCTTTGTGAAATAAACAAAGACATATGCAACAGCTAACTCCCATCTCTACTGTTAGACCAAAGTAAGACTATTATAGGCTACAGCATTTAAATGCTGTGTAAGTTGCCTCTTCATGAAATAAACAAGATAGAGGATTTTAAAAGGAATATAAGATTATTATATTGTGTCCCTCCACACTTCATACTGCCAAAATGTTTTCATTAAATTAATTTTTAAAAGGTTCCAACTAATGTATTTAGTTGTAATTCTGTTTGGATGTTTTAAAATCTGCAACATTGCCACTTAAATCTAGTTTGGGGCCTTGTGTTCAGTGGAGGATGGGACTTTTCAATAGCTTATAAATATGACAAATTTATATTTCTAAGATGTTTTTGTGAATGAGTCTTTTAAAAATGTATCGGTTACAAAACATCTCCCATTAGCCTGTGTGTTATCACTTTAAGCTGTATGGAGCCACTAGTTTTCATTTTAAATTGCTCATCTATTGTATTGAAATCTAATTAATTACCAAAATACACTAAATGTAGATATATTCATTTCACAGGCAGAGGGGGAAAGTACTACAGTTGGACAGTGCATATCCTGTGCATGTCTATGTTCATTTTTTTAAATATTCTGGCCGATATATATCGAATATCGTCTTATTTATTTTTTTTAAAGCCCCCGATATCGGTATCTGTATTGGCCTTAAGAATCCCATATCGGTCGGCTCTAATCTATTCCATTTGTACTGTATCCAATAAATGCACCTCATTAAGCCACTCTGTCCTCCTGATCTATAATACACTCTGGTTTATGGAGAGAAAATAGTCTCAATATTATTGTGTTTGTATTACATAAGTTGTAAACTGTGTCAACTAATTTGTGTGTAACTTTGGGTACTTGCAAATATGTGTTTTTAATGCACACAAAAATACTTACTACGAACAGTTCCATCAGTGGCCTTCCTGTGTGGAGTTTGCATGTTCTCCCCGTGTATGCGTGGGTTCTCTTGGGGTACTCTGGCTTCCTCCCACCGTCCAAAGACATGATGTTAGGTTAATTGATCACGCTAAATTGTCCCTAGGAATGAATGTGAGTGTCAATGGTTGTCTGTCTCTCTGTGTTGGCCTTGCCACAGACTGGCGACCTGTCCAGGATGTACTCCGCCTCTCGCCTGATAATAGCTGGGATAGGCTCCAGCAACCCCTGCGACCCTGAACTGGATGAGAGAAAATGACTGACTGACTGATGACTAACCAATCTACATATTCACAAATTACAAAAATATTAATATTTTACACACATTTTTTTAACCTTCAACTTCTCAAACCAAATAGTTGTGTTCAAAAAGGCTCTTTTGCTTGAATATGTGTGCATGCATCCCCAGACATGCACAACACCACATTTACACACAAATCAGTTTATACACCCACGAGGGGTTTTCAGACTTTTTTCATGCTTCTGGGAGCCTGACAGATTCATACATACATGACGCCCCCTCTGAAGCCCCGCCCCTGCGCTCAACAAATTAATGAATGATCAATTAACCCATGAGAGGGGCATCCATCCAACTGTGCTAATTTAGTAAATCATTTAGTAAAAATGGAAAGACTTACAGAGTCATATATTTCTCTTATAAAGTAGACAAAAAGTAAAATTGTTCTTATATGAGCACCAACAGTAGAACTGTGTGCTTCTGTTAAAGTTTTTTCAGTAAAAAAAAAAAAAAAGATTAAGACTATTTTTGTCCAATTTGGACAAGATTGGGGGCAGGGTGAGGTTATAGTCTCATAATTAACCTGTTATATCTTAAAGGAGCCCTATCATGAAAAATGGCCTTTTAAGAGCTTTTCAACATGTCAGTGTGTTATTTCCTCATCAAGAAATGATTTAAATCGTTATTTTTCTTCATTCATGCATATTTGAGTAATCTACATGAATATTTAAACCAAGCGCTACCTCCCTGCAAACGGCTGACTACCCACCCCGTTACGTATGAACGTGGCACCAATCACGAAAGTCCAAATGCGCACGCTCAGTATCGTAGCAAGACGCCCTCTGTTGAACAGAAACTCAGAGAATCCTATCCACACTCTCTGAGGAAGAAACTAACACCTGCAGGAAGATTTCCTCAGAGACAAGCAGCCATCAGCTAACAGACGTTTGCTCCAGAGTTCAGGAGAATTTTCTTCCTTTTTTTTTTTTTTTTTTTTTAAGCTTTAGAGGTTAGCAAGTTGGAGAAAATGCAGTTACGTTCAGCGTGGTTATGTTCAGCGTGGGAGTTTATTTGTTGTACTGGATGAATCGACTTGCCAGAAGTGGTTGGATTATAACTTCAGGAGCAGGGAAAAAAAACCTCAACTTTCTGTGTGAACTTCACTCCTGACAACTTCATGAATCTCGGGCAGTAAAGTGTTTTTTTTCTCTGGGATTACTTCTGAAACCTGACACAGTTCCTACTATAAAAACACGCATGGACAGACAACAGCACTGGTGAGTCAACACATCTCTCAGCTCAATGCTAACTGTTAAGGCCCTTTCAGATAGAACGCGGCAAGCGCAGCGCCGCGGCGGCAAACCCATTCATTGTGTATGTGGTACCGCCACGGCAGCGCGCACCGCGATGCCGCGGAGCCCGCGGCGCGCAAGATGGGCGCATGCCGCGGCGGCGCGCTGACGCCGCTGCGCTCGAATTGAAAATGTTCAACCGGGCGCGCGCGCTGTGCGCATCCAGCGCGTCCAATAGAGAGAACGCCGGTTCTGGAGGGAATAATTGAGGAAGTAGATCCACAGGCAGATGAACAATGGAGGACAAATGATCTACCTGGTGTCACTACACCCAGAGCCTGGGACAGCAGAGAAATTTCCTACCGTGACCTTGCCAGGAAGGACAGAAATGGAGGGAGATCAGCGAGTGATGAGTACACCAGGTTTGTTGAAAGGAAGGCTTCAAATGAGGAAAATACTTCCTGGTCTGTCGCTTGGCAACACCCACAGTGCGCGCTGCCGCCTGATCTTCGCCACTCTGCGCCAGGTGCGCCCACCCCGCGGCGCGCGCCGCAACGCATCCATCTGAAAGGGCCTTTAGGCCCTTTCAGATAGCGCGGCAGCGCAAGAGGACGGCGGCAAACCCATTCATTGTGTATGTGGTACCGCCCGGCAGCGGCTCCGCCATGCCGCGAGCACCGCGGCGCGCAAGGTGGGCGCATGCCGCCGCGGTGGCGCTGACGCCGCTGCGCCGTTGATTTTCAATTCGGGCGCAGCGCGCTGTGACGACATCCTAGCGCGTCCAATAGGAGAGGCCAGTTCAGGGAAAAAAGTGGTTATTGTTCAGCCTGAAGTAAACCTGGAAGAGGTCTGTGTGAAAGAATGCAGCTCGCGGACAAGCCTAAACTCCCCACGTTCTGCATTGTTATCAGGATCAGGTGGACCCCCACCCTTTTATCTGCTGTTGATCTCCTCCTCCTCCCTTGGAGCAAAGCTCTTTGCTGCGATGACGAGAGGTACATCTCTCACAACGAAGCGTGCCGGGGAGGAAACACTTCCTGGTCTGTCGCTTAGCAACGCGTGCCTGACGTGCTCGCTGCCGCTGTGCTCTTTCGCCGACTCTGCGCCCTACCCCGCGGTGAACGCCGCGAAAAACGCGTCCTATCTGAAAGGGCCTTTAGGCTATGATTTGTTCCCTAAATTACTTGCTTGTCAGGGGTCTCTGTGGTACTTCTGTGGTACTGCGTGTACTTAAACTCCATATCAGACTCTGGGTCGAGCGCATACAGCTCCATAACAGGCTGGTCTGTTTTATCCCGTCGATCAGACTAATTATCCATCAATGTTTACTACTAACATCCACATGAGAGCTGCCGGTGCCGGTGCTACAGACAATTCTGTGACCCTTCAGAATAAGTGTCTCTTCTGGGGCAACGTCATGAAATGGGCATAAAACATGCTGCAATTGGTCGAGAGCTCCGCGGTTCAGTACAGTCAGCCATCTTACTTCCGTGTTGGAAATTAAATGCATCGAAAAACTAATATTTAACACCAAATTAGTTTCTATAGTAACGATGGGAACATATCTAGCTTATAAATGCCTGTATTTGACTTTTGGAACATTTGAAAAGCATGATACAGCTCCTTTAGAGGCCCTGTATCTGATTCCATCTAAGAAAAATGCTTTCTACATGTTATGTGGTAAAAGAGGTAATTTCATAAAAATAAATGACTCATTGATTGCACATATGCAGTCTATGACTCTATCTAACTCTGTCGTGATGCTTTTCTCGGCCAATGGAGTTCATTCTACAGAAATTCCGGTTTCCAGTCAGCCACTAACAGTATTTCCTCACGAGGAGCACCCTAGCGCGTGCACGGCAGCACTTGCAAACAGAACCGCATGGCGTCTGGGTGTTTATTTGAATTCGGGCCTTTTTGTGTCCCTGATGAACTTTAAGATAAAATCTAAATGTATATACTGTATATGTTTTATCAACCAGTGGAGATTGTACATAATTTCTCATGTCTGTCTAAAATTTCACATTCATTAAAATATTTTTTCAACATTTTTTTTTTAGCATTTTTATGGCGCTATTTTACTGTTTTCCCTCTGTCCCCAGGATAGGTTTTAGATATGCAGTGCTTTAACTTTCTACTAAAAAAGGATAAAATTGTGCAGCTTTTGGTATAAATTCCTTAAAAAACAATTGAATTAGTGATTTCTAATCATATTTAACAAAAATGTCAAATCCATATATTATTTTTTTTAAATGAACTTGTTTGTCACTTAATATTGGTGTCATTACCACCACGTTAAACGTTTTCCTATCAGTAAAGTTTATTTAAATTTGTTACTTTAAACTGCCTGAGTCATTTTGTACTGGTATTCAAGCACACGCTACAACAGAAGGAAGACAGAAATTTTGAGTACTGGAACAGTAAGTTTTTTCCTAATTTATCTCCACAAGTTTCATGATATTGCTATCACACGTCATTACCAAACAGCTTGTAGTTTATAAATATCGAAAAATTTATTTATTTAGTATTTTTTAATGTTATTAGAGATGGACCAACAACCCAGTACCGCTCTAAAAAGAACTTCTTTCTCCTAAGCACCATCCCCTTTGAACTTGGATTCACATAAGTAACATGGAATTTCTTGGAGGCAGGACATGGGAAGGGACCAGCTGACAGGGTTGGGGCTGCCGTAAAACGCACAGCTGATGATATGGTCTGCAAAGTGATGGATCTTCCCAATGGCAAATAGGTCTATGAAGCTCTGCTGAAAAAGTCCTAAATAAAGCTCTTCTACATCACAGAGGATGAGATCAAGAACCATGATTCCTTGCTGCCAGAGAAGATTGAGCCTGTAAAGGGTACAATGAAAATCCATCAGGTATTTAACAGATCTTAATTTTCTGCATTTATTTCTTGGTGTGGAATTGAACCAAATTTAATAGCAATCGTTTTGTGTAATGATTTCAGATCTTCACTGACACCCCCGAAAGCATCAAGGGGAGACAACTGAGCTGCTTCTGTTCTGCGAGTGCTTTGACCCACAGACTGTGGACTTTGAAACTGCACAAGAACCCAGAACACAAGAGGATCAAGGAAGTGACAGTATGGAAATCACAGAGGCCTTCATCGGAAAGTGTTATGTGGTGCTTGTATGATGGGGATGCTTATCCAGGAGTCATCCAAGATGTGGACTCAGAGAGTTGTGCTCTAGTGAAAACCATCCATCGGATTGGAGTAAATCGTTTCTTCTGACCACTGAGAGAAGATATGATATGGTCCAGATCAGAAAACCCCAGCTCGTCACCAATATTCACATAATGATTGAGCCAACAGCGTGGAAAAAAATGCTTCTTCTGGATCAGAGGGCTTAGGGTGTTGATATTTTCAATATCACGCCCCCACCCTCCAACTTTTTGATTACTATACAGTTCATGAGCATCTAAACTCTGCTATACATTTCATGTTCATTGAATTCATTCAATTTCAGTGAGAACTGCTCTTTGAGCCTTATGTTGCAATCCAGAAGCCTAATGTTTCTTTTTTTTAATGGACAATTTATTTTTTTATCTTGGTTTTAAATTTTGTTGTTCACAGTTGTTAGATTCTTTAATCAAAAAGTATGCATGTTAAATATGATTGAAAATCTTTTTTTAAAAAATGTCATTTAATTAATTTTCACATTGTAATGTTGATTCAAACTGACACTATGTTTTAATGACATTCAATTTTGATGCATTTTTTTTAAAAATATGTTTTTTTACACGTTCAAAATTTTTCTTATTTCAATGGATAAAATGTTTTGGTTTTTTTTGGCTGCTTGATGTTACTTTGGTAATGCTTATGTCATGACCAACACACTGCGTCATTACCAGCACACGCTGTCATTACTGACACATTAACTATTTTCTTATTATTTTAAAACAAATAAAGAATGAATTGCACTTTTTACTGCCAAAATCAAGCCAGTACAAATCCAGGATCTGGGCTTTTATATGTAGGCGCATTTATGATTTGACACATTACAACTACGCTGCAGCTACTCCTCATATCTCCGGTTATTTATCCAGATGTTGAGTGACAAAGTACTAACAGCGAACAGTAACTAGATTATACATGAACTATGCAGAAAAGCAAACAATATGTAAATTCTGTAGCTCTGCCATTAATTTTACAAATCTGATTAATCTTATTAAATATGAATATTTGTGACCATGCTGTTGTTCCTCAGTCTTTTAAAAGAGCAGCAGGAGGATCCTGTTTGTTATTCAGAGGGAAACCAGTCAGATAGGTTATTTCTGGAAGATGCCTGCTTATCCTCGGATATTTGATCTTCTGCCTGGGTATTGTCTAAAATGTTACTCCTGTACCGGCCACAAAATCGTTGAGGTTGATGAGAAAGATGTGGCTGTATGAGAATCTAGATGTCCTTGTACGTGCTCAGAATGAACAACAACAAACTTCTCATGCAAGTCAAAGGAAATATTAGGAGTTCTTGAATGAACTGGAAACACTGGAGTTATTTTCCTTCCTTTCATCAGGGACACTTGTCTGTTTCCTCCACAGTGAGAACAGCAGCATTATTGATCCTGCTTTCAGAATTTAAAGAAGTCTGAGGCTCTTTTCATGGCTTAACAGGAATGGATCAGTTCAGTCACTATTCTCCACTTTACCTTCCTAATCAAAACAGATTTGTCATACCATCAGCCCAGTAGACATAAAGTCATGGTATGTCTCAGGAGTGTGAAGGCAGATCTGTTTTAATGACTGCACTTATCGCTGAGATTTCTATCCATGTATTTTTTTTTTGTTAAAGTGCATCTTTAATGTTCTTTAGAACGAGTAAAATCATTCCCTGAGGAAAGAAGGTGACAAATTTTTCCCTTGGGTTTACAAAATCTAGGAAGTGTTTCTGAAAGGGAGGGGGATAAAACTCTCCTGCACAACCACTGCACGGTTTTGGAATCACATGACGCCTGATGAAAGAGTTGGTGAATTCCACAGCTGACCAATGCTGAACAATAACTGGCTAGACAACCGGAGAACGACATTTTTCTTAACATTCATCTTCTTTCTTAACTTTACCTCTACAGCTGAGGCTTTGCTCTCTTGGCCAGCACCTTCCTGAAGGCCCTTTCAGATAGAACGCGTTTTTCGCCGAGTTCACCGCGGGGTAGGGCGCAGACTCGGCGGCAGACCCGGCGGCAGCAAACACGTCAGGTACACGTTGCTAAGCGACAGACCAGGAAGTGTTTTCTCCCCAGCACGCTTCGTTGTGAGAGATGTACATCTCATGGTCGCAGCAAAGAGCTTTGCTCCAAGGGAGGAGGAGGAGATCAGCAGCAGATAAAAGGGTGGGGGTCCACCTGATCCTGATAACAAGGCAGAACGTGGGGAGTTCAGGCTCGTCCGCGGGCTGCATTCTTTCACACAGACCGCTTCCAGGTTTACTTCAGGCTGAACAAAGACCACTTTTTTTCCCTGAACTGGCCTCTCCTATTGGACGCGCTAGGATGTCGTCACAGCGCGCTGCGCCCGAATTAAAAAATGTTCAATTCGAGCGCAGCGCCGTCAGCGCCACCGTGGCGGCATGCGCCCACCTTGCGCGCCGCGGTGCTCCGCGGCATGGCGGAACGCGCTGCCGCGGCGGTACCACATACACAATGAATGGGTTTGCCGCCGTCCTCTTGCGCTTGCCGCGTTCTATCTGAAAGGGCCTTGATTGCCGCCAGAGACATCCTCTTCTGCTTGGACTGACTTGGCCACAGTGGGGCCTTGGCAGCTTTAGCTTTAGCCGGTGCAGCTGCTGGATCTTCGTCCCATTGTTTTCCTGTTGTGGCAAGGTATGCAAAGAGGGGCCCAGAATCCCTGGTGAGAGTCATGGATGCTTACCAGTCAGCCGAAGAGATATCCCTGTGGTGAGGTAGCCAGGGCACATGATCAATCAGAGGCATAGTGACAGGATCCCACACTGTCACTGTCATTTGAAATGTAGAATACAACATGTTTGTCACACTTAAATGTTTCAGATCATCAAACAAATTGTAATGTGGGATAAAGATAACACAAGTAAACAGAAAATGCAGTTTTTAAATAAAGATTTTTAGTTTTAATGGGGGGGGGGGAAACCAAACTTAAATGGCCCTGTGTGAAAAAGTGATTGCCCCCTAACCCTGATAACAGGTTGGGCTACCCTTAGCAGCAACAACTGCAATCAAGCATTTGTGATAACTAGCAATGGGTCTTCTACAGCGCTGTGGAGGAATTTTGTTCCACTCATCTTTGCAGAATTTTTGTAACTCAGCCACATTGGAGGCTTTTCCAGCATGAACCACCTTTTTAAGGTCATTCCACATCATCTCAATCAGATTCAGGTCAGGATTTTGACTAGGCCACTCCAAAGTCTTTATTTTGTTGTTCTTAAGCCATTCAGAGGTGGACTTGCTGGTGTGTTCTGGATCATTGTTCTGCTGCAGAACCCAAGTCCACTTCAGCTTGAGGTCACCAACAGATGGCCGGACATTCTCCTTCAGGATTTTGTGGTAGACAGCAGAATTCATGGTTCCATTTACCACAGCAAGTCTTTCAGGTCCTGAAGCAGCAAAACAGCCCCAGACCATCACACTACCACCACCACATTTTACTGGTGGTATGAAATGAAATGAAAAATGAAATGAAAAACACTTTATTCATCCCAGAAGGGAAATTCAGTATTGTAAAAGCTCACTTTTTTTTTTTTTTTTTTTTTTTTTAAAAAAGTCAGTCAGTCTTGTTCTTTAGGGTGATGGCTGCTGGCAGGAATGAATTTCTGTATCTCTCTGTCCTACAGCGAACTTGACGCAGCCTCCAACTTGTTGTGATCCTACATTCCAGGATTAATAACAATCATAACCTGAATAAAAAAATGGCCTTTTTCCCTCCATCGCACAGACATTCCTTTTCAGGACAACAAGAGAGGAACTGACCTTCGACCCCTGCTGTGCAAAAGGCACCAGTCTTATCAAACTATAGCTCCTAAAACAGCTACTCTACCCCCAAAGACAAACATCTGCCCAAACTCTGATCACTTCTAAATAAAAAGAAACACAGATGCTCCCCATAAATGTTAAGAAGAAACCACGCAAATGGCAGAACTTTCTTCTAAGTGCTTGTTCGACTCTTCAGCGACCTGAGACCTCTTTGTCTCACCAAAGCTGGTCTCCATCAAAGTTGACACTTCTTATCTCTCCCAGCAAACTGTGGGACCACAAGCAACGTCCTCCTCACACCAGGTTCCCTTTCTCCCTCAGCTTCAAAGGGGCATCAGAATTTCAAGAATGTGTTCCTCTTTCTTGTATTAAACATTTAACTTGGATTCTTTTACTTTGAATTAATTTGGTTTAATTCCATATAATCTGATTTATATGCATATAACTTGATTCCTCTTTTGACATGATTCAATCTGTGTTGAACTTTCTAATCCATTTCCAACAATTTAGAATGTGATGTTTTGAGATGTTTCCTTTTCAGCCACAGAGATGATTTCAAGCTCCTACGTGTCATTTTGTTTGTAATCAAAGAAACCCTAATTATTGATTGTGCTTACATATTAATGAGAATGAGGAGAGAGAGAAACAGTCGCCTGTGTAATGTGATTCTATGAGCCCCATGCTGACGCTTAGTCACTCCCTGTAGTGATGTATCGCGTCACAATTGGTAGTTCCCTTCGGCGGGCCTTTCAAACCAGGACCGCTCTCCAGTCTTGCTTTTGCAGAGTTTGTGCCAAGTCTTCGTCCTGTGAAGTCTTCGTTTCCGTCCCTTTGTTTTGTCTCGTGTACTTATGTAATCCTTTGTCCGCGCGTGGAAGATCTTAACAAAGACAAGTCCAACTAAAGTATTTTCCCCTTTGTTTTATAGTCGTACCTAGTATCTCTAGAAGCCTCCACCAGCATCAGACACCTTTTTGATTTTTATAGACTTTTCTGAAGATTACTGCTGGACCCAAACGCAGTAGCCTGTAAAGTCTAGTTATTAAATCGGACCCATTCGAGCAGCTGTCGTCAACCACCATGTGTCTTCTTCTGGAATTCTGCGGGACAGATTCCAGAACATCAGGGCAGCTCCAGACCTACTGATTCACGCATCAACATCCTTCAGAACACACCGATTCGAATTGGCCACCGGACCGGGGTTGCTCCAGAGAGGACCGGCGTACCAACAGTAGGATCCACCCAGCACCTTGAACATATACGTGGTGTCTGACAGTTTCATTCAAATTATAACCAAATTATTTAACTTGAATGTTAACCCAAATTTAGTATATTCACTCCAAATTATAGGTTGATTGATGGACTCTGCTTCTCCACGCGAGAGTTCATTAGCATAACTAAGTATTCAGAACCATCGTTTTCCATAGCGATAAGTTTACAAGTTTCTCTCTCTCTTATTCTCATCCTACTTTCACATCATTCTCATCATCACAAGTAAAATCATCTTCTCCCTCATGGTGCTTTCATCCTGCAAGCTCAACTGATTTGATATTGCTGGTTTATCCATTCTTGTTGATAAATATGTGTGATCACCTCACTGTTGTCATGATTTCTGAAGGCAAAATCCATGAAACTGACTTCTGTAGAATTTACTTCCTCTCAGATGGACTGATTTAGTCAAGTCAAGTCAAGTCAAGTCAAATTTATTTATAGAGCACATTTAAAAACAACCTCAGTTGACCAAAGTGCTGTACAGAATAAAAGAATAAATCAGAAATAAAAGCAGAATAAAAAACACAATCACATAAAGAGATAAAACCAAAAATACCAAAAAAATCTAAAAATATAAATATAGATAGATGTGACACTCTTAAACTGGTTAGAAAGCCAGCGAAAACAAATGAGTTTTCAGTAGTGATTTGAAATGATCAATGGATTGTGCAGATCTGATGGTTAGGGGAGGCTGTTCCAAAGCCGAGGAGCGGCAACAGAAAAAGCCCGATCACCTCTTCCTTTTAGCCTGCTTCTGGGGACTGTCAAGAGCATCTGGTTTGTTGACCTCAGTGCTCTGACTGGGCTGTAAGTATTCAGAAGTTCCAAGAGGTAGGGAGGTGCAGAACCGTTAAGACTCTTAAAAACAAGTAACAAAATCTTAAACTGAACCCTAAACTGCACTGGCAACCAGTGTAAAGAAGCGAGCACCGGAGTAATATGCTCACGGCGTTTGGACCCTGTCAGGAGACGAGCAGCTGCGTTCTGCACAGTCTGCAAGCGCTGAAGAAGAGACTGCTCTACTCCAAAATAGAGAGAATTACAGTAGTCCAAGCGACAGGTAACCAGAGCATGGATCGCCCTCTCTAAGTCCTGATACGGCAAATATGTTTTTACTTTGGCTAAAAGGCGCAAATGAAAAAAGCTGGATTTGACAACAGAACTGATCTGTTTATCAAATCTGAGCTGAGAGTCAAAGATCACTCCAAGATTTCTGACATATTGCTTGGAGTATTGAGACAGGGGGCCAATTACACTAATACAACCATCCAACACATCTGACTCACCAAATACAATCATTTCAGTTTTATCCCTGTTAAGCAGGAGAAAATTCTGAGTCAGCCATCGATGCACCTCAGCAAGGCACTGCAGCAGAGAGTCAGTGGACCCAGAAGACCTGGACTGCAGGGGCAGATAGATCTGCAGGTCGTCCGCAAAACAATGAAAAGAAATGCCAAACTTACTAAAAATAGAACCCAACGGAAGCAGATACAAAGAAAACAAAATAGGACCCAGAATAGAACCCTGGGGGACTCCACATTTGAGAGGGGAGGCAGCAGATGAGTACTGACCTAAACTGACAGAAAAACTCCTGTCAGCTAGATAAGACTGGAACCAGTTTAATGCTACGCCTCTGATACCAACACATGTATCCAGACGGGACAAAAGGATCTGATGATCAACTGTATCGAAGGCAGATGTAAGATCTAGAAGAATCAGCGCAGCTGAACTACCACGGTCTGCAGCTAAGAGCAGATCATTAAAAACTCTTAGCAACGCCGTTTCTGTACTATGAAATGCTTTAAAACCCGACTGAAATTTCTCAGAGATACTATTCTGCTCAAGATAAGACTGCAACTGATTATACACCACTTTCTCCAGGATCTTAGATAAAAATGGAAGTTTAGATATAGGGCGGTAGCTAGCCAAGACAGAGGAATCAAGTCCTCTCTTCTTCAGGAGAGGCTGTACAACCGCATGTTTAAAAGCAGCGGGAACACAACCTGACCTCAGTGAGGAGTTGATCAGCTCCACAACACAAGGCCCTATACTCTTAAAAACATCCTTGAATAATCGAGTAGGATTGAATCTAAAGAACAACTACACGGTTTCAGGTGTTTCACTATGTCTGACAGGGAAGACAAGGACTCTTGCTCAAAAACATCAAATAAAGAGTCACAGGTCAAAGAGGGAACAGGTCCTATCATGGCCAGGGATACGGGTAGTACAGGCCTGGACAATGCAGTTTTATTCTTAAAAAACGCAAGAAATCTGTCACAGAGTGCCTGGGAAGGTGAAATGACGGAGGAATCACAAGGATTTAAGAGAGAATTAAGAGTCTTAAAAAGGAACTGAGGTTTATTAAAATTAACCGAAATGAGATTGGACAGGAATCTGGATTTGGCCGCTCTGACGGCTCTTTGGTACCTACGTAGGCTATCACGCAGGATTTCTAAGGAGATCTGCAAGTGATCTTTGTTAAATTTCCTTTCAGCACGTCTACACGTACGCCTCAGAGCGCGAGTGGCATCATCAAGCCAAGGTTCAGACCTTGGTGTAGAGCGCTTGAGCTTATATGGGGCCACCATGTCGAGAATATCTCTGCAGACTGAATTAAAGACAGCTACAAGCTCATCAGTACTAAGGTTAACCACAAAGTCAGGTATTGCGAGAGCAGATTTGCTAAGGGCTGCAGAGAAATGCGGAGCAGTTGAAGAATTAATTCTGCGCACGTGACGCACTGGAACCTGCTGTTTAACAGGGGGAGTAGGAAGCACAACAGAAAACAAAACCACAGAGTGATCAGAGAAACCTGCATCACAAATCTCAGAAACATGAACATTCAATCCAAATGACAAGACTAGGTCCAGTGTATGTCCCAACCGGTGCGTAGCACCTGTTACCGACTGGACGAGGCTAAAAGAGTCTAAAATATGTAAAAACTCTTTTACTAGAGGCCTGGACTCACAACAGACATGAATGTTAAAATCACCCAACACCAAAAGGCGGTCAAAGTTCATACACAGGCCAGCCAGAAAATCCGCAAAGTCCTGTAGGAAGTCCTTATTGAATTTTGGCGGCCGATAAATCAAGGCGCACATAATAGGAGGATCGCTGCATATAGAAAAAGTTTGCAGCTCAAAACTAGAATAACTATCTGCCGGGGCCTGCCGGCAGACGAAGCTAGATTTGAAGACTGAGGCCAGTCCCCCACCTCTACCCGAAGAGCGAGGGGAGCTGAAGAAGAGGCAATCCGGAGGGAGAAGTTCAGAAAACGGAGCACACTCACCAGTCTGAAGCCAAGTCTCCGTGATGAACATAAAATCCAAATCACGTGATGTAAAGAAATCATTCAGAATGAATGTTTTATTTGCTAGCGATCTAGCGTTGAGAAGAGCCAGATGAAGAGTAGTCTCCTCCTGGGAATCCGTAGAGGCTCTAGCCAGACATCGAAGGCTCCCCAGGTCCACTTCCCGACGCCGGCGAACGCGGCTCCGCCAAAACATCGTGTCCTCCTCCCGGGGGCGAAGTGAAGACATGGCAGGGGAGGCCGGAACCACGGGTATATTCCACCGACCAGTTGCTCGAACAACCACCGAAAGACCCGGAGAGGAGAAACGGGGATCGATGCAGACGCCAGAGCGCATGAGGACCCTGGCTCTCACTGAGGCTCCAGCGCGTTTCCCACGTTTCCTGCGGCGCCTCCTCCCCCGAATGACAGCAGGCCAACAATGGAGGTAAGCTGGAACAGACACCAGGAAAGCCGGGGCATCGGCAGTAACGCCAGCAGAATTGAGTGTAGACTGTGTTTCCCATAAAGACTTAATATCCAGAAGCATCTGGCGATCGTACACCAGTAGGGAGGTCACATCGCGACAACACACACAGAGAATAATAACAATCACAGCAAATACCGATAGCCCCCGTCGACAGCCGGCCAAACACAGTGGCGCCATCTTTGACATTTAGTTCTGATAAGACATTTTCAGGCTTTCTCATTCAAGCCTGAGCTTAAATAGATATATTTAAGTTATTATGAATGAGTGGTGCCCCAAGCAAACCGAGGTAAATCACTACAAACTGAACACACTCTGTTGATTCTTCACCGTGTTGTGGAGAGGATGGGAAGTGTCCTCCATCATCTTCATCAGCTTGTGCAGCATTCTTTTTTGAACAATCAGCTCCAGCGGCTCCAGAGTTATTCCCAGCACAGAACCAGCTTTCTTGATCAGCTTGTTTAGTTTCTTCAAGTCTCTGATTCTGATGCTGCTGCCCCAGCAGATGCTGCAAAGCTAATTACACTTTCTGTCTTCTACTTTGTATGATGATCCTTTTCTGAAATGCCGTGTTACTTTTACACCAAATGTAATGGGATCTACACCTTCCAAAAAGTTCAGCTTTTGTCTCGTCAGTCCCGAGTATTTTCCCAAAAGTCTTGGGGATCATCAAGATGCTTTCTGGCATCCTGAGAAGAGCCTTTATGTTGTTTTTGCTCAGCAGTGGTTTTGGTCTTTCAGGCCATTTTTGCCCAGTCTTTTTCTTATGGTGGAGTCATGAACACTGACCTTAATTGAGGCAAGTGAGGCCTGCAGTTCTTGGATGTTGTTCTGGGGTCTTTTGTGACCTCTTGGATGAGTCGTCGCTGTGCTCTTGGGGTAATTTTGGTTGGTCGGCCACTCATGGGAAGGTTCACCACTGTTCCATGTTTTCACCATTTGTGGATAATGGCTCTCACTGTGGTTCTCTGGAGTCCCAAAGCTTTAGAAATGGCTTTGGAACCTTTTACAGACTGACAGATCTCAATTACTTTATTTCTAATTTTTTACAGAATTTTTTTTTTTTGCAACATGATGTCTAGCTTTTCAGGATCTTTTTGGTCTACTAAACTTCGTCAGGGAGGTCTTATTTAAGTGATTTCTTGATTGAGAAAAGGTGTGGCAGTAATCCGGCCTTGGTGTGGCTAGAGAAATTGAAATCAGCTTTCCAAAGATGTGATAAACCACAGTTAATTTATGTTTTAACAGGGGGGGGGCAATCACTTTTTCACACAGGACCATGGAGGTTTGGATTCCCTCCCCCTCACTAATTTGTTTAATGATCTGAAACATTTAAGTGTGACAAACATGCAAAAAAGTAAGAAATTGGGAAGGGGGCAAAAACTTTTTTCACACAGCTGTATATATTCAAAATATATGGTTTGAAAATAGTTAATAATTATGCAATAATTTTCTGCATTTATATAGTTTTTGTATGTTCATTTACTAGTTTTATGAAAAAATTCCTGAATTTTAAAATTTTTTCAGCCTCTCAATGGTCAAGAACCTTTTTTGTTTATATTAGCTATAGATATTCCAGATAAAGCATCTAGAAATACTTTCATCAAATGACGGCACAGCAGAAAAATTGCCTTTATTAGCTGCTTTATCTTGAAGCTGATCTCCATCAATTAAAACCCCTTTGTACTCTGCTACCAAAAAGGAGTGTATCTCAAAAACTGAAAGAGTAAATGGTTGCAACAGGTGTTTATAAGTATTTATTATAATTTTGTACAATTAGAAATGTTTTAGATCACCATGCTTTGTTTTTTCAGTTTGCAAGATATGATGAAAACAATTCAGATTTCTGTGTATTTTTTTTTTATATTCATCGCATTCTTTTAAGAGCATTGTAAGTTATTACTGTCCATTGATGTTCATAACTTTGTACCATAAGTTGTACAGATTATGAAAGTATAAAACACTTGAGGATACGAAATGACCCCACTATGCACAAAAATAACAGAGCACGCATCGACGGGCCATTTCTATTGCAGCTAATTAAGGGTCAGCGTTTAGTAGAATAGATATTTGTACAATTATGCCAGTTATTCATAAACATTTCACTGCTTTCCTTCTTAAAGGGACTTGAGGCAAAATTAAGAAACGAAACTCATGACTGCTGTGACTGGCGCTTCAAGTAACTGCAGCCACGAGCCAAGCCGTCATGGGAGCGTGCACAAACTGAAGCTATAATGTTGTTTACTAACCTTTTTCTTCGTAGTTAAACTTTTTAGTGTCTTTCAGTTGATCTGGATCGTTTGCTGACGTCAGAATAATCCATAACTATCGCTTATAGTGTTTGAATTTACCACGACTGTCTTCTTCCTGTATCAAAACTGCGGATGTAGCGTCATTTGACGTCACGTCCGCAGGGTAGCGCGGGAAATTTGGACACCAGCGCATTTTGCAGCACACAGTCTGTTCAAGGCAACGGAGAGAAACATGGGTGGAAACGTTCTTTTTGGTATTTAGCGTTTCATCACCCATTAGTATTAAAAAAATGGACATGCATGTTTGTTTTTTTAATTCCTGCCTTTAGTCCCTTTAATTAAGGGTCAACATTTAGTAAAATAGACATTTGTACAATTATGCTGGTTATTTATAAACATTTCACTGCTTTCCTTCTTAAATGATAAATGTTGCAGTTTGTTGAACCATGCTGGAGACAGTCACACCATAGGACAATTTTCAGATTAAGCTTAAAATTTTCAAAATCTAAAAACAAAGCAGCTTTTACAGCAACTGGTCCAAATAAAACAGAGAATGATGGCAATACTAATTACATGCATTTAATCTTATGGGACAATGGAAATGCCATGTTATGTCAACAACCCAATTACATGCCATGAATTCACATTTGCGATGCTTAAAAATTCCCAAAACAAACATGAAACAAACAAAGATGACATCACCAACACACGAGTAAAGACTAGCAGCTGAGGATCATGAACACCACACCATGACAAATCAAAGCTAGCTACCTTGACACAAGTTTAATAGCTCGGTGGGTTTGATGTGCGACAGACTGAGGGGGAAAAAAATCACATTTAATTACCCTGAAATGAGATACAGCCACTTTCATGATCTTAATATTCTGCAGAACATCAAGAAAACAAAAGACTGAAGTTTTTTGTCTCCTTCTGTTTTGTCGAGTCCCAGTTAGAGAGACAGACAACAGATTGGTTGTTGTGGTGTCTCCAGGCTGCAGGGCTGGGAAAACTGTCTTTGATTCAGGTTTGCTTCTTTCCACATCATCTGGCATTTAGAGGTTGACAGTGAAATCCCTGCGATAACTTCATAGTTATTTTAAAATACTCTGTGGTATTGGTATTGCTCTTGGCATCTGTTTGACAGCAGAGTGGATGCTTACACACCTCTTCACCTGTACAACAAACATCTGTCAGGCTGATTCGCTCACACACACAGATGCAAATACCAGTCAATATCCCAATAAACAAAGAGGCAGGTGGTTGGAGTTACCGCTCCCATCTCCTCCTGAGTGCTCCGTTTCTGTCTGAGCTTCTCCACCTAATCAAGGATGTAATTAGTGCCTGCCAGACAAGTGGTGTGTGCTCGGACTGAAACAATAGCTAACGCTGATGTGAATGGACGCTGGGTGAATGCTGCTCTCATCATGCATGCATAGGTACAGAATAAGGGTCAGAGTGACAACAAATTAGAATAACATGAAGAAAAGTATCGCGTATCATTGAGCAGGGAATTGTGCAGCAGGTCGACAGCACGGCTTTCCTGCTCCTGCCGCACGCCTGCACTGTTCACCGGAACATTTCTGCCTAATTACTGCAGCTATGAGAGGAGCTATTCACCCGTGCAGTGAACTGCACTCGTTTGAAGGTGTTTGCTGATTTTTCATTGTTCATGAGGCATGAAAAGATGGATGATTATACTCCATGTAATGTTAAAAGAGGCCACTTTTCAGACCACCTTGAAATGTTGACTAAAGGATTCTGAACTAGTTAAAACTAGAAAAGCACCTGTAGAGCGTAGACCACCACCAAGCAGCTCAGTGCCCCCCATATGACATGATCTCGCACTGATAAAGAAACCTTTGTCATTTGTTTGTTAGCAAAAAAAAACCCTCAAGTTACAATATGAACTGATTAAACCTCTGATGACTTTTAAACTCGAGTCCAAACCTTTCACTGATGATATTCTCCTGAGACCCGGGTGGAAAAAAAGCTTTGTTTTTTCAATATTTTTGTGATAAATCAAGTATTGTGGTTAAAAGAAACAGGCTGCAACCATTTTTTCTACAAAAGCATTATTTACTTTTTATGGAATGTCCCTTTTAGTGGACATTGGATATTGCTTGATACTGATTGTAATGGTTTATTATTGTAATATTCACATTCATTTTTATGTCACTTTTCCTTAAAATTATAAAAAAAAAAAATTAAATTTCATTAATAGGCTGTATAGGCTCACATCAGTACAGTAGGATCTTTTGTTTGCCGGTAGTTTGTCTGGTTGATTTTGTTGTTTTTTTTTAGTTTTTGTGTTGTAGTTTCATGCTTTAGTACACTGTAAAAAAAAACAGATTAAAAAAAGGTAATATTCTGGCAGCTGGGGTGCCAAAAAATACTGTAAGATTACAGAGAAAAACTTTCTCACAAAAATACAGTAATTTTCCATGATAAAAATACAGTTTATAACTTTGCTTTTACATGAAATCTTTGTTTTATTTTGGCATTTTAACATTTAATGAAGGACTTTAAGATGTATAATAACGAGATTATCACCCAGACATATGGTAAAAACTGTAAGACTACAAAAAATCAGGGGTAATATCACTGTTGCCAACTCTTCAGGGAGAGAAGTCATTATTGGCTGGTCCAAAAGTCACCACTGCAGTATTATTTTTTGCCCTTAATGCAAATTTACATAGCTGTTGTTTGAACTAGAGTAAATCCAGACTCTGAAATTGAACAGCAACACAATTTACAAGAAGGTTATGTTGGTTGGTTGCTTGGATATTAAATGTTATTAGACTTCTTCTGAATGTGAACAGAACAAAGGCGTAAACACTTAAATTTTTCCTGTTGACTTTGCTTTTCCCATGATCCTTTGTGGTTCAGCTATGTTGAGTTTTGAAAATAGCCCCGCCCCCTTTGTTGTTCATGCATGCCAAGTTGAAATAACGTCATAAGTTTAGTTTGAGTAAAAGTAAAAACTTTTTTTCCGATTAGAGAGGGGTTTTTAAGTTGATTTGACAAAAAAAGCCATAATAATTCCCAAACCAAAATAATTAAGATCAATGGAAAGAAGTCTTTAATATCAACTACAGCCCAGATAGTCTTTTTTAGAGTGTAAATAGATGAAATTACCAAAAACATTTGTCTTTTGCTATGAAGAAATATCAGAAAATACACTGAAAATGTATTTTAACATTCTTTCAAAAAAATCTGTGATATTACAGTTTTTTTTCAACTGTAGTTGTTGTGATCCAGGTTGTTCTCAGCTTGCTTGTCTCCAATATTTGCTCCTGATGATTATCGCCTTTGTTTTCCAGTAAAGACCATAGGGATTCTTTCAGTTATGTTTGTGCAGATGCAGAAGTTGGCTCTTTTGGTGTATCTTTGTCTTTTCTTTTCTCTTTCCACTCCCCTGTTAATTCATGTTCACATCTTTATTTTCTTAATCTTCTTTTTTCCCTTTTGTCAGGTCCAGCAATATGTAAAAATCAGTTACAAACAAGCATTCAATAAAACAAACTAATTAAATTCCTCCACAATTCTTTCTAAAAGCCTCTGGCTTACTTGGCCTTTGCTCCCCTATTTGATAGAAACAGTAAGCAAGTTCCGATGTCCACTACAGAGGACAATACATGAAATATGTTCTTTGAAAGGGTTAAAATGACTGTAACTTTTACAAAATCTTACAAATTTCAAGTAAAAACCTTCATACATTAGAAAAACCTTGATTTGTACCAACAAGAAAATTATATCTGTTAAAAATTGTTGATTAACTTCTCTGGTTGTTGGAAAACATAGAAGTTGAAATTCCTGACATTTTGAAAAGACGGTGTATGTGCTGTGTTGGTCACATCCCCAAAACTAGACTATCAAAGAGAGCCAAGGATGTCAATTTAAAGTGACAGTCCTATTCAGGTAAATACTTTAAATAAAGGCCCTTTCAGATAGAACGCGGCAAGCGCAAGAGGACGGCGGCAAACCCATTCATTGTGTATGTGGTACCGCCGCGGCAGCGCGTTCCGCCATGCCGCGGAGCACCGCGGCGCGCAAGGTGGGCGCATGCCGCCGCGGTGGCGCTGACGCCGCTGCGCTCGAATTGAACATTTTTCAATTCGGGCGCAGCGCGCTGTGACGACATCCTAGCGCGTCCAATAGGAGAGGCCAGTTCAGGGAAAAAAAGTGGTCCTTGTTCAGCCTGAAGTAAACCTGGAAGCGGTCTGTGTGAAAGAATGCAGCTCGCGGACGAGCCTGAACTCCCTACGTTCTGCCTTGTTATCAGGATCAGGTGGACCCCCACCCTTTTATCTGCTGCTGATCTCCTCCTCCTCCCTTGGAGCAAAGCTCTTTGCTGCGACCATGAGATGTACATCTCTCACAACGAAGCGTGCCGGGGAGAAAACACTTCCTGGTCTGTCGCTTAGCAACGCGTGCCTGACGTGTTTGCTGCCACCGGGTCTGCCGCCGAGTCTGCGCCCTACCCCGCGGTGAACTCGGCGAAAAACGCGTTCTATCTGAAAGGGCCTTTAGAGGTCTAAAGGCCCTTTCAGATAGAACGCGGCAAGCGCAGCGCCGCGACGGCAAACCCATTCATTGTGTATGTTTGTTAACGCCACGGCAGCGCGCACCGCGATGCCGCGGAGCTCCGCGGCGCGCAAGATGGGCGCATGCCGCGGCGGCAGCGCTGACGCCGCTGCGCTCGAATTGAAAATGTTTCAATTCGGGCGCTGCGCGCTGTGACGACATCCTAGCGCGTCCAATAGGAGATGAACGCCGGTTCTGGAGGGAATAAATTTGAGGAAGTAGATCCACAGGCAGATGAACAATGGAGGACAAATTGATCTACCTGGTGTCACTACACCCAGAGCTCTGGGACAGCAGAGAAATTTCCTACCGTGACCTTGCCAGGAAGGTACAGAAATGGAGGGAGATCAGCGATGTGATGAGTACACCAGGTTTGTTGAAAGTGAAGGCTTCAAATGTTTACTTCTAAACATAAATATCATCTTAAATGAGCTGTTGACAAAGGCACACAAGTTTTTTGCAATGAAATGCCAGAAATATGTAATCTACTACTTCTTGACAGGAAGACTGCCATTGTTCACCTGTGTTACATTAATAAAAAACTTGTTAATCCAGGTATGTCTGAAGTCATAATTGTCAGACATATCTAGATTGATCAATCAGTCCAATGATGTGAAACAGGAGCAGCAGATAATTGGTGCAGCTGTACTGAGTCCAGAGTCAGAATGAGGAAAATACAAGACTTTATTGACACACATTTTCTCAGCAAAAAGGACCAAAAACAAACTCATGAAAGGAACCTTATGTTCACATATTGTTGACACATTTTGAAACAGAAAAGTTTTGTAAAACATATCTAACTATTCACAGTGGAAGATCTAAAAAAAAGGTGGAAGAACCTGCGGGACAGGTACATGAAAGAAAGACGGGCAGCCAAGGCGAAGCGGAGTGGGTCTGGAGGAGGACAGCAAGTGACTTGGAAATACTTCGGTATCATGTCCTTCCTGGAGCCAAGTGTGGTGGAGAGGACAACCTCAACCAACCTCCAACCGCTTCCCACCACCAGTCCATCCCTCATCACCCCAAGCTTGCCCCCCTTCACCCCCCAAGTCCTCTCCCCTCCACCTCTACTTCAGGCCCTACCACTTCCCGGCCAACCACCCCACTGGATACTGATGACACTGTCATCCTTGATTTATCAGTGGTTCCCCCCAGAGAGAATATGAGGTGCAGCTGCCAGACACCCCACCCCCTGTCACCACCTGCAGGGACCAGCCGGAGCCATCCTCCTACCCCAAGTCCATCTATGGGTAGGAAAAGAAAACGCAAGAGAGAGGAGGATGCCTTTGAAAAGGAGGTGATGGGGGTCCTCAACAAGCAGCCAGATGCTGAGGAGCTCTTTTTGTTGAGCTTGGCTCCTTGTCTCCGGAGCCTGTCGGAGGAGAAGAGGGGTCATGTTAAAATTGAGATCTTGCAGGCACTTCACCGTGCTGAGTTTACATAGTCACACCACACACACACACACACACACACACACACACACACACACACGCACACACACACACATGCACATACACATCTCTACACACACATTCAGACACACACGCACACACTGTCCTTTTTGTGTTAAATAAAATGTTTTTTTTCTAAAAGCAGACAGTATTTTTTCTACCAGATATATCTACAGTAGTCTTTGCATTAACAAAGCACGGGTCAAAATGTTTTGTGAATTCAGGGCATACAAACCAGATTTGATTAGATTGTGATTAGTAAAGATGAGGAAAAGCTCTTAAGGAGTAAATGGTTGGCTCTTCAAAGAGCCGTTTTGAGGAGCAGCAGAAAGGGTGCGGGTCAGGTTGGCAGGTCAAATGTTGCTCTGCCAGGGCACTTCACCAGCAGCAGACAGGAAGAAGGTGGTGAACTTGTCCCGCACAGCGAGGGCATCCTGGGAGGCACGATTGGAGCCAACCCGTCGCAGATCTTGCAGTGCAGGGGAGGGCAGAGCTTCTTCCAATGTTGTCTGGGGTGTGGAGTTCCACCTCTGGAAATTGTGAAGGGCCACAGTGGCCTTCACAACCCAGTCAACATTTCCAGGACTCACTCCAACCACCCGGTGGTAGACTCTCCACTGAGCAGCGAGGATACCAAAGGCATTCTCTACCACTCTGCGGGCTCTTGACAGCCGATAGTTGAAGACCCTCTCAGGCCTTGGGATGTTTCTCCCAGGGTAGGGCCGGAGCAAATTCCTCCTTGTAATAGAAAAAGAACAATAACAAATATAAGAAACAGCACCCACTGGCAAATTAACACAAAGACAACTGTGAAAATAACTGAACCCATATGTTATTTTGAAATCATTAAATGTTAACATGATGCTGTAGTGAATTTCTAAAATATTCAATACAATTAAAATGTTTAGGAATAAGATGGTGAGACTATAACCACGTAAAAGCATGTTGTAGTTTAAGAATCAATTGTGTTGAATGTTTAGATAAACAATACTACACAGTAATAAATGATCCATTAAAAGAATTTCACTAACTTGAGAGGAAAAGCCTCGTCTGCCACAAAAGTGTGAGGCATGGGGCCCAGGTCTTCAGCACCAGGTAGAGGTGTGTCCTCTGGCAGATCCAGTGTCCCTTCCTGCAGAGCACGCCCAAATACAGATGCAGCAAAGATCCCCCCATCACTGCTGCGGCCAAAAGCCCCACATCCACCACTCGGAAGCAGTAGTTTGCATCCACAAGGGCAAGGAGAACTATGGAGTAGGTGCCCTTGTAATTGTAGTATAGTGATCCAGAGTTAGCAGGAGCCTGGATCATAACATGCTTCCCATCCAAGGCCCCCAAGCAGTTGGGAAAGTTCCACCTCTCCCTGAAATCCCTGGCTATTTCCCTCCAGTCAGCCGCCTTCGGGACAGGAAGGTACTCCTCCACAAGGCTCTCCCAAATCTTCTGGCAGACCTCTGGGATGATCCCCGCCACTGTTGAGATCCCCATTCGGTAACTGGAGGCAATGGTGGTGAATGAGTCCCCAGTTGCCAGGTATCTGAAATGTGTAATGACATGGATATAATTTGACAGTAAACGTGCGTGTGTGTGTGAGTGTACAATATGCAGTACACACACATACACACACAAAAACAGATACACGCAGATGAACACGAATACAGATACGCATGCGCGCGCGCGCACACACACACACACACACACAAACACACGGCTGTCCATCAAGAGACAGTTTATTTATTTATTTTTATAAGGCATAAGGAACAATTATAAAAATTCATTTCACCTTAAACAAATAGCCAGGCGTTCAGCTGGAGAGATGGGCTGCCTGAAGTTTGTCCGCATTCTCTCGAGGCTTGGACCAACTCTGGACAACAGGCTGTCGAACTGCTCCTTGGTCAGCCTGAAGTAAACCTCGAAACGGTCCGTATGGAAGTGGAGCTCCCGGACGAGCCGGTACTCCCCCAAGTCCTGCCTTGCCATCAGAATCGGGTGGACCCACACCCTCTGATTTGCTGCTGATCTCCTCCTCCTCCTCCTCCTCCTCAAGAGATTTAAAGCGAGAGCTCTTTGCTGCGCCGACGAGAGGTACATGTTTCACTCCTTCCACACCAACGTGCGCTGGGCAGAAAACACTTCTTCTTCTTTTCTTGGGTATTATCTTCTTTCTCTTCTTCTTGGGGTTTCCGGGAGATTGCAACACAATTAGAGCGCCTCCTACTGAACCGAATCCGGGACGTGAGTTTAGAGGAAGAAAATACTTCCTGGTCTGTCGCTTGGCAACACCCACAGTGCGCGCTGCCGCTCTGCTCTTTCGCCGACTCTGCGCCAGGTGCGCCCTACCCCGCGGCGCGCGCCGCAAAAAACGCATCCTATCTGAAAGGGCCTTAAAGGCCCTTTCAGATAGAACGCGGCAAGCGCAAGAGGACGGCGGCAAACCCATTCATTGTGTATGTGGTACCGCCGCGGCAGCGCGTTCCGCCATGCCGCGGAGCTCCGCGGCGCGCAAGATGGGCGCATGCCGCCGCGGTGGCGCTCACGCCGCTGCGCTCGAATTGAACATTTTTCAATTCGGGCGCAGCGCGCTGTGACGACATCCTAGCGCATCCAATAGGAGAGGCCAGTTCAGGGAAAAAAAAGTGGTCCTTGTTCAGCCTGAAGTAAAGCTGGAAGCGGTCTGTGTGAAAGAATGCAGCTCGCGGACGAGCCTGAACTCCCACAAGTTCTGCCTTGTTATCAGGATCAGGTGGACCCCCACCCTTTTATCTGCTGCTGATCTCCTCCTCCTTCTCAGGAGAAAAGCTCTTTGCTGCGACGATGAGATGTACATCTCTCACAACGAAGCGTGCCGGGGAGGAAACACTTCCTGGTCTGTCGCTTAGCAACGCGTGCCTGACGTGCTCGCTGCCGCTGTGTCTTTCGCCGACTCTGCGCCCTACCCCGCGGTAAACTCAGCGAAAAACGCGTCCTATCTGAAAGGGCCTTAAAAAGAATATTTGAGCTCAGTTGATATGACAGAATACGTTTTCATTGATGTAATGTAATTATATTGGTTTGGTGATGGAATCTTATTTTTTTTAGTCAATCAACCTAAAAAAACACACTCTAATCTGACTTATTTTTTTTAAACTTTCACTCAAAGTAAATTTATTAAGTTGTTTCAGCTTTAGCATGCACTAAGAGCAAAAGGGGTAGGGCTATTTTCAAAATTCAACGCATCTGAACCACAAAGGCTCATGGGAAATGCAGATTCAGCAGGAATTTAATCTTTTATGATTGGTATCCTATAAATTTTAGTCATGTGTTTACTGCTTTTGTTTAGGTTACATTTAGAGAAAGTTAAGAAATTCTGTTCAGTTTGGACATTAACGTTGCACCATGAGTGTGAAGAACAATACAAGGAGATAAATTTGGTTACAAGTAGTAGCTAAAGAGCATTTTCTTTGGCTGATCTCTGGCAGTTTAGGTGCCACATGGCACATTGCTACCTTAGGTTGGCCACGTGGAAAGGCAGCAATGTGGCACTCAGCCTGCTGGTGAAGAGGAAGAACCAATGATCTTCTCTATTGGATACTTTAACTGAATAAAGTGAACTGAGTGTAATTTGCTACAACATTCAAGTTTTTAAAATTAAGTGAAAAGTTTCAGGTGAAATTAAATTAGAATATTGGGAAAAGCAACTTCATTTATTTTATTTCAAACAACTTGAAATAAATGGTTTGCTTCAATGAAAAAAAACAGTTTGCATGAACTTAAAAAAGTTAGGTTGAATCAACTTTTTTTTTTATTTACATTGAATTAATGTAGAAATATATGGTGTGAACGATTACCTTAATTTTTTTAGGTTAAGCCATAGCTAAAAGATTTTCAGTGTGTGCTCAATACTCTTAATAGTTTCTTTCACTCAAGATTTTCATTTCTCCACTTCTTGCTGCCAAATAACAAAACACTTTTATGATTGAGCTTCCTTGATGTGTCTTGGATATTAAAATAATTTATTAAATATCTTTATTGGTATGGAAATGTTAAAAGTAGCCCATTTACAGACCGTTCTGTTTCTCAACTACAGCTTTTCTGTAGCTGAACAAACTTCTGAGTTAAAGAAGAAAAAGAAATTTGACTGCCAGAGTTGTTTCTCTGACTGCAGTAATGGTTCAGCGTCAGTGCTGACTTGTACATAATAATATTGATCAGACACATGCTCAAGACAAGTTCTTGATGTCATCATTTCCTGTTTCCTGTCAATAATCCAGTGGGAGGGACGGATTTGTAAGTCTCCATCTAAAAGGATCAGGATCATTTTGATCCAATCCACCAAAGTTTTCAAATACCCAGATACCAATCTGAGATCCAAGGACCTGAATCCAGGGATTTGGAAATCCAGATCATTTTGATCTGGATTCAAATTTTTTGAAATACTGGGCCCTGGTGACATCGTAATATATACCTGTGTGTCATCTGTGTAGCTATGGTAACTAATATTGTTGCTCTTTATAACCCGGGCCAATGGGAGCATGTAGATGTTAAACAGAAGAGGCTCCAGGATGGAGCCCTGGGGAACTCCACATGTAATTCTTGTCTGCTCAAATATAAAGTTACCTGCTGACACAAAGTACTCCCTGTCCTCCAAGTCAGTTTTGAACCAGGTTGGTACGGTGCGAGAAAGATCCACCTAGTTCTCCAGTGGTTGGAGTAATATAATGTGGTCAACTGTATCAAATGTAGCACTGAGATCCAGTAAAACCAACACTAACATTTTTCCACATACTGTATGTCATTAATGACTTTGGTCTGAACAGTCTCAGTGCTGTGGTGCTGTCTAAAACCTGACTGGAAGACATCATAGCAGTAATTTTGTCTTAAAGTCATTTAACTGATGAAAAACTGCTTTTTCAATTATCTTACTTAAAAATGGAAGATCGAAGATCAGCCTGTAGTTGTTCATCTGTGTCTTGTCTAGATCCTCCCTTTTAGTGGAGGTTTAATTTCAGCTGTTTTCAGTGACTATGGGAAAACACCCGTCATTCAACACGAATTCAAAATCTGACAATATATTTGACACCTTTTTTGAAAAAACAAACAGATGGTGGAATAAAGTTCAGGAGCTAATGACACAGGAATGTTTGTTAGCCTGTCAAGGTCTAAACAGTGCACACAAACATTTCAACAAAGGTGATATCAAAACGGTGTATAACTGAACACACTAATGAGACTTTTAACCAGGCCTTCTCTTTAACATCTGCCCTGTCAAGGGGGTTCAGTTAATGAGCTTGTCTCTTCCTTCAATACTAACATGCTAAATATCATTTGTGTTTAAGGTCTAAACACAAATGTTTAGACCTTATTTGTGTGCAAATAAGGTCTAAACATGACAATTGGTTTTACCGATGATGTCAGAAAAATAGAAATTTCTTGCATTCCTCAGATGTAGATTTAAATAGTGAAGTTTCTCTTTATAGATGTGATAATGAACCTGTAAATTTGTTTTTTCACCATCTGTATCAGCTTTCCGACACTTTGTTCCCCCCATTTTTCACCAGTGTGAAATTTCTCTGTGGAGACTGTTTTCTTCCACAGATAACCCTCACTTTAGTGGGAGCAATGGAATCCATGATATTTAGCATGTTAGTATTGAAGGAAGAGACAAGCTCATTAACTGAACCCCCTTGACAGGGCAGATGTTAAAGAGAAGGCCTGGTTAAAAGTCTCATTAGTGTGTTCAGTTATACACCGTTTTGATATCACCTTTGTTGAAATGTTTGTGTGCACTGAAATAGTACTCTCGGAGAAAACAGCAGAAAATCTCACACAGAAAAAGTCCTGCAAATAAAGTTTCTCTTCAGACTTGAAAACTGAGGGCACAAGTACTCATAAGAACAAAAAATGCATAAATAGCATGAAAAATAATATGAAAAATTGATTAACAAATATCATGAATTAAAAACATTATGTTATTCAGTTATCTTACTGTAAGTCAGGTATACAAATACTAAATTTATACATAACTGCAGGTTCAGAGGAATTGGATAACTACCACATAGAAAATAAATACAGGATTAGTTTGCGGTGTACAGTACAACATCCAGATAACATTAGATCATTTTGACTCTGCAGAGCAGCTTCTTGAGGTGTTTAGAAATTTCCTTAACTTTTAACCCATATATGATTGGATTAAAAAAGGGGCTGATACATAACTGTCTGTAAAGTTATTATCAAAGTTGTAATCTTTGAAAGTTCAGTGTCCCCTGCAATTACAATAACATCAAATGCACTGAAGAATGAAAAGCTGATTAATACTAAAAAATGAGGTAAACAAGTCTGTGCAGCTTTTCTCCTGACTTCTTTACAACTTTGATAAGATATTATTACTACCCTGATGTATGAAAAACAGATTAAAATGAAAGGGACAACAGCTAGATTAATCAGTATGATAATAGTTAATATTGCCAATGCTTTTGAACGCACACATAGAAGATAATAAAGTGTCCCATTACAAAAGATACTCCTCAGACTAAGGCTACAAAATTCTTTATCTAAATTTAGAACAAGGAACTTAAACACACCGAGGTGAAAAGCAAGTAAAAACCAAGCTGAAATCAAGAGAATAACAACAGTCCTTTTTCTCATAATAACTGGATATTGAAGAGGTTTACATATAGACACATATCTGTCATAGGACATGACTGCCAACAGTGAAAATTCTGAGGCAGCTACAGTGTAAAACATAAAATGCTGGAAAAAACAAGCTGAATAAGAGATGACCTGCCTTTCAGATAACAAGTCAATGAACAGCTTTGGGTAAACAACAGTACTGAAAATCATAGAGTTCAGTAACAAAGCTGCAATAAAAATGTACATTGGCTCATGGAGGCTTCTCTGAAACATAACAAGGAATACAACAGTGGAATTAAAGCAGAGTATTAAGATATATACTGCAAACATGATCACAAAATAAAGATATCTGTATCTGTGCACTTGTATAAACCCATCAAGAGTTATATATGTAACATTAAAGTCAAACTCCATCAATATGATCAGAAATTAGTTATTGTACAGGTATGACAAAAAAAAATCAGGATATGAGAAATCAGGTCAATAAGAGAAACAATAAAACATATAATAGCATAGACCCTAAACTAGATCATCTTACTTCTTTCATTTCTACTTACTGATGCAGTTTGGCACAAACCAGGCATTGATGTGTGATTCAGAATGAAAGGTTTGGATTGTTTTTATCAAAGTGCTTCACTCTCAGTGGACTCCCTAAACCTGCCCTGGAAGAGTAACTTGGAAACACCTTAAACTCTAGAGGCCTCAACTAATTTGGGATTACAGTGTTGTTGCCTTACTTTCTAAAGTTCTCTCAACTATGCAGGCGGTATTCCATACATCCATTTTCTTTTTGACTTATTCCAAGAGGGTCACAGAAAGCTAGAGCCCATTCCAGCAGCTACTCTGCAATAGGCAGGTTCATCCCACAGGTCACCAATTTATCACAGGGACACAAACAAAAATTCATACAGAAAGGCTGAGGCTCAAACCAGAAACCCACTTGCTCCGAGGCAGTGGTGCAATCCACTACACCATCTTGCACACTGGAAATCTGGATTACAGAATACAATTACCCATTTAAAGTGCTGATGAAACAACCTTGACTTCATATAATGACTTCATTTGCAATAAAATAAGACAAAATAAGTAGTTCTGTGCTGTTATAAGTCAATCAGACTTGCATTCATGTAAATATCCATTGTTAAATACATAGTGGGGGGAAAAGTGGACCTATGGTGTTTTCTTTGTGTCAAGTGTGGCACGAGCAATACAACATCTCCACACACGTATATATCTCTCACACATTCCAGATTTATCTTCACGCACAATTTATTTAAAGCCCCGCGTGCAGGTTTAACCTGCCCGCGTCGATTTGTATGATGTTCAGCTGCGCGAGGCTGTCACACGCACGTGCAAGGCCATTCCTGCCCCTGCGACTTCCTGTCAGCTACCCTCGGTTGAGGACAGCTGCGCTCTCGCAGGTGGCTCTGCTCTCGAAGTTACTTTCTGCTCGCGCAGAGAAACTGAGTTTTGACACATGGTGAGGGACAAAGGGGGGGACTGCTCCTGCCTCCTTCTGATTGGACGCAAGAAGGTCACTCTGACCAACTGACAGCCAGGACAGGCTGGACGGTCCTGTGGCTCTCTTGGAGAGACCTACAGCGATGGATTGATTTGGCTGCATGCTCAGCTCATGAGGTAAGTCTTCTATTAATCAGAGAATGTCTGGATAAACCTTTACAGAAAGACTTTATCTCTGAGTAAACTAGCACCAAAACACTTTCCCCAAAAATAGTTGGCTACGTCTGGAGCAGCTAGCTGTGACGCTGCTAAGCTAACATGGTGTTCCGGTAGAAGTAGAAATGTTTCCCATCTGCTCAGATGTCTGGTGTTTTCTGAGTCTTAAAGTTGTACTTCCATGGTCATTTCATTAATATTTCTGTGTTCTCCATTATTATTGAATGCATTCTGCATCGTTTCTGTTTAAAAAAACCTTCTGGTTGCTTAGTATCCAGCTGTATTTGTATACTAGAAGAGAGGCTTGTGGTCCAACGTCAGGCTTTTCCGGGTCCTTCTTATGAATTTCCGTCTGATTGGCTGCCTGCCATCAGTGTATGAAGGAAGCTCCGCCCTCCGCTCTTATTTCGCTACAAACAGGAAATAGAGCCGACAAACAAGTTTGTTCCGTCATGCTAACAAACAGTTAGCTAATTAGCTTCTCAACTCCGAAGTTACATTCGTGCCGTCTTTACTTCTAGTGTGTAGTGGAGGGTTACCTGCCTTCCAATGGACAGATAGAAACCCCACGTGGGATACGCTATTTGCAATGTTACGTAGAAGTGCAAGGCTGTTCCCGATTCGCTCTTTTCTTCGTATTGTTTCTGTGATGAGGAAGCACAGCCGACTGGGGGGAACGCAACGCTAGCAAGTCAGCATGTGTAAGTAAACAAGGGGAAACCCTCCGTATTTCAGAAGGAGCAAGTTAAACGGGTTTTCAGTGGAAGGAGGCCTTTTTTTTTTTTTTTTTTTTTTTTTTTTTCTACTTGTCCTGTCCAGCATCGAAGCAAGCAGAATGGAAATCTGATTGCTTTATTCTGTTGAACAGTTTTGCTTTATCAAGCGGAGCTTTATGAATATAAGGCTCCACTTGATATCATGTTTATTCATTTTATTTCTTTATTTAAACATTTGTCTATTACACCATTCCATTTCATACTGCTGGGCCTGACAAGGGAGAAATGAAAGTTAACAGAGGTAGTGATAGAAAGTGAAACAGAGAGAGAGGAGTAAGGAAGAGGAAGAGAGAGAGGAGAGAAAACATGAATCCACTTACACAGTTCACTGGTACATCTGTACCGCGATCCCTAAACAACCAAGGTCTCTGTTGGAAAACAAAACAAGCAATCCCCTACAGGAGGACCTGCAGGTGGCTTAAATATCCTCAGATCATACAAACACACACAAACACACGCAGAACTACACAGAGAAGAGGTACAACCTAGTCAGCGCAATGGGAAGTAGAGAAGAGGTACAACCTAGTCATCGCAATGGGAAGTAGAGAAGAGGTACAACCTAGTCATCGCAATGGGAAGTAGAGAAGAGGTACAACCTAGTCATCGCAATGGGAAGTAGTGTCACAGTGTCAACATGCGTAATAAAGGGTGCTCCGTGGTGATACAGTCATGCAGATGCAGCCTCGTCTCCGCAAGGAGGAGGAAGCCCGCAAGGCTCACGACCCAGGCCCCCAGCAGCCACCCAGAGGCCCAGATCCCAGCTACCCCCCCCAAAGAGCGGACATGCATCCCCCGAAGGGCGGCAAAAGGCGGCCCCAGCCGGAGCCCCCTGCAGTCTGGAGGCCCAGGCCCCAGCGGACCAAGACCAGCAGCTGCCGACCCCACCGGGCGTCCCCCGGAGCGGAGACAGCACCGGGCCCAGGGCCCAAGCGCCCAGGAGCAGCCACCCCCCCCCGGACCCGGGCGGCCCAACCGAAACCCAGGAGGACCGGACCCCCCAGACGACGCCCCCCCAGGGCAGGCCAGCCCCCACCCCAAAGTCCCTGCCCCATACACCTGACACCAGGGCGCCACCACCTCTACCACCCCCTACCCCGCCACCACGATCGCACACACACTCCCCACACACCTACCCCAACACTAGGGCTGAAAGATATACCGTCACCGCCCCCACATCGAGACACAGGCACCCAAGACATCAATACCGCAAGAGCAACCACATACAGGATACAGATCCCCCTGCGCCCGCCCCGCACAAAAAGCCCCGGAAGCCACAAACAAAACCGCACCCCCCACCAAAGCGCCTGGCCCCCAACCAACCCGCAGCCACACCGCACCACACCGACACCAAGATGCCCGGCACGAATACCGAGATACGAACCTCCGCCCACACCGCCCAGCCCTACCCAACACCTCCGTGTACCCCCCCCACACACATACACCCACCCACTCCGCTCTCCGACCTTACATACCCACACTCACTCCTCTCTCCACCCCCCAACACTCTCCTCCCTCTACCGTCCACACCTACCCCCACCTCCTCATACCCTCTAACACACACATGCACTCCCCCCACATAACTGCACCAACCCCTCCCCACCCCCCCACACATACGCCCCCACCTCCCTATCCCCCCCAATACCCCATACAGTCCCCCCTTACATGTCCAGCCCCGCCCATCCCTCTGACCTATCACACTCCCGCCCCTTCCTTCCTTCAGCCCCTCATGACCATCCCTAATAGACACTCATGAGCATGCCACTCCTTCCTCCATCCCCCCTTTCCTCCAACCACTTACCCACATCTCCTCCCTCTTCCAGCCCAAGTTCCTCCCTCCCACATTTCCTCTTTCACACTCTCATTCATTATTCTCACCTACCCACCTCTCTCTCTTGCCCATGCCCTCGTGCCTCCTGAGTGGTAGCTCGGGCCGGGGAAGGAGCCGCGAGCTCCAAGCCCCCAACACGTTCCCCCCCCCCCACCACCACCCCCCATCCCCCCACCCCCGGACGCAGCAGGCCAGGCATCCCCCAGGCCAGCAGGTCCCCCGCAATGCAGCCAGCCTTAACCACTGGCGCGTGAAGTAGCCACTGTCCCCCCCCTCCCCCCAGTAGCGCCCGGGAGACCGGGGTATGAAAGGACCCTGTCCCCCCCCACCCCCCGCTCATGACTGTGTGTGTAAGATGTGTGTTGTTTGCAGTTAAAACTAAGGGGCAGTGCCAAGTCATGCCGGGAGTGGGGTCGCGTAGGGGGCATGACCCCCCCAACCGGCCCCTCCCTCCTTCCACACACTATATGGCCCGCCCCTCAGAAGTGGTTGTGAGCTGTTGTTATTTTATGTGTTTAGGTGTCTAAGTGTGGTTAAAACTGGGGAGCAGGCTGCCTCTAGGCGTGGCAAGCAAAGGCACTTTGGTGCCCTCCCTCACCACGCCCGCTTGACACGCACCCTCCCCAAAAACCCTACGTGTGTGTGTGTGAGGTAGAGCAGGGGGGGGGGGGGGGGGGGTCTTGGGAAAGGAGACCAGGGGGGTATGAATTCCCCCCTGGAAGGAGAGCCGTTACCGGCATTAGGTACCCTTGCCTCCCGGGATCCCCCCAGGGCAGAAGGGGCAGGCATGGCCGCCCCCACGGCCCGGCGTCCGGCGTTCACCACAGAGGGGCCAGCCTCGGCCCCTGGGGGGCGCTCGACCACGCCAGGCCAGGGAGGGGGGAAAAGGGACGGGAGCGGAAAGGGTCGGCGGAGGGGCCAGAGTCACTGGCCCAACATCCCCAGGCCTCGCAAACCCCCCAAGAGGCACGCAGAGCTGCTATTTTATTTTTTTTTTTTTTTCCCCCCTTTCCCCCCCCCCCCCAACCCGACACACACAAACCCCACCAATGCACCACCACCCCCGCACCCAAACACCCATCATCCATGCACCCCCCACCCACCCACCCATCTCCACACACCCCCCACAGGCAGCCACACACACACACAACCGCATTCACGCCCCCCCTCCAGTCACACACCCACCCACACATACCAAGGACGGGGGCCACGGGGCCACCAGCCCCCCCCACGCCACAAGTCCACCGCCCCCAGCCCCCGGACCACGTGAGACCAACCCGCACGAGACCACCAGCGCAGGCCAGCCCCAACCGACACAGCGGCCGGGCGGGACAGGCACCCGGCGTGGAAAAGACCCGGCCACCCCGCAACCCCCCACCTCCACACACTAGAGCTGAACGATATGGACAAAACCCCACACCCCGACAGCCACGCCAGACACCCCAACATCGATACGACACGACATGACCACGGGTCCGCCGAAAACCAAGCACCCCGGCGGAAAGCGCAGCTCCGTCCGCGACCCCCAGAGCCCCACACGCAGGACAAGCACAGGGGAAATCCACACCCCCCACATAGCCGCTCCCGCGACACCCCCGCGGAAGGAGGCCTTTAATGTTCACACATGTCCTCTATGAAAATGAAAAGCTACCTGATTTAGCAATTTATAATATCTGTAATAAACTGTGTATCGGACATACTGTATTGCGCCTGTAATGATTAACAGTGTCTGGTGTTATTGTTCTTGTAAAGGACCCTGTCACCCGACCCCGATGGATCCATGTAGTTTCCAGCCTGTGTTCCCTGGCTGTGGAAGCTGCTGGCGTGTGGAAGAGGATGAAGATGCATGATGAAGACCACCCAGCCCATTGCTGATACAAATAAACACAATACATACCCAAAATGTCCCAGTCTTTTTAATCTGACAGAATATGAGTCATGGCTACAGATGATACCACAAAACAGCTGTGAGTGGTTAAAATGAGGTCAGCCTTCTAGATTTTGCTATACTGCACTAGTGTATTTTTAATTAACTTTAACATATTAGTTTTACTCATACTATGGTATTTTTGCAGTATTGACAGTGACCCAGTATTAAATTGACTGGTATTACTGGTTGTGTGGAGATGGAATGTTTTGTTGCCAGTACATGAAAAACAGGTGCCAGGTGTATTTATTAGTAATGTCTGGTGATGGACATGTGATTACAGTCAGCCAGGTGAGTGCATGCAAGGAAATGGATAAAAACAGTCAGTTTTGAGTCAGTTTACTTGGAAAACATCTGCTTGTGGACGTCTTTTCAGGTCCAAATGGTCCCTGTTTAAGCCCTGCTATAAATGATCTGTAAAAGATACGTGGTTGTCTTGATAAAATTTCTCATGTGCACTTGCAGCAATTTTAATCTTCTGTCTTTGCTGAAAAATCGAGTAAAATATTAATTTAATGTAGTTCTTTTCTGTACAAAAGGCTCTTCAACTGCAGTCCCTGTTAATTACTGTCCTGTATGTTTTTATCCATTTCCTTGCATGCACTCACCTGGCTGACTGTAAATGTCATTACATGTCCATCACCAGACATTGCTACTAAATACACATGGCACCTGCTTTTCATGTACTGGCGACAAAACATTCCATCTCCACACAACCAGTAATACCAGTCAATTTAATACTGGGTCACTGTCAATACTGCAAAAATACCGTATGAGTAAAACTAATATATGCTAAAGTTAATTAAAAATACACAAGTGCAGTAGACTATAGTTTCCTTTTTTTTTTTGTTTTGGAAATTCCCCGCCCCCCCCAGCCGCCCCGGAGGGGGCCGACCCTGGGCTGTCCCCCCCCCAAAATCTAGAAGGCTAACCTCATTTTAACCTCTCACAACTGTTATGTGGTATCATCTGTAGCCATGACTCATATTCTGTCAGATTAAAAAGACTGGGACATTTTGGGTATGTATTGTGTTTATTTGTATCAGCAATGGGCTGGGTGGTCTTCATCATGCATCTTCATCCTCTTCCACACGCCAGCAGCTTCCACAGCCAGGGAACACAGGCTGGAAACTACATGGATCTGTCGGGGTCGGGTGACAGGGGACATTCTTTATAAGAACAATAACACCAGACACTGTTAATCATTACAGGCGCAATATGTCGGATACACAGTTTATTACAGATATTATAGATTGCTAAATCAGGTAGCTTTTCAATGTCATAGAGGACATGTGTGAACATTAAGACTCAGAGAACACCAGACATCTGAGCAGATGGGAAACATTTCTATTTCTACCGGAACATCACGTTAGCTTAGCAGCATCATAGCTAGCTAGCTGCTCCAGACGTAGCCAACTATTTTTGGGTACACTCTTATGCCTGAACATGGTGTTTGTTATGGACAATCCATGACGAGCACAGAAGTCCAACAACAAAACACCACTCGGGTTCAGATCAGGGGGGCCGTTCCTCCCTATCACTCCACTCCAGGTCTCACTGTCATTGCCCACGTGAGCGTTGAAAATCCTCCAGCAGAACGATGAAGTCCCCGGAAGGCGAGCTTTCCAACACGCCATCCAAGGACTCTAGAAAGGGTGGGTACTCTGAACTGCTGTTTGGTGCATACTGTAGGTACAGATGCGGGCATGAAAAAGTTCCTCCTTTTTCTGCCAGAAGTGGTGCACTAATAGTGCACCATTACTGCACTATCACTGGCTGAACGATTTGTCCCGCAAATATGTCATCACATACAGTGTCCAAACTTGGCGTGTGGGAATGTCCTTGTTCCGGGCATTCATTTATGCTCTGAAATCATTTCCCCGGGGCACACAGGCGTTTCTCTGTGTGACTGAATTAGCAGACATGTCGCTGGTAAGTGGCTGGTAGGTGGCTGGCAGTCTGCTGAAAGGGGAACTTTTTCATGTCCAGATCTGTACAAACAGCAGTCAGGACCCGTCCCCCCACCCGGAGGGAGGCTACCCTTTCGTCCACCAGGGTGAACCCCAATGTACAGGTGCCAAGCCGGGGAGTAATGAGTATGCCCACACCCGCTCGCCGCCTCTCACTGGGAGCAACTTCAGAGTGGAACACGGTCCAGCCCCTCTCGAGGATGGCGTTTCCAGAGCCCAAGCTATGCATCGAGGTGAGTCCAACTATATCTATTCGGAACTGCTCAACCTCACGCAACAGCTCAGGCTCCTTTCCAACCAGAGAGGTGACATTCTATGTCCCTAGAGCTAGCTTCTGCAGCCGGGGGTTGGACCGCGGGTCTCCCCCGCCCTCGGCCGCCGCCCAACTCACACTGCACCCGACCCCTATGGTCCCTCTCGCGGGTGGTGGGTCGACAAGAATGGGGGCCCATGTCGTCATTTCGGGCTGAGCCCGACCGAGCCCCATGAGCAAAAGCCCAGCCACCAGGCACCCGCCTCTGTGCCCCACCTTCGGGCCTGGCTCCAGAGAGGGGGCCCTGGTGACCCGCGTCCGGGCGAGGGACAAGTGGCTCTGTTGATGTCCGTCTCCATGAGGGGTGTTTGGGCTGTGCTTTGTCTGGTCCCTCCCCTAGTAACCTGTTTGCCATGGGTGACCCTGCCACGGACATAATTTAGCCCTAGACAACATAGCCCCTAGGATCCTCAGAACACGCAAACCCCATGATAAGGTGGCAGCCCAGGGAGGGGTTTACTTGTTTTTTTCTTTGTGTGAGTGTGTGTTTTTAATATTCTCTTGAACCACAATTCAAAATCCATCTTACTGTATGATTTTCATAGATTTTTAATTTATCATTACTTTTGTCAATTTCAACTCATTATACTGACAGCTGATTTCTTTTCTTTTTAACTAGAGGGTAAGAATCATTTTGAGGATGTGTGTGCATGTGTGTGTACACATATATATATTTACACACACACATTTTTTTTTTTTTTTTTCTCTTTTTTTCCTGGGGTCTTTTCTTATTATTAGTATCTTGATTTTTTCTTTTATTTTTTTGTTTTTTCTGAAGTATTTTTTGATCGCCGTAATTCCTATAATATCCCTCCCCCCATATCTTGGCTCCGATATATTCTCCCCACCCTTTTTTTTTTATAAAAAAAAAAAAAAAAAAAAAAAAAAAAAAAAAAAAAAAAAAAAAGTTTTTTTATATATTTTTCCCCCTTGATATTTTTTTTATTTCATTCATTTCATTCATTTCATTTCATTTTTTATATATATATATATATATATATATATATAGACATACACATACATATATATATACATATACTGTATATATACATAAAGATTTTTTTTACCTATTTTTCTAACCATTGCCACGTTTGTTTACACTAAAGTGTTGTCATTGAAGTCTTGTTTGACTGCACAAAGCTTGGAATATTGACAATGAAGAAGCTGAATCTCTGCTGAAGAATCATTAGTGTCGGGTTTGCTCTGAAGTGCACACCCCATACTATAACATCAAAATAGAGAAATATTCAAATCAAATCAAATTAAAGATACTTTATTGATCCCCGAGGGGAAATTCATGTTTCAGTACAACCCGTCCAAGACACACAAACAAAAAAATAAACATGACAGGATCAGGCAGACAGTGGTCACACAGCCCCTCGCAGGGCGCACCTTTGCAGAGAGAAAACAATAACATGAGGAAAGGTGGGTAGGTGGTAAAAAAGAGGTCTCCGAATTCTCCACATACACAGGTAAAGAACTTGGAGACAAAAAAAGACACACCAATACAGATAAGCACAAACTCAGGCAATCACAACATGAAAGGCACGTGGTGGGCAGGCAGGGAGGGGGGGTTCCCTCCAAACAGCAGAGCGAGGACGCGGCCAGACACCCTGCCAGCTCGTCCAAGGTTATAATAGTTATAATAGTTTTGTATTATTAATTAGTTTCAGTTTTGATTTAGTTTTGACTTCTTGTTTTTCAATTCAGTTAGTTTTAGTTTTTTGAGCAGCAAACACCAGCGATCAGTTTTATGCAGCACTCATGTAAACTGGATGCCTGTGTCACAAGTCGACGTGGTTGTGTGTGGTAATTTGCACCGTCGCTATCAACAAGAAGGTTCCTGGTTCAAGCTGATGACTATTTAAATATTTGGCAGAGAAAATTCAGATGATTGATTTATCAAAAAATATGTATACAGTCATCCTAAAAATTATTCGTACCCTCCAATTAAAGAAAAGGCTAAATTTACAATAATTCAAACAACAACAAACTAGAAACTAATAATAAATAAAAATTTATAAAATAATAATTTATTGAACTAAATTGTTCCTTTGAATTATGGTTGAAAAGAATAATAATAATAATAATTAAAAACAAATAAAGTTATCCCAGGCTCCCGTAAACATTGGACCAAAGTACCTGAAACAGCTATAGAAGTACAAAGAAAACCTCTGACTGCAGTGATTGCCTCAAAATGTTGCTCAACATTTGTGAACAGGTGTGAACAAGTGTTAACACTTGTCCACACCTGTACCAGATAGATGGGCTAATTTACATATTTCCTATCATGCTTTTTAGCAGCCAGGCTGCACGTTGGCGTGGTGGTTAGCACTGCAGCCTCACAGTAAGAAGGTCGCTAGTTCAGTTTCCAGCTGGGGAGGGGGTTCGAACAATTCCAACAGTGGCTTTCCTGTGTGGAGTTTGCATGTTCTCCCGGTGTATGCGTGGGTTCTCTCCGGGTACTCCAGCTTCCTCCCACCATCCAAAGACATGCATGTTAGGCTAATTGGTCACTCTAAATTGTCCCTAGGTGTCAATGGTTGCCTCTCTCTCTGTGTTGGCCTGGCGACCTGTCCAGGGTGTACCCTGCCTCTCGCCTGATAATAGCTGGGATAGGCTCCAGCAACCCCAGCAACCCTGAACTGGATAAGCGGTATAGAAAATGACTGATGACTGGCTTTTTAGCACCCCTATTCTTTTCTGCAGCATGAGTTAAATGTCCATGTAATTCCATGACTTACTCCCCGTCTGTTAGATCATGTGCACTGTTGCCAGGTGTATGATTATTATTCTATTTTTATGATAATTTGGCCCTCTGTACAACCTACAATCAATAATCCTATAAAAGGGTAAATGTACGATGATTTGAGTAATTCATATTGATGGTTATTTTGTGACATCACGGTCTGTAGGGAACGCCCCCCTGGTGGGCAAAAAACACTCTATCTTGTCACCTGCAGGCTGAGAACAAGCCTGAGAGAAACACAGTTATGCTGCTGGAAAATACCAGATGGTCGTTTTGCGATCTGGTGCACAAACTGCCAGGAGGGGGTAAAGCTGGGGTTGTGTTTTTACCTGGTTTTTACCGCATTCAGTCCAATAAAGACATCCTGAGGGGAGAAATGGATCAGCGGATCAGTTCTATCAAACGCACCTTGGTCTCGGCCGGGTACAGTAAACAATGCAGCTCCTCCACCAGCCCCGAACCCACACATTCTCAGCAGGCACAATCATTTTCAGATGCAATCTACGCATGTGCATGGATCTTAGTTGGTAAATTTCCTTTTTACATCCCAGTAAACGTGGAATAGAGTGCACATGTTGGAGTATACCAGCACCGGGGATTCCCCTCTCTGCACGATCAGAAAGACAAAATATGACTATGGAGGTGAAGAAAAATAAAGAATTTAACTGAGAACGAACTTGAAATTGTTTAGGGGCAAAAAATGCGTTCTACTCCGGCAATACACGCAAACAGAGGAGAGGTGGTGAGCTGAGTGTGTGATGCTGCTGTGGAGTCAGACTGATGGCCCCCAAGGTTATTACATATTTATGAAACATATTTGTTTATAGGCTACAGCCTCCTCACTGCCCCATGTCACTTTAAATATTGTATCTATTAGCCGACACAATTTATTGTTGTAACAGCCAGGTACAGGCGCAGCCACGCGCCACAGCCTTGGGAATAAGTGATGCGCGAATTGATGCACGTTTCAATAATCTTGCCCGTCCCGACCCACTGCTATTAAATGCACTCCGTGGCGATGCCAGAATATTTTTTCCTGTAGGTGCACAGGGGTGCCGACCACATCATTTATGGAGCTGTTAAACTTTTGATTTAATGCCACACCAACAGCCATGACGCACAAACGCATACAAACACACACGCTTGTATTTAACACTCACTCAGCATTCATTGATACCCATTCAGGTCTATGTTTACTTTATCCAAAAAATCAATGTAGAATCTAACCGCAGTACAACACTGTTGAAGAAAAAAGCAACAGCTAATGTCGGCAGGCCGCCAGAGCGCTGCGTTTTACGCATGGACACACCACAGCCTCAATGACTAAAATCTGCCAGATTCTGCTGCCAAATAACACGACAGCTTCCAAATTAACAAATGCATTTTTAAATATCACACCGCAGGTCCCACGGCGCAGGGGTCGTCCCCGGCATCACTATTGCGAATCCCTCCTGCATCCCCGTACGTCACAGGCTTGGGATTTCCCCTACATTCGCAGACTTGACAGACAGAGGGGGGGGGCGACAGCAAACAGATTACCACAACAAAATGGAGAAGAGAATCTGGAAGATGATTTGTGCATCTTCTTCTTTTCTGCATTATGGCAGTTGGCACACGAGGAGTCGTGATTTCCACCACCTCAGTTGGGTTGATCGATCTTGTAGTTTGGAATCGCGTGAAGGAGACAGTTGTTAAATGTGTGATCCCCAATCTTGGATGATTCAATGGAATCTAGTCTGTTAGTGTGAACACCCCAGTTTTTTAAAAATCAGCAACAACTGTGACAGTCGTGTAGTGTGCCGGCAGCATAAAGGAGGGACGTGGAAATCCTGTTACACTTATTCAGCTGAGTAGCACAAAGACGAGATGTAATGCTGATATTTAGAATGATATTCTTTGTTTTTCCTACCTACCGGTTCCATATGCTTTTTATTTACATCTTCACAGCGCTCCATCCTTTCTAAAGCTGATGTTGTAACAAGTTAAAATAAGAGGAAATTATTCTATTTCTGTTATTTCTGTTTGAAAAGTGAACAGTGAGAACTGTTGGTGCTCTCATGTACCTTCATTCTGGCAGCGGTGTACGGTGACGCTTCTCAACCAGACAGATGTAAATATCCCTGAATGCAGGCTAGGCAGGGACGTGGCGATGTTTAACGGCTCGTATATAGCAAGCGCCTCTCTATACGGGTCACAAGGGTCCAACACTTCCATCTTATTCCTGGATCTTTCCTTTTCGGCGACTGACAGCTGATTTAAACAACTTTTCTGTAGTCTGTCTGCACAGAGTCTGCGGCGCCCCGTCATCTTTTGCCCACCAGGGCTCCTGGCAGGTCACGTGACTGAAAACTGTCAATAGTTGCTTGTGAAATTGTCTGCCAGAAAGTTTTTTGTGAACCCTGAAGGCATCTGCTCCCAGCCAATCATGCTTTGCATGAGATTTGAGTGACGTCCATGCGTTGGTTGGCTGAATGGTAAGCTGAGCTTTCTCTCGGAGATGCGCACAGACAGGAAGTCGACCGAGATCAAAACCAAAACAACACAAAGGAGAAGGACATACTAGTATAAATAATAAATGAGTAGAAGCTGCATTGACTGCTGGAGCGTGAGAAATGTGGCCACCTTATTGGACTGGTCACAACTCAGATAATGACTACGGATGAACGATGCTAGAGCTGCGCAGCATTTTCTGCCAACTCCGCCCACTTCCAGGTAGTAGACTACTACTTCTCCTGTGTGGAAACGAAAACCGTCCTGGTTGTCTTTAGCATGTGGTGCTGTACTGTGCTGTGTGCAGCTGCAATGGAAAAGGCCCATTTGACAGGTGATAACTGGAGGTATGATGCATTGTGATGTATTAAAACGTGGATCAAACATAAATAATGTTCAAGTAATTTGTGTGAAATAAGACAAAGTTTGTCCTTCTTTCTACCAGGAGCTAGCTATGCATCGCCTGGCTGTCGGACTTCTCTGAAGGCCATAACCCACCAATCTTTGGGAAGAGTGTCAAGTCTGGAGCAAGAGAGTGAGATAAATACCAAGGCAAGGGAAGAAAAGGCAAAGACTTTAATGTAGTGTTTTCTGGAAGATCTGAGGGAGAAGAACCTCATAAATGAAGGACTTATAGGAGTGATGACATAGCAGTAAATACTAGTTCATGTTGTTGGCATTGCTGCATATGTCAAATCTCCAAAGAAAAAAGTGGAATTTTTTACAGCGGGAGATTGTGTTGAAATGCCAGACCTCACTTCTTCAGTAAAACAGTTGGATGCGGTAATGATATGCAGCTTTACATGGAAACCGAGTTGACTTCATTTTGATTGGCTACACCTTATTTGGCTATAACCTTATTTAGAGAAACTAAGCCAAGCTGCCCTAGCGGTTGGAGTTTGCTAAAGGCTAACTGCTAGCAACATGAGCACTTCAGACAGTGAGCTATGTTTATCAGACAAAACAGCATTTAGAAAATAAATAAACTTACAGGTAATGACAAGGTTGTGGTCGCCTCCCTCGGTGTTACTGCAGAAGTTTGCTTTTAAATCCATTTGTGTGCTCAGCAGTTAGCCTACTCAGAACCACTCATGCAGTTGAATCAGACAATGAGGGGGAGGGGCTGTTTGCTTGATAGTGATAGTGTGCTTTGATTTAAATGGAGAAAATGAATTACGTAGAATGATAGAACTATGTAAGCTGCTGTCTGATTCAACCATTTCTGAACAGAGAGACAAAGCTGACAGACCATAAGCAGGAACTTTGATACTCACTCTGGACATTCTCATGGCCTCATCAGTGCACAACAGATCATATTATACCCCAAAGCCCCAGAAAAGTGAAATTTGACGTCATGGCACCTTTAAGACAGAATATATGAAGAAGTTGTTGACAGAATATTTGTATTCTATTACAATCGACAACTTATACTGTGGTTTATGTTACTGATATTTTAGTGGTGGCTTCTAGTCTTTTATTATTTCTATGAGTCTGACACAACTGTGAGTTGCTGTTAACCCATTCCATGATGCAAGAAAGCCATAAATGCCTGAAAGCGCGATTAAATACTAGTGACTATATTTGACGCATCAGTGGGCTTGTTATTTTGGTTATGACTGATGTACGATAATTTCCCTCAAAATACAATAATATTGAGTCTCTGGTATGATATCCTATATTTCCCACCTGGCAACACTGATCACGTGCAGTCTCAAATTATACATGACTTACCCTTATTGAGGCTATACAACAGAGCATACCAGGATTGAGGTCTCGCACAAAGTATAATGTTCTGCTCGTGCTTTGCAGATATGAGTGATGTGCAAAGTAGCAGATTTATCAGGGATGGTGTAATTACAATCGTATTGATAACTGATGTGTGGGCTACAGGCAACAGGCTTGGGTCCCACCTTGGACACCCCTGCCTTTAGCTTGTTGTAAACTTCTTTCATGTAATGCCCACTAAAGTTTCTTGTGACAAAGTATTTCAAATGTAACAGCTTAATTTGAATTTAACTATACTGAGATACTGTATATTAAGTGGTCACAACTTTTAAAGAAGTACAGCTCACTCATATTTAATAATAATTTCACAATAACTTCCACAATTAAGTTTACTTCCTTTTCCAAAGGCAATCATTTCCTAAATATTTTCAAGTAAACTCTACTTACAGTGAGAATTTACAGTGTACTTTATCTGGAGCTAGATCATGCAGAGTTTAACTGGGGTCATTCAATTAATTATTATTAAGGACAATGGCACTGGATGCAGACAAACATGAATAGTTGATTACATGAAGTAAACATGTCTGTGCAGCTTTTTTTTCCTGACCTCGTTACAACTTTCATATCTTATAATTATCCTGGTGTAAATACAAAGAAAGAAAAGCATTAGGAGAAGGGCCATATTTAGCAGTAGTATAACTACAAATAATGCTTTTGGGTGTGCAGACACGCTCATAAAGTGGGCCAGTATGAAAGATCCCTTTCAGATAAGAGCTGCACAAGATTGATATTTTCCAAAGACAATCTAAACATACACAGATATGAAAAGTAGGTATAAACTGGGCAAAAACCAAGAGTATAGTGATCGTCCCTTTTTGCATAATAACTGGGTATTGTAGAGGTTTACATATAGACAAATATCTGTTTGTAGGCCGTGACTGCCAACAGCACTCAAAGTGCAAGAAACTGTGGAAGAGTAAAATATGACCTGCTTCTCAGATAAGTCGATGAGAAGCTTCTGGTAGACAACAGTACAATTCAATAACAAAGCTGTAATAAAATATACATCTAGTCATGGAGGCTTCTCTGAAACACAATGAGAAATACAATAGTGGAATCAAAGAGTATTGGGATATATTATTATGATTATTATTGTTGTTAAAAATAACTAATAAACATAATAGATTCAAATCAAGATATATATACACATTTATGTATACTGTACATTTTTTTTTCTAACTTTACTTCACAGCTTTCAAAACATTCCGTACTTTTGTTTGTACATGAGTGGTTTAGAAAATTGAAACATAAAATTCCCATTCCTTTTACGTTCAAATATAGGACTGCAAACAAAGTTTATCCTCACACTATATATTTTTTACGAAATATGTTCAAAAAATTTATACTTGTATTTTGAAACATCTTTAAAGATGTTGATGAAGACTGAACTTGATTAGTCAAACAAATTAATCACTCTTTACATTTTGATGCATGTGTTTATTTTTACTGTATGTCAAATACAAAAATAAATTCTAACTGCATAAAACACAAGTACAGATAAATTTGCAGTATTTAAACATTAACTTGTTACTCTGCAGAGCAGCTTCTTAAGCTGTTTAAAAATTTCCTTCATTTTCAGCCCATAAATAATTGGATTAAAAAGGGGCTGATATAATAGTTTTTGCAAAGTTAATATCCAAGCCAAAGTCTCTGAAAATTCTGTTGTCACTAGAACCAGAAAGCCATCAGCTAAACACAAGATTAAATAGCTGAACATTACTAATAAATGAGGTAAACAAGTCTGTGCAGCTTTTTTTCTGACTTCTTTAGGACTTTTAAATGATATAATAAGTATCCTAGCATAAGTAAAGAGAATGAAAAGCACAGGGAAAAGAGCCAAATTAAGCAGGAGTATAAAAGTGAATATAGTCATTATCTTTGGTGGCACACACACAAGATCATAAAGTGCAGCATTACAAAAGATCCCCTTCAGGTTATAGCTGCACAAGTCTTGGCTTAAACTTCGAACAAACAGCTTAAAAACACTGAGGTGAAAAGCAGATATAAACCAAGCTAAAAACAAGAGAATGATTACAGTCCTTTTCTGCATAATAACCAGATATTGCAGAGGTTTATATATAGACACATATCTGTCATAGGCCATGACTGCCAAAAGAAAAAATTCTGAAGCACCTAAAGTGTAAAACAGAAAATTTTGAAAGAAACAAGCTGAATAAGATATGACCTGCTTCTCAGATAATAAGTCAATCAAAAGCTTTGGGTAGCAAACAGTACTGAACATCATACAGTTCAGCAACAAAGCTGCAATAAAAATGTACATCGGCTCATGGAGGCTTCTCCGAGACACAATGAGGAATATAATCGTGGAATTAAAGCAAAGTATTAATATGTATGCTATGAACATGACCACAAAATAAACATATCTGTGACTGAGCATCAGATCAAACCCATCAAGGGTTATATAAGTGTATGTTACATTAAAGTCAACCTCCATCTGCATTATGACGTCTAAATTATAATGTATATAAACAGGTATAAGAATAAAATCAGGATTTGAGAAATAAGATATCAGGTATGAAAAACAATCACATTCTAACAGTTTAGATCCCAACCTGAATCAGACTCTTGTCATTTCAACTCACCTGATCCATCTTTGCACATTGCAGGTGTTCTTGTCTTTGATTCAGGGAGTAAATGGTTTGAGTTTATGTTGACTCTTCCAAAACATTTCGTCACCCTCAGTGGATTCGTCAAAGCTGTCCTCCAAGAATTACTTGTAAACAAGTCAAACACTAGAGACTTGCACTACACACTATATGGACACACGTATTTTTCACAAATACATGTCAGCCACAAAACTGAGTTACTCAATTCTGGTTACCAACTTTCCATACTTTAATATCTCAACCTATCGACATAACTGAAAGCAACAAAGAATATCCTAAGGAAGAAAAAAAAAAAAAATTGAATAAACAGTCCATGGCAAAGAAAAAATATTTACTTCAAACAGCTTAATTTTCACAGCCTCTATGCTATGGATGAGACCAAATACTGAATAGCTTTTCTTCACACTTCAAGTATATGTTGAAAAATGGCATTTTCTTCACCCTAAATGTTCCTTTTTCACTTTTTTTCTAAATGAGATCAAAGGTGCCATGACATCAAATTTCACTTTCCTGGGGTTTTGGGGGTATAGTATGATCTGTTGTGCACTGATGAGGCCATGTGAATGTCCAGAGCGGGTATCAAGGTTCCTGTTTATGGTCAGCTTTGTCTCTCAGCTCAGAAACGGTTGAATCAGACAGCAGCTTATCATTTGACGTAGTTTCATCATACTACGTAATTTAATTGCTCCAATTAGAGCACACTATCAAGCAGACAGACAGAATTGACATATTCTGTAATATCAGCTACATAAAATAGGTTATACTGCTCTGTCATCACTCCTTTAAATTTCGAGATCATATTGAATACCAAATGATCTTGAGAAAACAAAGCTTGATATCCTGTGGCAATCATTTAAGTAAAGAATGACGGAGGTTGCATTATCTTGGGTGAAAAGTTTTCTCGGAAACCATGCTCCAATGGTATCGTAGGCTACTAATTCCTAGATATCATCTGAGAAGAAAAAATGTCATCCATGGAGTTCCCCAGGGATTGGTCTAAAGACCTTTGCTCGTCATATTTTAAATTAATGACCTCTGTATAATTTCCAACGCAATAAAGACAATATTATTTGTTGTGCTGTGGTAAAAATCTGTGACAACTTCTGAATTACGCGGAAAATGAACCAAAACAACCCACATGGCCACTTTATGGCACTGCACCAGTCTGGCAACTCTCTTGATTAGTGGGAAGCACCGTGCGCCTTTTAAAAACAGATGTGGTTGGCCTCTTCCTTTTATCTTCTGTCGTATTTGGCGTCAGATCATTTGTTTGGCATGCCACTGGCGAGTTGCCAACTTCCCCAGGTGGTGCAACTTGCTGCTGGGTCAGTAGAGGTGGATTGCTGTGCTGATACCTGATCCAAAATCTTCTTGATCAGCTGTAAGTAGGGGTGTGCCAAAATATCGATACACTGAAATATCGCGATATTTTGTGTTGCGATATCATATCGATATTTAAAAAAGCTGTATCGATATTTTTACGAAATCTCGCGAGATTTTGTACGAGACCAGTGAGATCTCGCGAGATTTCGTTGTTCTTTCTGCAGCGGTTCAGCATGTAGAAAAGTCCCTGCATTAGCACTGATATCTATGTGTAGGCTGCAGGTTCAGGTTAAACTTTTAACATGGTGTGAAGTACAAATTAAAATGTGTGTCCAGGTTGTCATAGACCACCCAGTTGTCTGAGATTATGAAGAAATAATGACTGAAATGTTTATTTTTTATATGCATTCTTAAGAAGAACCACCGTGCACTTTGTTTTACTGTTTTGCTCATTTCAAATGAACTGATGTCACGTATGTGCTACTGATTGATAATATTTTGTAATTCATTTCACATGGATTCACTTTGGTCGATAAATTTGTAATGTCTTCAGGGACAAATACTGTGGTCTATCGTGGATAAATTTATTGCAATATATTGATTTTTGCAGAATTACTGTATCGTGATATTATCGTTATCGTAGGCAAAATATCGTGATAGTATCGTATCGCAAGGTACCTAGTGATTCCCAGCCCTAGCTGTAAGGGCAACATATTCAGATTTCATTCTTTAATTCATTAATCAACACAACAAACATCACTATACCAGTTTATTCTAGAATCTTCTAGGCAAACCAATCAGAATATTTGCAGCCACTGAAGCGTAACGGTGATCAAAGCTGACATTATGTCCCCCTCCCCTTTTTGCCAATGTCACATATTCAACTTGGATCTGTACAGTGCGCTGCACTCCTCCTCTGCTGGCATTGCACCACAGAGTGCAGCTTGTGCAAAATAAATGTCAGACCATCTTCAAGGCTGTCGGCAGTTTAATTTGTTCCAACAGCAACTCTATTGATGTCCTCATAAACTGGACTATTTTTAACGCTCTGCAGGGACACCTGTTGAATTATTTTAATTCTATATTTCACATACTTATAGATTAGATATAAAATATTTCTATTTCATGTTTAATTTACTTATGGATAATATTTTTTGCCTCTTTAACTAATATCTCTATCCCCCACTGGGTCAAATTTAGTTTTGCATTTACAACTTTCTCTCTCTCTAACTTTCCATGGCAAAGCAATAGTGCACACTAAATCCTCTTGCTGTTTGCACCTGTAACCAACTGCGCAAGCAACCTTAGTTGATCAGCTGCAAATGACGAAGTCGTAGCGTAGCGTAGCGAGCGTAATCTGTTTATGCTGCAAACAATTTTGTGCTCTTGATCTGAGATCTTAGAAAATCAGGACATGTATGTATGAAATACTAACCAAATTGTTTGAACAAATTCACCTTTAAGTGCATTTGAGGTTGTTCTTAATATTTTCCACAATGATAACTGAAAAGTCACATGCATATTATTGTGTTTGCTTCTGCTTTGTTTTGTTTATTTTCCTCTGAATTTGTAATGATGGTATAACGAAATAAGTTGTGACCCAGCCAGCATTTCCATGTGGGGCCCATATGGTTTAATTTTGGCTGCATTGAGGGACCCAAGTGAGTTTGTCCATGGTTTCCATGGTGGCCCCACCTGTGTTTGCCCATATTGCCCATAGGCATGGGCTTGAACTGGGCAAATTTGCAGATCTCATAGTTAAAATTCCACGGGTCCCATATGTGGAAACCCACATGGGAAAACAAATGTGGGGCCAACATGGACAAACCCACTTGGGTCCCTCATATACAGCCAAAATTTAACCTGTATGGGCCCCACATGGAAATGTTGGCTAGGGATAAGTGACAAATTACTTCCTACTATCTTTTCTAAAGGGAATATGTCGTGCAAAAATCACTTTTCAAAGTGTTTGGAGTGTCTCCTGTGGTGTTCTACACTCTTAACAGACCTAAAATGCCAAAAATAACCACCCAGTAGCTAAATCAGGATCTTAATTACTTTGAAAATAAGTCCAGAATCAGGAGGATTCAAAATCTCCCCAGGTTAGACGTCAAACCTGGGGAAAGTTCACTCCCCTGCTGGTCCTCAACCCGCCCTTGTCCAGGTCTGATTCACTGGGCCACGCCTGCAGCAGGTAGACAAGCATCACCAGTTTTAGGCTACATTCACACGGCTACAATCAGAAGACAAGACGCAGAAGTGGCGTCTCGTCTTCATCTTTGTATCCGCGTTCACACAAGCATCGTCATGAAGAAATCTGTGTGCATGCGAGGACGCAAGCGTGTATGGAATTTGATTGGATATGCACGCCGGGCCTTTAGGTGGTGCTGTGACAGAACTCCACCATGTCCGCGCACATACGTACAATCGTTCGTCTATGTTCGCTTCAAAATCAAAACAACTATGGCGGCGATGAGGAGGATGAGGAGGTAGAATTACTTCTCCAAACGACACTCAACTACAACCTCGCAGTTGAGTGGAGATCCGCTGGGCTTACGTAGTCCGACATTGTTGTTTTTCCTGTATTGTGTGACGTCACTCGCATGCCAGGTGAGCACAGCGTCAGGCTGCGTACACACCAAACGTGATTTGGGCGTCAAGGGCGTCAGCTTTACATGCAAAGTCAATGGTTGACGTGCGTTTGGGTGGTGTCAAAAACCCTGCGGCGCGTTGCAAGCTTTGGGCGCGGAGCGTCTAGGCGCGTTACGTGCGATTTGCGTGGCGAGTTTTGAGATTTTGAGCGTTTCACTCGCGTTCTCGCGTCGCGGGCGGCAGATGCCGGAGTTGGAAAATCTGAACTTTTGCGTCTTGACCAATCAGAGCGAGTCATGACACATACACACTTTTTCTGACAGGAGAGGAAACACCCAGAAAAACCAGGGGAATCTCCTCTCTCTCTGCAGACAGAGGAGGATAAACTGTGATCTATGTCCGGTCCCGGTTTCTGAACGGTGGTTTGATGACCTGCTGTCCTGATGGGATGTACTGGGCTGATAATGCTGCCCCGCATCAGGACAGCGGAACGTTAAACTGGGCTGGATCAGACGGCTGAAAGTGCCGCTCGCCAGCGCAGCTCCTGGAGTAAATGATGAAACTCATCACAGGCAGAACACCTGGAATCATCTGGTGAACCGGACACAGAGCAGAGATGTCCGACGATCACGTTCCCTGCTTTATTTATCACATAAAGCCGAGCCGCTCTCTCTCCTGCACCTGCCATGGTGCAGACAGACCGGTGAAAGGAAAAAGAAAAAGCAGAGGCTCCTCCAGAGGCGCGGCGAGCGCGGCTTGACTGGACATCTCTCGCCGCGCGTCAGGGCGTCAAGATGCTGGAAATCAAGCGTCTGACTTTTTAGTGACCAAGCGTCCAACTTCGGGCGTCAGGCGCGATTTTGACGCCCAAACCGCGTTTGGTGTGTACGCAGCCTCAGCAGGTCTGTGGGTCCACCATCATTTCTGCGTTTTGGACTGTGCAGACAAGGACACAACAGCATTGCGCCCTCAGGAATTCCACTTTGGAATGAGTCTTCAGATTTTTGCGCCTTTAACCCAGAATAACGTCGTTGCGATGTGAACGAAAGGCACTTCTGATGAAATAGTTTGCCCTTTTTACCCGCAATTGTCCTCGTGTGAACGGCCCCCTTAGACTCCAGTGTTCTGCTGCCGGTTGTACTGGAGAGCAAGTGTCTCTCCATAACCCGATACAACTGTCTGGATTAACTTTATATTTCAGGGTCATGTTCTAGAAAAAGCTGGTAAAAAACAAAACAAAAAACAGAGAAACTGCCGATCTGCAGCACTTTGTTTATTAACAACCTGGACCAGTTCTACCAGGACTCTACAACACATCACACCGAAGAGACTCAGCTCCAGAGACTGTGGATTAATAGACCAGGAAAAAGTAAGTATTTGTGGAATTATTCAGATATTTTTTATATTTGCTATGAGGAAAGGAATGGAAAGGAAATGAAATGAAATGAAAATAATTTATTCTTCCATACGTATTCATCTCGAAGAAATTCTTTTTTTTTTTTTTTTTTTTTTTATTTTTTTTATATATTAATATTTTTCTTTATTTGTTTTTAGGATGATTGTTCTGTATCTTCCTCCTTCTCCCCTCCTCCCTCTCCCACCTCCCTCTAATCTTCCCTTGTTTTTTCGTTTTGTGGTGCTTCATCACTCCCCTCCTCTTTTCATCATTTTTTAAGCTTCTTTTTCGCGTCAGTTTATCCCTCCAGTTATCCCCTTCTTGATCACTTTTTTTGTTCCTTTTATTTTCTTTTTTTAATTCTCTTGCCCCATACTTCCCACAGTAATTGCACTTTTTATCACACTTTCTTCACATTTCATCATCTTTTCACATCTTTTTATAATTTTTAATTCATTTAATTCATTCTTATCAGACTTTTCTTATTTTCTTATACTTTTTATTTTCTTGCATATCTTACATTCTCATTATTATCATATATCTACCCTTTCTGCCTCCTGAACTTACTGATCTTACTATCCTGTATATCTTGCACCTGTCGATCTCAGGCCGAATATGACATTTACATGTACTGATCAGTATTTGTGTTTCTCTCCCCCCATTTAACTTTCTTTTCTTTTCTTGGCTAAGCCTATTTCTTAGGACCTGGCGCTGAGGGGGGTGTAATATTTATCATTGATTATATTTACCTACTATTAATCTATTCATCCTCACCCCCCACCAGCAGACAAAACCACACCCCTCACCAAAAAAAATTAATAATTATTGTTCATTATTAATAATAAATTCAAATTTCTTTTTACAAATTTCTCTTAGATTTCTGATATTCTGCATCTCTCTTCTGTAACGCCGAGGGGACGATTCATTCACCCTCATTATTTTTCATATTCTTTTATATATAGATAAAAAATGTCTGTTTAGTTATTGTTTTTTTTTTACTTTTTTTTCTCCCCTTTTTTCTTTCCACAACTTCCACCCCTGTCCTTCCCCCCCGCGACCCCTTTTCAACCTGATGAACAGGATTAATTTCCCGAACTCGAAAGGCAGATAAAGTGGAGCCAACCTTCAGTAAGTTTTACCAGCCTTTTATTCTCACTTTAAACGTATGAAACACATAATTTAATTTTTTAAAAATTTTTTTCAAATTTTATTAACTTAATTCTTTTTAATTTTAATTTTTTTCATTTTTTTTCCCCCTTTTTTCATTTTTTCCTTTTTATTTTTTTTTTTTTTATTTTTTTTTTATTTTTTTTTTTTTTTTTTTTTTTTTTTTATTTTTTTCACGATCTTATATTCTCCTATTTTCTTCATGTTATATAATACTCTAATCCCCTCTATCTCTCAGGTGGACTTTGACTGTCTCTAAACTTTCATCAGATTACAGCTTTTCATTTCAAGTATTTATTCTCCAACATCTGCTCTCTAAGAAGATGAAGTATAAAAGTGTCTCAACTTAAGGAAAACCAAATTTTTTTTTTGTTTTTTAACCTTGTTTTATTAATTCAGAATTAAAAAGAATAATAAAAAGACTTTTTTTTTAGGCAACCTCTTTTTCAAATTTTTTTCTCCCTTTTATTTTTCAGACTTTTTTTTCATATTTTTTGTTATTTTTTTTTAGAGAATCATTTTTTATTTTTAATATATACATTTTATATTTTTATATATGTATTTTAATTTTATAGAAATAAAATCATTTAACTTTAAAGGTTTTTGGGTTTTAGCTTCATTCTACATCATCAACAATTTCCCCCACTTAATTTAAGAATTTTTTTTTTATTTTTTTTTGGGGAGAGAATGAAGACCTTCTTTCTCCTTTTTTTTCATGATCAATCACCAATTTTGCTTTTTTGCCTCGTGAGTTTTTTCTTCCACTGTTGGTCCCCCCCTTGCATACAGTCCTACACCTACATGACGGGCCTCTCTGCCTCTTGCTCTTACATAAATTACTACCATAAGTGACACACCTGTATTCAATGTGCATTATTATTTTGATGAATTTAAATTAAGAACATAAATTTCACTACCAAGTAAATTACATAAACCTCCATATAGTTGAAATGTAAGTATGTCAAAAAAAAATATATAAATATACGTTAATATATTATATTACATTAGCAGAAACTATGTGTACTCAGGCATAAAAATCTTTTATTTACTATAATATTATATAAAAAAAATATATTCCAAATATTCTGAAATCTATACTATCACCAAAAAAAAAAAACACTATAAAAAAAAAAAAAGATTAAAAAAAACATGGGAAAAAAAAAAAATTATTTAAAAAATTTTACTAAAGTGATAAATTACATATCATAAAGAAAGTAGCTGCTCTGTTCTTCTGATATGTGGAGGCCCATAATCTGCTCTGTGGATGGTAAATACACATGAGAGGAATAACTGGATCCAGGATATATAATAATAAAATATATAATAATAACTATACATACATATAAGCTGTTTGTTCTGATTGCTGCAGGTTTTCTTAGACAAACTAGAAATAAACATCTGTACATGTCAGACTAACTTTTCACCAACATCGTCTCATTGATCGCTTCATGCTCCAGCTGCTTCAGGACCAGCTTCTTGCTCATTCTGGTTCCAGAAGCTCCTGTTCTTGTCTGTTGTATTTGCAATCAGTTGTTTTCACCATGGAAGCCTGAGCTGTCAATCACCTCGACAAAGACCCACCTCCAAGAAGACAGGGTGGAGTGATGGGTGGAGTCTGCTGCTTCTGAGCTCTCCACCCATTTCATTAGACTGAGGCCTGAAGAGGCTGTTTTAGGAGGGTAGAGAAGAGCAGCCGTGCTCAAACTATGAGCCAGTATGACCAAAGTAGGACTCTGACATGTCATTCAGATATCAGAGAATTGTTTCAGATTGGGAATTAAGTGCATAACATGTCCCCTTTAAAAAAAAAAAATTCTACTTGTGACAAGATACACAACAAGGACCCTGGTGGGATTTGATCCCACAGTCTCCCAGGTAAGAGTCACACACACCTACCAGTCAGCCAAAGAATATTTCTTTGACCAAGTAGCCAGGGCGCATGATCAATTGGAGGGATAGTGACAGCACTCTACACTGTTATATATTTAAACATCATGAGATTGCCGTTTGTTTCACAGTAATTTCTCTGGCATGTTTTGTTTTTAGGGATGGGACTTGATAAAAATAAAGGTTAATCTAATTAATTAGAAGCTTTGTTGTCAATTATTCTCCATTAATCGCATTTTAAAGGCAGGGTGGATGATATTTTCCAGGGGCATTTTTTACTATATTGCATAAAATCTCCTTCATACCCCAAATGCAGACAATTAATTAAATGCTCTGACACAAAAAATAAAAATGTAGTCACCTGTGGAACAGACAGGACTGAAAAAAAATCCAATACAATTATCTTGAATGGCCCATGCTTATTGATTAAATGATTATATGTCCATCAAACTCAAAGGCAGTTTGTCTCTCCAACCCCCCCACCCCCCGCCCGCATGCTTCGCTCACTCACTCTTTGCAACTTGCTGTGAATGCTCGCTGCCGTTAGGCTGTGTAGCTGTTTGCTCTTAAAATGCACCAAAAAGAAAAAAAAAGAAAAAAGGATGTGGATCAAGTCATGGAGGTGTTGATGTTTGCAGTGAGGATGTCTTAGACCGCAGAAGGAGTTGGAGGTGAGCAAATTAACACTTAACACACAATGTGGTTTAGGCTGTTAAGGCTAAGGAGCTATCCACTCAGCTGTTATCGGTCATCTTCACTTGTCAGCGTGCACGCTCCTGGGCTCTGGAGGCGTGGTTTCGGGGTGTGTATCTTCCAAAATGTAATTTGCTCGAACCGTTTTTCTAGGATCCCTTACCCTGCCTTTTAATCACATTAAAAAATTGCCCAACACATCCAGCGACAAAATTAAGAACTGCAATCATGGAAGCCTTATTTGACCTTTTATGCATCCTCTCTCTGACTTCTTTGTCGTCATCAACTCTTCCCTTCTGTGCATTCATACTAGTGGTCCACTACACTTTCTCTTAAAACAGAAACAGACACAGACATGATGAATCAGGTGTTTATTTTCTCACATCACAATACGACATTTTTGGTCATGTAAGGTATTAGGTCATAGCACCAGCAAACCATTGTGTTACTGGCTAATGAAACTTTTAAGCAGACCATTATATGGGAAAACCTGTTACTCAAAATAACCTATTTCAAAATGGTCCTAGCTTTCCGGTATGATCCGGCTCCAGCTCTCCTGGCAGAGCTCATCAGCCAACAATATACAGTAGCTCCAAGTATCCCTCGAGCCTCTGTCAGAGGTGGTGGTATCATCTTTCTGTGCAGGAGCCTTTTCAGTAAGTCAGCCTGGTCAGTGAAGGTTGATAGTGAGTGGAACTCAGTACCTGAGGAGATTAATCAGCTTACTACATACATACTATATATTGTCAACACTGACATTTGCCCACTCTAAATAACTAGCCTGTTGCGTTTTATCATTTTGTAAAGATCATTTTGTACAGTCAGGTTTTTTGAGCGTGTGTTTCTTGCCTCTCTTCTTGTAGGTGTAGGTGTGTGCTTTGTGTTTTTTTAAACAGTTTGTCTTGTTCTTTTGCTGTTATTGTTATGTTACAGACTTGTTTTGTCATGTGTCCTAACCATATGTTCCTTCTAGCAGATGGCTTTAAGTGCCTTTTTCCATCATGGCCAGGGGAATACAGATGAAGAAAAAAAAGGCCTTCTGGCTAATTCTGTTTTTGTTTTTTTTCAACCATGTCTGTTCATGTGTTTTCATAAAATTGCGTTTTCTCTTTTTAAATAAACCAAACTATTTAAACATTAGTTCATTTTCACTCTGCAGAGCAGCTTCTTGAGGTGTTTAGAAATGTCGTGCATTCTTAGCCCATATATAATTGGATTAAATAGGGGCTGATAAATAACTGTCTGATAAGCTATCATCCAATTGAAAGTATTTGAAAATTCAGTTTCCAGTAAAAGTACAATGGTTTCAGATGAACACAAACATAAATAGTTGATTATACAAACAAATAGAGCCAAACAGGTCTGTGCAGCTTTTCTCCTGACTTCTTTAGAGCTTTGATATAATATCATGATTATCCTGGTGTAAGTAAAAAGAATAAAAACTGCATAACGAGAAGAACCATATTTAGCAGTACTATTAAGATCGGCTATAAATAATAATTTTGAGTGCACACACAAAAGATCATAAAGTGGACCATTACAAAAAATCACTTCGATAAAATGCATAAATTCTGAATTGAATTTGTGAAAACACAATTTAAAAATGCCAAGATAGAGAAAGAAGGTATAAACCAAGCTGAAACTAAAAGAATGGTGATGTTCCTTTTCTGCATAATAACTGGATATTGCAAAGGTTTGCAGATAGACACATATCTGTCATGAGGACATGACAGCCAAAAGAAAAAAAAATTCTGATCCACCGAAAGTCTAATACATAAAACTTTGGAAGACACAAGCTGAATAAGATATAATCTATTTCACTCATTCTATCAAATCAATCAAAAGCTTTTGGGTAGACAGCAGTACTGAACATCACAGAGTTTTGTAACAAAGCTGCAATAAAAATGTACATCGGCTCATGCAGAGCTACTCTGAAATACAATGAGGAATACAACAGTTGAATTAAAAGCCGAGTATTAGGATATATTCTATGAACATGACCACAAAATAAACATATCTGTGACTGAGCATCAGTTTTCAAACCCATCAAGAGTAATATATGCCACATTCATGTCAACTTCCATCACATGATAAGGCATGAATTAATCGATATATATGTGTCAGAATAAAATTCAGGATTTTGAGAAATAAGATATCAGGTAGGAAAAACAATCATATTCTAACAGTTTAGATCCCGACCTGAATCAGACTCTTGTCATTTCAACTCACCTGGTCCATGTTTACACACAGCAGGTGTTCTTGTCTTTGATTCAGGGTGTAAATGGTTTGAGTTTATGTTGACTCCTTCAAAAGCTTGTTCGTCACCCTCAGTGGATTCTTCAAAGCTGTCCTCCAAGAATAGACTTGTAAATACATTAAACACTAGAGACCTGCAGTACACACTGTGTACAGGCACAAGCATTGTTAACAAATGCATTTCCGCAGTGCCATCATAGTCCCTGGAGAAGTGCTTTCTAGTCTTTTCCCCTTTCTTTTGAAGTAGCCATGAAAAACAGTTTTATGAACAGTGATGCGTAAGGACTATTCTATTTGGTTACTGTCACATAATTTCTGCTGTTTGATCTCAGTAATAAAGAGCTATGAAATTTCTAGCGACAAACAACTTCACATTTTCAGTAAACTTCATTTCACTTACCGATTGGAAGATGAAA
>JALJCO010008556.1:0-18898 GCA_023101725.1 Atherinomorus stipes | reverse complement strand
AGTTACGTATATGCATTTTGTTTATCATCATGCATTATAAGACTTCATTATCCCAAAAATTGTCAGTGTGCTGCTTTAAATTAAAGATGAGTTCACATTTCTAATTTAAGAGTAAAACCTCCGACATTTAATTTGTTTTTTATGTTGTAAATAAAGTATTGATGAGAGTTCTGTTTTTTTATCCACAGTTTAATGAGCTTCCCAAATTCCTTTGAAACTGCAGCTGTAAAACACTTGAACGCTTCATTCCACCAAAAAATCCTCATTATTTAGACATATTAGTCAATTTACTCCAAGTTTGTCCATTTCACTAGTTAATCTTATTTGGACTGTAACATTGCTCTCTGTTTTCACGCAGGACTGAGGGTCCCTTGTTCTCAGTCATTTTTATATGCACATGTACTGTAGCGGGTCACACACCACGCACGCGCACACACACGCATGCATGCATACACACTCTGAAACACATGCACAATCCCAGCCTTCATGCAGAAACAGTGATTTAGCCCTCATACGGAGACAGTGGCTTCGCTTCTCTGTTCTCTTGCCTCCTTTCTCCTCCTCCTCCTTTTCACAAAACAACACAGCACTCTTCTAAACCCCCGAAGAGAAAGAGCAAAATTTACAAGAGCAGCACGGGGGATCAGTGGTGCCATTGTATGCTGCTGAACAGCACCCCTTTGACTGAGAACCAGAGGTCAGGGCATGGCTCCCAAAGCCTGCTGGGTTCTTTGGTGCATGTGTGTTTGCGCACGCATGCGTTTGTGTTGGCATTTGTGCGATAGCTAGCCTTAGGGTGCATGAAACCCCGCCTGCTGATGTTACGGGAAAGTCACAAACTGTTTTTGTGGCAAACTGATGTCACATGACAGCACAGCATGTGCGGAGTCTTTTTATACACACTGTGAACTATAGTATTTGGCTTGTGTTGATGTGTGAGGTGCGAGCACGGCGCTGAGATGAACAGTTTGCTTATATGGTGAGTGATAGTCTCACAGTCGAGACTGACTCGACTCCCCACCACCCCATAAGTAGCTTATCCTCTCTGACACCAGCGCGTAGTGCTGTGGCAACACTCAGAGTTTAATAAGATTAGATCCCTAATGTTCAACAAAGTGCTCCCTCCCTGAAGATGGTGTATTTTTGTTCTTTGCAATTGCTCCTGCTAAAACTTGGCTTATGTTCAAAGAGCATTTGCTTTGATTCTGCCAAAAAAACAATGGCTTTTAGGTTTGAAATTGTGTACATTATATACACGCTGACTGCTTGCAGATGGAAGATATAGGGCAAAGAGATGTACTGGTGTTAAATTTAAGCCTTTGGTATAAATTGCAGGATGTAATATGTAGAGAAAGATATAGATTGTTGCTCTTGGGAATTGTGAGTGGCAGGATGGAGGAGCTCTGCATGTTGGGTGCAGAGGAAATGAGGTGGGCCAAAGAATTCAGTGCAGAAAAAATATACATGAAGTGGAGAATATAGGATTCATTTGACAGCATCTCGAGGGATATAGAAAGTGGGATTGACAGGAGGGGCAATCATGTGAAAAACTTTAAGTGCAGGTCACATGAAGTGTTGATTGATGTGACCCACAGCATCAAATGAGCATGAAACTGATATTCTATAGTAATTTAAAAGGAAAATGAAAGTATAACACATCAGCTGACTTTAAAGGGAAAAGTTCAACATTTATCACACTTTCAGCATAGACTGGGTGAGAGTGGTCCTTCCTGGGGCAGTTACAGGTGGAGAGTCTCTTATTTAAGACAGGACATGCTGTTTTTGTTTTCTGTTGACCTGTATGGTGTTGTCATTGTCAAGATTTATCCACTGCCCAAAGGCTTTGGTTAGTGTGTAGCAGTTACATCAGAGTCTGGCAAGAGATTTAAAATAAAAAAAAAAAAAAAGAAAATCTAATTTTGGGACCTAAATCCTTTAATTCCACTGTAAAAGAAAATATTTTGGAAAGGTTTGGGATTTGAAACAACTGCAAAACTGTCCAGGACTGCATGAGGACATTCAGTTCACTGTGAGAGGATGCAGGCATCTGTGACCTGTATTAGAGATACACAAAGATAAGGTTGAATAAAAGGGTGTAAGAAGCACATACTGTTGTGTCAAAGTTGATGACCCTTTAAAATGTTAAGCTTCTTAATATACAGTATACTCACCAGGCACTTTATTAGGTAATATATTTATTAAGTGCCGATAATAATAACTAAAATATACTTTATTAATCCCAGTTAAGTCCCAATTAGAAAATTTGTTCACTGCATTTAACCCATCTCCTGAGGGCAGTGGGCAGCCAATTATAGCACCAGGGGAGCAGTTGGCGGGGGTTAAGGACCTTGCTCAGGGGCCCATGGTTCAGCACAGTGACAGCAGCCAGTTAATATGTCACAGGTTTTTCATCTTCTTCATCATTGTTCCTTTTAACGGTCATATGTCAGCTTTACTGCTCAACATTGAGCCTGCCGTTTCCGGTGGTTCTACTCCGTATGCTGCGTCAGCTTATAACAAAACTGTTTCACTTCAGTGTTTGCTGTTCAGCTCTGACTGGTGACCAAAACAAAGTGTGTCATGAGCCAGACCGCCCTCTTCCTCTGCTCCACGCCCCACTCACTTCATCTGTAAGTAAATATCTGCAAATTAAAAACTGCTGGGGAAAACTGCATCACCGTTATGCGGAACGTGTTGAGCTCCGTAGCTGCAAGTTATTCCAGTGGCTGATTCCGGCCAACTTGGCAAGAGCCATCCCTGCTAGTGCTAACACAGGGAGCTAACGCTAACGTTCCTATTCTCTATGAGTTAGAATTATGTTTCAGCCTGTCAGGGAGGCTGCGAGTCCACCAGGTTGCATGTAGGACTGCTTTTTATTGTGCTTATTGTGAATGTTAGCTGGGCTGCAGGGGTACCTAACACAATGTAACAACCACAAACTGGACCCGTTGCAGGACTGTGTCACTTACAACTGAAGATCCAGACAGTAACCCACATTACAATCATAATATTAGATTTAAAATGAATCAACACAGCAACATGTGCCTAATGTGTACCACTAATTAAAACAGGCAGTTGACTTGCTGTTTGTACTTACAGTATCTGTTCAGGAGAAGAAGAGCTAGCTATGAGTCAAACTGCTCCTCCTTGGCTCTTGCATTGCTCTCCACCGTGGAAACACAAGGCCACTGTTAATCTGGGTTTGGTTACTTTCTTTATCTGACAACTTCTTCACCAATGACTGGTGTTTCTTTAGAGCTAATGTCAGATCTTGGTTGTCTTCAGGGGAACGTTTTGTTCTGCTGTCCTCCATTTGCTTCTAAGATATGAGCTTCCATTGCTCACTGGCTGTAGCCTTTTATAGGGAGGGAGGGCCAAGGTCTCCACCAGGAGAGAGGAGGCTGTGATTCACATGAACATACTTGAACGTGTGGCTTGTAAACATGATGCTGGAGATCAACACAAAGAGATGGTGTGTGACACCATGCTATACTCAGGTGAAATCACACAATCAGTTCTTCACATGAAGATTTTTTCATTTATTATCCCAGAGGATGGACAGACGGCTGCGTATATGTTGTTAGGGTGTGAAATGTTAGAATTTAAAGGTAATATTGAAGGTATTGTGCTTGAAGATATGCAGATAGATACAGTGAGTGATGTGGGGGGACACTCAAAGCCTACATCTGTTTGATTGATCATATAAACATTTTAGAAAGTTACCAGAGCAATGCTGAATATGTGATGTATGTTTTAACATGAGTGATAGAGAATGTAAAATGTAAGGTGTTTTTAGACACGATTAGTTAAATATGTATTACACACTACATGTCTGGGAAGAATAATGTTAGACGTTGAATGATAACTATAATGTAGAGTAGAATCGTGTGAACGGGAAGCGGCCTGTAGTTCAATGGTTCATGTGTGCTGGACATCTTGGTAACACTCAGCTTTATAACCTACAGTTACACATGAAAGACAATCAAATATTGATCATTGTGTAACATGAACTAAAGATACAGTCATATTACTGGCAACATTGTTTAGTTTCAATTAAATACAGATCAGATTTGATGGATCACAATCATCTACAAGTCTGACTCTTAAAGGTTCCCCCCTCCCAGGATGAATTGCACCGTTATGAAGTATTTCATTTGTGCTTACATGTATATTGATTTTATCGCACAGCTGCTTTGTGCTGTGATGTGTTATGGCTGACTCTGCTGCTAAAGGACTGGGGAGGAAAATCTGGCTTTTGGTGTGAGAATGTCGATTGTCCCTCTTTACAAAATAAATAAATAAATAGGTGGGAAGGCGGGTGGGTGGAAGTTACAACGGCAAATTTTTGGGTGACATTTAGCTTTACAGGAAAACAAATGTTTGTCCTGCTACTGTTAGCTGATACGAACAACTGGACCCCTCAGCTTTCTGTTCTCTGAGCCAATCAGCTTTGATCATCAGGAGACACCATCTTTTATACAAATAAAGAGGGTTAACCTTTCACTTTTACCTTTGTAATCATCTTTAAAGTCAGTTTACAAATCATATCTTAGGTGAGAATTAATGGATAACTTTCCTTAGTTTTCCAACCTGGACCTTATGCTGCGTTCCATTTTCCTCGGAACTGGGAACTGGGGGGTGACGTCACACCCGACCAACTTGTGTTCTAGCTCACTGGTCGGAAAACCAGTTAGCAGCCTAGCAAAACAACGTGTTTGCTAAGGCTATTGTTATTAGCCGTTGTTGGCACAGCTGGCGTTGCAGTTCACATATACAACATGAAAAATGTGAATTACACGACAGCAGCTTCCCCCTACATCTGTATAAACCAATACTACGTGTGCAACTGATTTATGCAAAAAAAATATAAGTAAGAAGTGTAAATAAATGTAACATTACAGGAGCTTCTTAAACTGCTAATAATGGGCGCGGCCATCTTTAAATCTGAACTCGGAGCTGCGAGAGCTGTCCGACTTTCCGAGTGGGAAATCCGACTTCAGGGGGCCGTTCCAGTTGAAACTTCCTACTCGGAACTGAGAATTTCCGACTTCCGAGTTGAAATGGAACGCAGCATTATTTCTAGGAGTTTATGCGTGTATTTACTAAGGTTTCTGCATTACATTGACTCCTTGGGAAGATATTATGTTGAGTCGCCCTTCAGTGTACATCCAGTAAAATGGTGTATATAAGGCCACGTTCACACTGCAGGTCTTAATGCTCAATTCCGATTTTTTTGTCAGATCCGATCTTTTTATGTGGGTGTTCACATTACATCTCTAAATGTGGCCTGTCGCCGACTGCAATATGAACAGCTCATGCTTCTGAAGTGACACGCATGCTCAGTTAAACATGAATGACATCACGCACATAACGGTGGTCATGGAAACCAATGCAAACATGGAGGTTACCGGCATTGCGGACTCACGTTGAAAGCAATTTGTGGCGGCAGTCGGCAAATGTATGAGCGGGTTTTGTGACGATGGAGGAAGAAGACAAAAGCATTTGTGATGACGTCTGTGTGTTGAACAGTTGCTGCAACATGTAGAAATAAACTCATATCACAGTGATCAGCTGATTACTGAGCGCGCGCGAGGGGGGCGTTATGCTGGAGAGAAGCGGCTTTATTTTAATTCTGCACATTTATCACCGCGGTTCTTCTCTCTACCTGCTGCGGTGAACGTGCCTTTCTAAGCCGGACACATTTCACACACTCCTTTCCTCTTCTGGCCTCATCCACAGCGACGCGTTTCCCCCGCGCGTGCACACCGTCTCACTCACCTTCACACACTGAGCTGCTGGACCACAAAAAAGTTTCCCCCAACACTTTCATTAGTTTCCAGGTTGACGTTCAATCAGAGCCAGAAAAATACAATTTAACTGTTCAGTCCATTGTTCACATTCCGTTTCTGTCTCATCTGGTGCAGAAATAAGGACGTCCGTCTCGATCTCAGAGAAGAGGTCGGATAAAATGCGACATGCCCGTACAGACTGCAGTCGTTTCAACACAGATCGGATATGTATCCGATTTAATACCACATTTGAAAGTGGCCTGAATCCGATCCAGAAATGTCAGATTCAATGCGACTTGCGCTGTTCACACAGTCAGAGGCAGATCGGATATGGGTCACATTTGAGCGAAAAGATCGGATTCAGGTCGCATTTGCCTGCAGTGTGAACGTAGCCTAAGACATTATCTGCAGCAAAACTCCTTGATTTCATCAATACTTTAAGTAGAATGAACGAATGAACGAGTACTATTGTCCCGTGAGTTCAGAGTTCGGCAAATTATGTTTTTTTTTTTTGTTGTCTGGCTAGAGAGCTGCTCCTTTCAGCTGTACTACGGAAGCGCGCATCATGAATGCACAAGTGTGTAAAACACCCTGACCACTAACACAAAGCTAAATCTGAACTCACAGGACAATAGTACTCGTTTGTTCTTTCATTCTACTTAAAGTATTGGTGAAAATCAAGGAGTTTTGCTGCAGATAATATCTTATGTAGTGACTGCTCCGTCTCCGCCATTATATGGATCTACACCGAAGGGAGACTCAACATAATAACTTCCGAAGGACTCAAAGTGATGCAGAAACTTTACTGGTGATTAAATTCAGGTATAAACTTCTAGAAATAAGGTCTAGCTTGAAAACAAAGTTATCCTTTAAGTTGTTGCTTAACTGTGATCCCATAAGACCTTGTTTTTTTATTTATTTATTGTGATTTTTTGATTTATTTCAAACAAGTGAAATGAAATTGATCAAATTAAAGGACAACACACACCAGTAGGTTTGGCATTAGGCATCCAGCCATCTCACAATGATCTTAATAGATGTTTATGTCTGAGAGGTAAAAGCTTGTGACGGACACCTCTGCTGCATTCCTGGTTCCAATGCCACTTTTTCCTTCTGTTTTTTCTAAGCAAATTACCAACATGTACAGCTATAAGGCAATACAAAACAGAGATAAGTAAACCACTCTCATTATTAGATTATAGATATAAACACAGGATTATTTAGTTTTATACTTTATTTATACCTCCAATGTCAACTTCTAGTATTCTTCCAATCAATCCACTTTATTTAAATGGAACATTCTTCATAAAGGCATAATTAGGTTTAGATCTTTAATGCTCGTGATCTTGTTTTAAATTGAATGTGTTGTGCTTGTGAAATGTCATATACAGTTGTCCTCAAAATTATTCATATCCTCCAATTAAAGAGAAGGCTAAAATAATAATAGTAACTAAAATAACAAGACATTATTAATAAATTTTTAAAAAATCACAAAATTAGAATTAAGTGACATTAACTAGCCTACAGCTTTTTGAATTGTGATTGGAAATAATAATTTAAAATCTAAATAAATAAAACTGTACCAGACACATAAGAGCACCTTTCCCATGAACAGTGGACCAAAATACCTGTCAGCAGGTCATGATTTTCATATAAATCTATCATTTATTATTACTTTTGTCTTGTACTTCACTGACAGCTGATGTTTGTTTTTTTCCTTTTTTGATTTGAGGGTATGAATAAATCTGAGGACTGTATGTCCTCACCAGCCACCATATTACTGTACATCCATCCGTTCAATTGCTTGTTACCTACAGTAGCTAATCAGCTAATCTCATGCTGAAAAACTTATTACATTCAGTCATGTAGGCAATGTCAAAATGACCTGCTGAAATTCAAACTGAGCATCAAAATGATGAAGAAATGAGATTTAAGTCACCTAACTACCTCTAGGGTTTACACAGAATGGTCTGAAGAAGAGAAAATATCCAGTGAGCAGCAGTTGTCTGGACCAGAATGTCTTGCTGATGTCAGAGGTCCAGGGAGAATGGTTAAAAAAAGAGTAACTCAAATAAGCACTGGTTCCAACCAATGTTTGCAGAATAGCATCTCTGAACACACAAGTCCAACATTGAAGCAGATGGGCTACAGTACAGCAGAAGACCCCACTGGGTACCACTACTGTCAGAACAGAAAACTGCCATCAAGAATTAAATCAGCCCTGAAGGGAAAAAAGGGGGTCCAGCCTGGTTTAGCAAACTGTACTGGCATCCAGTACTGTATATACACTACGATATTCAGGATATACAATCCCTTTGGTTTAGTCTGTGACTTTGAAAAGAAAAAAGAGCAATATAATGCTGTGTAGTTACAGTATAAAATCAACCTTATGAAAGTTGGAAAATCGCTAAATGAGGTTTTTCAAGTCCAACAAAAATAAAAATGACTTTTTGCTTTAAACATTTCTAGCTTTTAAAAAACTTCTAAATAACTCCAAGTTTAGTCTGTATGTGCAGTGGAAGCTTTCCTTTCATATACATGTAGCAGATGCTCAAACTTGATTGGCTCACAGTGCGAGTGAGGGACTGCAGAGGAGTCGTCTGTCGCTGGACCTATCTTGTTTTAGCAGCTATCGCTGTCTGTGTTGCACAATGAGGACAGCATATTTATAAAGCTGCATGGAATCTGGAGAAACTCAGAATCGAGTCATTTCAGCCCGTAATGTAAACAAACCCTGAGAAAAAGTGTTTAAAGCTCCAGACTTTCAAAATGCATCAACACAGACTGGAGAGGCAACACCAGAACACCATTTGGAGTCACAGAGTGGACTTAAAAACAGGGCATCACCTTCCATAACGGCTGAGTGGATGAAGGGATGGATGGAGCTGGAGATGTTTCATATCCAGTCTGCTCTCCAAAGAGGTGTAAGTAAGTAATGGATGATAGCTGCCTTCTAACATCCCCATCATCACTGTAGTCAACACCTGCTCTTGGGATTGCACAACATACACACTCTTACCTGCACACATACACAACCTAAAAGCACTTTCATGACTCAAGGAGGCAAGTGTTAAAGGCAATAGCCAGTGGGGTCATATGTCAGCAGCTAAGGGACCTGAAATCATGTCAGGATGCACTTATCCCATTCCAAACCCTCACATCACATACCTCAAACAGATGTGCAAGCCTTCTTTTTTTTATTTATATATAAAATGAATGTCCACACCTCTCAAAAATGGTATTCAGGCTACTCTGAATGATATACCCAGTGGCAAGGTGATAGTCCCAGTCCCTTCTTAATTCAGCCCTGCCGGCCACGCGGGCCGGCTGAGTGCTACCAGCCAAGCTGTGATGGATGACGCAAGGCTCATTAAGGCGAGACAACAAAATCAATAGACCGAGCTCAGAGGTGTCAGCGCCCCCCATGCCCGTCAGTAAAAACCACACCGATAGTCTATTCGCCAGCAGTGAAGTGTATCTGAGTTGGGGTGTTTGGATGTGTGAGTCTGTGGATGGGAGAGCAGTTACGGGGTGAGTGATTGATGCTGATGGATATGGATAATGGATAAACTCAAATATAAGAGCTCTCAATAGGGGGATGGGGGGAGTTGTGTCTATGTTTGCACATGAGAAAAAAAAAACAGGAAAAAGTCACATTAAGGGAGATAAAATGCAGGTTTGGAGCTTCGGTGTGCCACACAAACAATATCCTTTTTAAAAGCGTGATATTAAAAAGTTAGCAAAGGCATTGTTTCCATTCTAGATATAGACATGGTGCCATAAACAGCCCATTGTCTCAGATCTATATCAGCTTTTATCTGTGACAGGAATTGTCTATTTTCCTGTCTGGAAACTTCCTTTATGCTCCAAGGTACATTATCAGACTACCTACTGTAAAGAAATATCCCCAGAAAGAAGTCTTTGTGGTTATTCTTCGCTCTTAAATCCCCATCAACCTTCAAAGTGAGATAAGTGTTTGATTTGTTAAGCATGCACAGGTATGTGAACTCACCAGGGAAGTCGGTGCAAGCCCTGGGAAAGTTCTCTCTTAATTTGGCTCTAATTAGCGATGAATGTGATCAATTTGCAGCTAGTTAATTTAATTTACTTTTCTAGTGTAACCCAGTGTTTCAGCCTAACAGCAGCTGAACATGGAAAAACATACAGTGCATTTAGCCTTCAGACAAAATTTCTCATAAAGGGTGTTTCTAATATACTGCTTGACAAAAAAAAAAGTCGCCACCTGATTTCAACTTAGCAAATAGGTACAAGCCTCCTATTGGATAATTACTGCATGGGCGATTATCTTTCAGCTGGTAACAAGTTATTTAACATCAACTGGTGCAATGAGTTGCTTCTCATTTCCTAAACAATCATGTTGAAAGACACATCCGTGGTTGTAGAAAAGATGTTAGTCTGTCTGAGAAGGATCAAATCATTGGCATGCATCAAGTAGAGAAAACATTGAAGGAGATGCAGAAACTGGGTTAAGAACTGTCCAATGCATTATGAAAAACTGGAAGGATAGTGGGGACTCATTGTCTTTGAGGAAAAAATGTGTCCGGAAAAAATTCTGAATGATCGTGACTGGTGATCACTTAAAGCCAGAGTTTGTAATCCTGTTCAGAAACACTTTTTGTTAAAAATGGTCCTTCCATCCTGATAGTAGTCAGTACATCATGTATTCATAAAAAGGAAGGAAAAAAAGTCAGACCTGTGTGAGAGCTGCAGGTCTGTTTGGTGAGAGCAAATTGAAGAAAAACAATAGTAGAATTCAGGGCTATGTTTAATACTGAAAGTAAGAGCATTTCCACTCGACAATGTGAAGGGAACTCAAGGGATTGGGACTGAACAGCTGTGTAGCCTTCAGAAAACCTCTAATCAGTGAAGCAAACCAGGAAAAAAGGGCTTCAGTTTGTTGGGGAGCATAGAGATTGGACTGTGGAGCAATGGAAGAAGGTCATGTGGTCTGAGTCCAGATTTACCCTGTTCTAGAATGATGGGTGCATTGAGCCCATTGAGAATCTTTGGGATGTGCTGGAGAAGGCTTTGCGCAGCGGTCAGACTCTACCATCAGTGAAAGAGCTTGGTGAAAAATTAATGCAACACTGGATGGAAATGAATCTTGTGACATTGCAGAAGCTTATTGAAACAATGCCACAGCGAATGCTGCCGTAATCAAAGCTAAAGGCAGCCCAATGAAATATTAGTGTATGACCTTTTTTGTTTTTGGTGGCAACTTTTTTTTTGGTCAGGCAGTGTATTAAATGAGGACAGAATTAATTACTTCATGCTGATTATGAGGCCAAACAAACTTTTGAAGTCAACATGTTTTTGTGGCATGGCTGAATTTGCTGTGTCCTCTTATTATCAGGAGGTCATAACTTGTGGTTGTGCACACTGCCCCAGAGATGCGTTAGGGCTTATCTGTTGTTCCTGCAGGCTACGCACGTACTCATACTTGCACACAGAGAGGGAGGTTGTGGGGTTAGATGGTTAATGACAGTTTGCTGTTTGCGGTCTCACATACAGCAGATGTTTTCCTGTGTGAGGCTGTGCAGTTTTCTGTTGAAGCAGAGTCTTTGTGAGTTCCCTGTTTGACTGGGAGCTCCGCAGACAGTTACGGCTCCACTTCACAGTGGAGGGTTAATGTCAGCCCCCCTCTCTTCTATGACCCTTTTCCCATCCAGATTATGGACTAGAATGACTTTCTCAGAAGTAATGGAATTCCCAAGTAAAGTTCATTCAATGGATCTCCACTCTGCTCCCCTAACAGACCTGTAATTGAATCGAAATCAAGTCTAATTGGATTGCTGAAGGAATGCCACTGAATAGTGTCTTTTTTTTTTCTGGGAAGAGGTTGTACAGAACAGGACACTGTGTGCGTGTGTGTGTTGTGTGTGTGTGTGAATGGGGACGGACATGGAGATGAGGCTGCGCTCAGGGATGAATTAGATTAGACTAATCATTTTCGCTGTGAGAGCTCAGATGTGGTGGTTTGGTTCAGATGATGGCTCCCCAGTGTGCTGGCAACATGCTGACAGTCAGCAGTGGGCGGACCTCCCTGCACCCTGCCGTCACATCACACAAACAAATGAACTGAACATCCTGTACAAGACACAATAACGCAGCATCCTGCATGTGGCACATTTATACACCCAGCTTTGACGTCTTTAATCTGCTGAACTGATCCTCTCTGTAATTTACTCCTCTGCACCTTACTTAGCGTTAGCTAAGTCTTCCATATTCTTCTGTATTCCAGTCTGATCTAGCATATTTTCTTCAACCCCCCCCCCCCTTGCAAGAGCCTTGACAGAGCGTGATCTCTGAAAATTACAGTGAAAAAGAAAAACCACCAATATGCTATTGTACCTGCTCCAGTTCTTCCCCTGTTGGAAGATGATGCAAAAATGTTGTGGCACAATACATGCATCACAAGGTGGGGAAAAAAAAACCAAACATATTATATGCTGTCTGCATCACATCATCGGGTTGAACCAGATATTGTTTAATTAACTGTTTAAAAAAATTTTTTTACATGAGGTGCAACTCAAATTCCCAAAAAATTATGCAATGCTAAAGTAAAAAAACTGAAAACAGTTATTTGCAAATGTAGTAAACCCTGTGTTTTATTCCCAATTGGACATAAACAACATATTAAATGTGGAAATTGTGACATTGTTATCGTTTTACGGAAAATATTAGCTCATTTTGAATTTGATGGCAGCATCAGGGGGGCAACAAAAGGCTGCACAAATTTTAAAAAACAACTTTGACAGTTAATAGTTAAGTGGCATCAGGTCAGTAACATGACTGAGTAAACAGGAGGATTTCAGAAATGCTGAGCAGAGATTCATCAATCTGCAGCAAACTGTGCATAAAAATGTTCCTTAATGGAAAATTGTGAAGACTTTGAAGATCCTGCTATCTGCTGTTTGTAATATCATCAAAGGGTTCAGAGAATCAGGAGGAATCCCTGTGTGCACAGGACAAGACCAAAGGTCAAAACTGGATGCTTATGATCTTTGGACCTTGCACAGTACTGCATTAAAATAAAGAAGAATCTTTTTCTAGAAATCACTGCATTGGCTCAGGGATGCTTCCAGAGATCCTCGTCTCTGAACACAGTTCACTATGAAATCCACAAATGCAGGTTAAAGCTCTGTCACTCAAAGAAGTCATATGTGAACTTAATGAAGAAACACCACCATCCTCTCCATCCTAATACATGTAAATGGTCTGAGCTAAAGTGAAAAACTGTTCTGTAGTTAGATAGAAAAAAAAAGAAGTGAAATTCGTCCTAGAAACCATGGATGCAATTTCCTGCAGTAAGGAGGAGAGGGAGCATCCAGCTTGTTACCAACTGACAGCTCAAAAGTCTGGATCTTTGATTAGTTCCTGATGTGGGCACCTTAAACATCTGTAAAGGGGAGCATTCTTTTTTTTTTAAAGGGTACTATGTTCCCCATTTTCCCTAGAAAAGGTCTTATGGTCCCTGTTTTGTTAGGCAGGGGTGCTGTCTAACCATAACCCCGTGTTCACACCGTTCGCGTACACGCCTCCATTTCAACGCGCTAATACTGGATGTTTACGCGCTTGATTTGGGCATTTTTTTTGCGTGAATGAAGCAAATAATGCGTATAAATGAAGCATATGTACGCGCGAAAAGTCACTTTATTCGTGCGATAAGTTTAACTTTCTGGAGTGGGGGATGGTGGTTTGTCACTGGTCAGTCACCTCAGTCAGGTGAACATGGCAGAACCCGGTTATTTTGAGTACTTTGAGAGAGCTGTGGCGTTGTAGCTGCTTTGGAAGTCGGAGAACCGAAGAAGCCAGCGTGTTTGGATCCAGCAGATTCTCCAGAAGTCTCTGAGCTCGGTGGATCTCATCACCTGATCCAGGAGTTACGTCTGGATGACGGTCGCTTCCAGGGGGATTTCCCGAGCCCAGTTTGATCAGCTTCTGTTGGGGAGGATCCGTGCTGCATACCCCTCCAGGATACAAACTACAAGCGCTGCATTTTGGCTGCGGAGCGTCTGTCCATCTGCCTTCAGTGAGTAAGCTAGTTGCAGCTAGTTAGCGCTTCCAGCTAAACTTCCAACAACTTCCCACTTCCAGCAAAACCGTCTCTTCGCCTCCACCTCTCAACATTTAACCAGCTGAAACACAACTCGTAACTGAACCGCTTTCCTGCTGCTTTGTTAGTTGACATCAGCTGAGGTTGAACTCCTGGTACTGAAGCGTCATCTTGTGACCAAACTGAATACTACACTAGTCTGACCACAGACTCATATTGAATTATATTGACGTTTTATAACAAACAACCTCAATTAATTTATGTAGCGAGGACAGAGCTGCATCTTCCTCCGGGAACTACAGGTTTTCTGTTCCCGCTGCAAAGTGTTGGCGTTGTGACATTTCATCCGTCAAACACCGGCTGCAGAGACAAGCAGCTTTTGCTTAATGAGGTTTTGTCTGACCGGGTTTTCAGACCGAAATTTATGGTATTATTCCACCGCGTTTGTCTGCAGCACTTTGTGATTTTATCTGTGAAATGCGCTTTCCCCTTCTTATTGAAGAGAGCAGCGAGCTGCAGAGCACCGGCCCGTTCACATCATGTCTCATTCATTTTCTATGATGATGCTCGTGTTGTTCGTCTGTCAAAAACACTCAAGTTCAATTTTTTCAGCTCCAGCGAATAGGCAAAATACGCTCTATTCGCGCAAATAGGACGCGCATTTAGGGCTCAAATCGCCGCGAATTCGCCTCAAACACGCCGCGCCAAGCAAATGTGCGTCTATTTGCGTCTGCACATTGCCTTAACATGTAATTCATTCACACGAATGAATTTATTCGTGTCCAGTGTGAACGCAGGGTAACACCTAACCCTAACCCCCAATCCCTAAACTTTTGTTTTTCTTTTTAAAAAGGGTTGTATGCTCCCTGGTCACATACAAAGCAGAGAATAGGACCCGGTGGGACATAGGACCTTTTTTTTTTTTTCTTTTAAAAAAGGGCACTATGTTTCCCTGTCCCAATGAAAGGGGGGAACATGGGACCAGGGAACATAGGGATGAACCCTCTGAAAAGGCTCCATCAATGCTGAAGAGTAAAGACTTTTTTGGCCATCATCTGCTCCCATCCAGATGTCTCTTTCAGGAAAACCTTGCAGATTTCAGCAAGATGATGCTAAGCTAAACCACATACTGCTTCAGAGGAGGAGAGTCCGGCTACTGAACTGGCCTGCCTGCAGTACAGACCTTTCACCAATAAAAAGGCACAGTTACATCATTAAATGAAAAATCCAGCAACGAAGGTCAAGGACCATTAAAGGATAACTTTCTTTTTTTCAAACTGGACCTTATTTCTAGGAGTTTATACTGTACGTTCATTTACTCACATGTAAAATTTCTGTATCACTTTGACTCCTTTGGGCGATAATTTGATTAGTTGCCCAAGTTAAAAAAAAAAAAAAAAGAGTTATCCTTGAAGAAGCTAGAATCCTGCATCAGACCAGGGACATAATTCCTCTCCTAAAACTCCAGCAACTGGTGTCCTCCCTTCCTTTCCACACAGTTGTCAGAGGAAGGAAGCTACACCATGGTAAACATCACCCTGTTCCAACATTTTTATTCTTTTGTTTGTTTTTTTTAGACATGTTTCTGCCATCAAATCTAATTTCAAGCTCATTTTTCCATGAAATGGGAAAATGTCTCAGTTTTAATATCTGATTGTGGGCAAAACTGTGAGTGGCTGCAAATTGCCACCACAGAAATGGCTAAACTCAAACTTCCAACTCTACTTCACTCCAATGTGACTTTCTCTCTGTCTTATTGTTTTCACACCTTCATGTTATTTTATGCCTAAGTGTTTAATCCATGCAGAGCCCCTCTTGTCAACATGTACCCTATGCCAGTCTACCTTGTAGCTCCACCATAGCCTGATGTTCACCTCCTCGCAAATTCAACATTCCTGTGACATAGACCATAACAACTTGGATTGATCCGGTTGGAACGTGCGTACACAGCGCACTGCTTTGCTCACATATAATGCCACTAGAACACAAATGTAAAATGTAAAGGCTGTGAGTGAATCAAGTCTGCTGATAATACTCACAAGATAACCTGTATTCTGCCTGCAGCTCAGATATAGTACAGACTCAGCGCAATGCAGTCGTCTCAGTCAAAGTGACATTTATTAGCTTCCCACATAGTTATAAAACTGATGTTACATGACGAAACATTTCCAGACTGTTGTTTGAAGCAGATAAGAAGACATAAGAAAACCTGCCTCCACTGTGAGCTTTAGGGGTTTAATTGCAGACCAACCTATTAATATGTTGCGCAAGCAAAGACAGATGACTCTCCTTTATGATATTTAACTTTGATTTATTTTACTCCTCTTCTTGATACAAATGTGCAAAAATAGAAACATAATGCAATAACTACAGAATGTGATATGGATGTTGTGTTTGTTTTATTTATTTATTATGCTTTATTTGTAAGTTTGTGTTCATATTGTGATGTGCACCTGAATGATTGCACTTTTTAATTTTGTTGTGCTCATACAAAGTAAATGGATTCTGATTCTTTATTCTTGTTCTGTGCTATAGTTAAGCTCTGGTCAGACTTTTAAAAAAAATTCTGGTCTTGAGTTAACGTTGCCCTGCAGGCTTTATTTGTTGTCCTGCTTCAATACATCTGAATCAAATGATGAAGGTCTGATAAGCTGACTCATATTTTATTTGAATCAGGTGTGTTGGAGCAGGAAAACATGCAGGGTGGTGTAGCCGAAAGACTGAAGAACGCTGCTCTGATTTATTGTGTATTACCCTGTCGGTTACACGGGCTTCACACTGGGACCATGGGTGAAATGCGATGGGAACAATGGGAGTTTGTTAGAGCAGCTATACCAGCTTCATAACATGAACTCCCAGCAGCGGCTCAGGGTTCTAGAGTTTGGGCTTATTTTTACTGTGTAATGTATCAGCTCTGAGCTAAATACACATTAAAGACCCACAAGGAACTTTTAGCAGTTGTCTCAGTGACACGCCCCCTGCCAACGGCTAAACTAGCATCTATCTTGCATCGTACCTGTACTGTGAGCTCACTCCAGCCAGTAAAAGACGGACTTTTTTGACTGTTGTTCTGTCCTTTCCTCTCTTTCTTTTCCTCTCTTCCTCTGGTAATGTTTCCCTGCGTTTCTTTGCAGAATCAGCCATGGTGCGCGTTCAAAACACCCGCTGTGTTCAAATTATATCCATTTGCTAGTATGTGATGTGGCGCACAACCAATCTGCAGGTCATCATGTTGACTTTATTTGACCAACAATGTAACTTTATTTAGTTCCGGTGTTTGGTACAGACTTTATAAATACAGGTCGGTGTTTTTTGTTTTTTTTTTTGGGGGGGGGGGGGGGGGGGGGGGGAGAGATTCACATTGCGTGTGTTCAGCTAAGTTGTTTGCATAGTCTCCTCCCAATATTTTGCGCATTCCAGCAGAAACATCCAGACTGCATATTTATCTACAGCAGACGTGCAAAATGGATAGCGGCGCTATTTTGCCCCTTAACAGGCGCAAACCGCCTTTTGCCCTGCTTTGTAAATCACCTCCAGCGGATTATTGCGTGTGTAATGAAGATAGCGCCCGTTTTAACATGCACAAAGCTTTCATAAATCAGGGCCAAAGTCTGCATTATTACCTCTTTCCAGAGCAAGTCTGAAAGGGGCCTCTGTGTAACAAAACAATTCTAATTCATGAATTTGTCCTGGCCTAACCTTTTGCAATGCTAATAGCTACATAGCGTTAGCCACTGTTTATGTAAAGTCGATCACTAGAACACAACTTGCTTTTCCATTAAGCAAACAGATTTTCTTGTCCTTGAGATGGTATTTTTTCAGGTCGATGAGCCGTGAAATAGCAATAGACATTCATGCTTTGGGCGGCTGTAGCTTAGGTGGAAGAGCAGTCGTCTTTCAACCGGAGGGTTGTGGGATCGATTCAAGGCTTCCCCCAGACTACATGCCGAAGTGTCCTTGGGCAAGACACTGAACCCCAAGTCGCCTCCCGATGTGCCTATCGGGGTATGAATGTGTGTGTGACTGGGTGAATGTGATATGTAGTGTAAAGCGCTTTGAGCGGTTAGTATGACTGGAAAAGCGCTATATAAGTACAGTCCATTTACCATTTAACAAGCTTTCTCTTTCTCCTGTGTATGAAGATGGGTTATGTATTAGGTAGATGAAAAATGTCATTGACAGGCTGCCATATTTTTCCTTCAGTCAATGTACTGTATTTGCAAAAAATAAGTACATAAAATTCTGGTAGCCACTCTGTATGGATTGCACCAAATTAAAGCTTTTTTTTTTATTGTATCTTTAAAATTGTCTGGGGTTAAAATGAGAATTATCCATGAACCTCACTTTACCTCCGCCTCACTTTAGCTTTTCAGGACGCATTCTGGTCAGAGAGGTATGGTACACACAATGGCGGCAGCATGGGTAGAATGCGTGGTGACATCATCCTTCGAACGCATCCGTAAACCACAGATAAGACAAGACTGCGCATTCATTGCTGCTTCCAGGGACATGCTGTGTTAGAGATGATTGTGCTGCAGCAGCAGAAGAAATGTAGGTGGGGTAACATGCATGCAACATGCAACCGTGACATAGCAGTTCAGCACTGGTAATGCACACATTACATTCCCAGTGTGAAGCCAACCTTTACTCCTCTCTTCTCTACTGTACCATACCATCCTCTAACCCTACATTACCCGAACCCAACCTCTCTCTACCTTCTCTTTTTTTGAACTTGAAGATGCTGAACTAATGTCACTTTTCTCTGCTTGGCCTCCTTTCTCACTTTCATGCTTCTTCCTTACTTTCTTTTTAGTTTCCATCATTCATTGTTTAACCCAACTCTACCTAATAATTCTGTCCTCTACACAACCTTGCTTTGTTGTATCCTCTCTTGTCCCTCACAGAGTTCTCTTGTTTATTTAGCTTTGCTTGTTTTCCTTGTTCAGTTCAGTTTCTTTCAATTTGTGGCCTGACTTTTGGTTTTGATCACAGGAATAATGAAAGACAAAGTCTTGCTGCACTGATGCCATTC